>LR749686.1:542672-903300 GCA_902729485.2 Mus minutoides
ATGTGACCCCAGACATATAACTTATATGTACCATTAGAAGAATAAAATCAATCTGCTTTGATGCTTCCCAAGGCCAACCTATAGGTCGTGACCCTGTAACCCATCAGTGAACTTTACTCCTGGGTCTGCCCGTTCCTTCAGACAGGACAGGGATGATTACGAGAATGTAATTGGTAAGCTTCCAGACCATCAAAGGGCAAAAGAACAAAATTGCACAGGTAGGTTGCTGGCTTCCAGTCTCCTTCTGTTTGGTCTCAGCCTCAAATCACCAACACACCAGTGCTCTCTCCTCAGAGAACTCCGCTCTCTCCTCAGAGAGCCCAGTCATCTGGGTGCTGGATTAATCTGTAGCTGCTCAGGGAAGTTGTCAACCAGTGGAGATTCTGCCAGTGATCTGTGGCACCCTTTTCAACAAACACAAATTGGTTACCATTTCCTTCTCCCCTTCCCAGCCCTCCGTCTGCCCTTTCTCATGAACAGGGTAGAAAGCAAGCTCTTGGTCAATCACATATTTTTCCTAGGAAGAAAATCTATGACACAGATGATTTATAACTTACTATAGCCTCATCGATAAGCAAATATCATTGGTTGGTACCAACAAGCTAAATGTAAAATACATTAAATTCAGTCTTGTTGTCCATTTGTTCATGAACGTTTTATGCTTTTGTGAAGTTCACGAGGGCCTAGTATTGAGGCTGCTTTGGACTTTTGAACAATTTAGGGATGCAAATGGGGTAGAAGGGTAGGGGAGAAAATGTAAAAGTGTTAGTTGTTATTAAATGTATTAGTTAAAAAGTCCAAGTTGTAGTTTTTATACGAATTTTTGACTTCTTTATAACACCAACAGTGTTTTGTTCTTACTTATCCTGTCAAGTAAAGCTTGGAACACACACTGACTTATCTCGGAGGTTCTGTAGCTTGCTATAGTGAAATCGAAACAAACAGATGCAGAGACCGCATTTCCACAGGTCAGAAGGCATCTGCAGCCATACCAATTGTTTTGAGTTTCATGCTCATGACGGGGTAAAATGGAGGTCTTCACGTCACCTTCTTTAGCTGTATTTACTATGAAGAAAAATCGTTGTTTACCCCTCGGGAATTTCTGAAGGAAAAGAAAAATCAATTTCTATCAATGAGTGATATTTTTCTCCCCAAGGGGTATTGACTTCACAATGGTGAGTTATTTCCCTCAGTCACCTACTGGGAATTGTTAGCAGGCATGTCTTTTATGATTCAATAAACATGTAGTTTTTAGCTTAGGTGTCTTGGCCAGGAGATCCTGATTTCTGGATCACTGTTGGTGTGAGCAGTTCACAGTCTGCATATATTTGGATAAAATGCTCCTGTTCTGTATTGTAAGTTAACAAGCATGCTTTCCCCCTTGTCCCTCTTTAATTAGAGTACAGACCTTCCGATAAAGCAGCAGGAGGGCAAGAATCTCAGCCTTTTTTCTAGCTCTTCACAGTGTGTCCTCTTGGCTTATGCATAGGCCTGTGACTCACATGGTGTCATGTCTACCTCGATATTTCCACAAGTCTTTTTCCTCTTTTTATATAATAGCACAACACTGATATTTTTAATTTTTTATAATAAACCAAGAACATTTTTGTTGTTGTTGTCGTTGTTGTTGTTATTGTGAGAACAGTTCTTAGTGGGAAACCAAAGGCTGGCTTACACTTACCATGTAGCCAAGGTTAGCCCCAAATTCATCTTCTCATACTGAGTGTTGGGTTATAGGCATATGCCCTCATACCCAGCTTGAACTAAACTTTACTTTCCAGAGAACCCATTCTGTAAAGGAACCTTTGAAGAGGTGGAGATGGAGGAAAATATAGGGAATGTGGAAGCCCTGGGGGTTGGCTGGCTTCACTTGTCAATTTGACACAGCCTAGAGTATTCTGAAAAGACTGTCTCAATGAGGAATTGCCTAGATCAAGATCACCCTGTAGGCAGGTCTACGGAGGGTTGTCTTGATGGCTCATTGATGCATGAGGGTACAGCCTGTGAGCAGCAGCATCTTCATGCAGACAGCCCCGTGATGTATAAGAAACCTTGCTTAACATGAGCCTGAAGAGGCACGCAAACTGTTACTTTGTAATTTCTAGTTCAAGCTCCTGCTTGAGCTTCTGTTCTGACTTTTCTCAGTGAGGGACTATGACCCGGAAGTGGAGCCGGATAAACCCTTCCTCCTCCAAGTTGCTTTAGTCATCGTGTTTGTCATGGCAACAGAACGAAACTTGGATGTTTTGTCGCTGTGACTGTTCATTCTCTCCCACCATTGTCTTGAATCTGTGAGTTTCCTTGATATATTTTTCTTGAGTGTGTGCAGGGAGGAGCAGAGGTAAGTCTCTAGTGTCATTCCTCAGGAGCCTTCTACCTTATTTTTCAGAATGGAGTTCTGCTATTGGGCCAGAGCATGGATACAGGGATAGGCAGGTTGACCAGTAAGCTCTGGGGATCCACCTGTCTCTATCTTCCCACTGCTGGTTTCAAACACATACCCAAATCCTTGTTTTTGTTTTGTTTTGTTTTTGTTTTTGTTTGTTTGTTTGTTTTGACTTTGAGCCATCCTTCCAGCCCAGGCATAGAATTTAAGAGGAAACAGGCTGTGAGACAAGTTCTCCTGTGGCTTCCCTCTTAATTCGAACATCTCTATGCATGGCTCTCTGCAGTCAGCTGGCAGAGGCTAGCCCTTGCTTTGTTGCCAGCCTCTCCATTTACCCCATCATTGTAGGGGTGTTTCTAGCTTACATTGACAACCTGATAGTAACTCCTCCCATGGGTATTTTGTTCCCCCCTTCAAGGAAGGACTAAAGTACCCACACTTTAGTCTTCTTTCTTCTTGAGCGTCATATGGTCTATGAATTGTATTTTGGGTATTTTGAGCTTCTGGGCTAGTATCCATTTATCAGTGAGTGCATACCATGTGTGTTCTTTTGTGATTGGGTTACCTCACTCAGGATGATATTTTCTAGTTCCATCCATTTGCCTAAGAATTTCATAAATTTATTGTTTTTAATAGCTGAGTAGTACTCCATTGTATAAATGTACCACATTTTCTGTATCCATTCCTCTGTTAATGAACCTCTTTCTTTATACAGTGCCTACCTCAGGTATTTTATCACAGTGACAAAGTTGCTGGCCAATAAATCTCTTCTCTAGATAAATTCATCTTCATGTTTCAAGGTCCAATTTAAAATTCAACTGTGTTCTTCTGACTAGCTCTTGTCAAGCTAACACAATCTGGGGTCACGTGGGAAAAGAAAGCCTCAGCTGAGGGATGGCCTCCATCAGATTGATGATTCCTGGGCAAATCTGTGGGGATATCTTCTTGACTGATGATTGATATGGGTGGGTGCAGCTCATTGAGGGCAGTGCCACCCCTGGGCAGTGCCACCCATGAGGGCAGTGCCACCCCTGGGCTGATGGCTCTCAGTTGCACGATAATGCAAGCTGAGTAAGCCACAGAGAGCAGTCGGGTCAACAGGGATCCTCCATGGTGTCTGCTTCAGTTGTTACCTTACACCCCCACTTCATCTTCCATTGACGGTGGGTTGTATAACCTGTGCGATGAAAGAAACCCTTTCCTTCCCAAGCTGCCTTTGGTCAGAGTGTTTATCATGGCAACAGAAAGCCAGCCAGGAGAACCGTGTAATCTAGAATCCCTGGTCAAGTGTGTGCCTGATGCTCATCAAAAATGCTGTTGTATTCCTTCAGCAACGTTCTCTAAGTGTTTCCTGTGGGCTAGCTTTCGCATTGTCACACAATAATTCATCAAAATCCTTGCCATGGAATTTATATTTAGGTCCATGGAAGTGGCTTGCTGGGCAGTCAGTCTGTCTAGCCAATCAGTGATCTCCAGGTTCAATGAGAGACAGGCTTCAAAAAGCAATGCAGAGAGTAACTGAAGAAAATATGTCACATATGTGTGTGTTCTATGCATGTGAAGAAGACATAGCGTGTCTTCCATATATCTTCTATATGCACATACATTCATACATATATATGCATGAACATGCATACATATGTCTATTCTCCCACACCAAAGAGAATTCTGAAGATTAGATGTCTTTGATTAGCAAACTATTTGGGGGGGGTGCAGAGTTGGGAAGAGGGAGGATTGAGGCAAACTGGGTTTATTCTCTATTCCTGGTGACAAGCAATAAGCAGAGAAAGGGTGAGTGAGGAGTAATGACTGGGCTCTTCCATAGACAGCTCCTGTGTCATTCCTCCTTATTGAAACGATGGCCTTTCCCCCAACCTGGAGGCCTTTCCTGGTCTTGTGCCTGGCTGTCAGTCTGTCACAGATCATACAAGAAATGCCAGGGAAGTTCACCCTCCCAAGTTCATGTTGGCTCTTAGCCACACTATTTTGGTTAGCCCACACTTCTCTGTGTGACTCTTTGCTAATCTCCATGACCCGATTCAAGACACCCCAAAAGAATGTCACATGCTCTGTGCCCTGTACTTCGCTTTCTCAGCCTGCAGGCACTCATAGTGAAGTCTGTGTTGCTGCTGATAGAGTTAGCTAAGAAAACAATTGGCTTGGTATGTATTCTGTCTCTTCTTCAGGTTATTAATGTTATAAATGCCTACTCATAAGTGTGTGTGTGTGTGTGTGTGTGTGTGTGTGTGTGCAAGTGTGTGTGCATGTGTGTGTGTGTGTGTGTGTGTGTGTAAAAGTGTGTGCCAGAGTCCAAAAGTTAACCTTCTGTGTCCTTTCTTTAGTGCTTTCCCCCTGGGGTATCTCACTGGCTTAGAACTCACCACGTAGGGTGGGATGGCTGTCTGGTGGCTGACCCTTCCTTGCCTTCCTGCCTCTCCGATGCTGGGTTATAAGCACACCTGCATTTTTCCATGGGTTCTGGGGACCAAGTGTTAATCCTCACACTGGTGTAGCAGGTGCTCTGTGGACTGACATCTCTCCAGCTCCAGCTAAGTAGTTTTAAAACTCACTCAATGCTTCTTGTCCTTCAAACTGTATGCTGCATCAAAGTAAGGGAAACATGCAAAATATGCATAATTTGTGCATGCTTTGTTGACCAGAATGCCCAGTGCTGGCCAGTGTAAACATGTCTAGAGATCTTTTTGAAATGTGGAGTGAGTTCTGAGTAGAGAGGTTTTAGGACGGATTTGTATCCACTCTCCTCTCTCTCTCTCTCTCTCTCTCTCTCTCTCTCTCTCTGTGTGTGTGTGTGTGTGTGTGTAAAACTGCCTGCAAATGGATATAGGATGAGAAATTCAATGAACTGTCTTCATAGATTTTTCTCTCTGGGTGGGGACATGAGACAGAGACCGGGAATATTTGGTCCCACCCCTTTTTGTGGCATTTAAAATAAAAGAAAAAAAGAAAGAAAAACTTGGCATATTACACCAACCAGATTTTTTCCCCTTTGTCTCAAAGAAGGCTCAGCTGAACAGTAACCTCCTCACCCAGTACAACAATCAGAAACTCACAGGACCTCAGCTGCCTCGGATGATGTCACAGAACCCTTAAGAACGCTCGCTGCTGAGCTGGGCTCAAGTCCAGCAAGCACAATTCTTCCTGCCGGTTATTCAGGGCCTTTGACAGATTAGGTGGTCTCTCTCTCTCTTTTTAATTCTTCTTTTTCTTTCTCTCTCTTTTTTTCCTTTTCTTTTTCATCTTCTCAAAAGGCACTTCAGTTTACCTCTAAGCACAACATTAGCTCTGGCTGCCCCAAATAACATTTTAATTGAAGTCTCAGTCCAAACAAATGCCCAACCTCTTTATTAACCCCAACAGTGTAATTTTTCACCCTGAGCCTGATTCAGGGATGCTGTCTCACTTAAGCTGCCGTGCGCCGGAACATGGCGGCTTTGCTCCATCAGGCTCTTTTCTGACCTTAATTTGAACCTTAATCTCTTTTAGCCGAGTTCTCTTTATTAGCTGTCCATAGCCCTGCCCCGTGCTAATTTCTCCGCTAGACACTCCATGCACAGAAGCGGCTCCCTCCACCTCAGCCCCCAAATACTACCATCAAAGTTTCTTGGGCCTTATTTTGGTGAAAGGGAAAGGAATATTTCACGTGTTTTTGTTCAGGAATCTCAATAGCTCCTTTGAAAAGTGCTCTGTAGAATTTTAGCCATTGCTGATGTTCATTGGATTTGTGTTCATAAAAATAACATGCTCTTTAGATGTCAGAAGAACTGGGAAAAATCTTGAAAGTGAATACAAAGGATTCTTCACCTATAGACAGACCCACAATCAGAAAATAAAGCAGAAAACTAAGATTATTACCTTGCTAATTCAGGCAAAGACAATATGTCTTTATCAGAAAACTCTAACCTTTAGGGGGGACCTGAATTATCCAGATAATTGCTTTAATTCCTTCATTCATTTTAACGCTTAGACATGACCAACGACTAACCACAGAGAAAGTAATTTCTTTTTCCTAATTATACCTTCCCATTTTTTGACATTGGTAAAATGATCCAAATGGGAAGCCAGGAAAAAAAAGCACATTTTTCAATCACCACGATCAAAATGTGTTTCTCTATTTGGAGTCTAGCTTAATATAGCAGAAGTTTGTAGGTAGAAAACAGTGCTTATGATTGTGTGTCCAATTAAATTTATTATAGGTTTTCGTACTTTTTGGCATCGCTATGAAAGCATATTAGTTATTATTCTTATAACCTAATTGGCGGCTTTGTGTCTAGTCGGCCCTCTGTTCTCTGCAGAATACAATAGTTTGTTGATTGCAAAAAATTACATTTCTGTGACTTTAAAGTCCTAGAGCTGGGGTCGTCGTTGAACGATGTAGGCACAGGCGGGTGTTTCAGAGGGCAAGGACCAAGTGCCCTCTGGGACTGGGGAGGGGAGCAGCTGGGGACAATTGCCTGCTCCCGCAGTGTTCTGTGGTCTTCACAGCATGCTGGCTTGACAAACTTTGCCTTCATTTCACCGGCTAGAACAATTAGTGCGAATGAATCAGGGTTCTCCTAGATCACAGTTTATTATATGCTATTAAATCCCATTTTTCGAGAAGTTACTCCTATGACCATCAAACTTCTCCCTGGCCCTTCGTGGAGCCTCTGCTGCACGCTGGCCACTTGCTTCTGTGATGGGCAAGGTTTCTTTCTCTTTCCCGTTAGCACTTACTCAGAGCACTTGAAGCTAATTTGAAAATACATCTTTGAATGGACAACAAAAAATGAGATGTGGAAAAAAATCCCACAAGGCGGAGGAAGGTCCTTAATTAGTCCGTTATTTGACACGCACGATTTAACATGGCGTGGTTAGCGCTCCACATCCCCAAAAGAACAAGGCTCTTTTTTTTTCTCCCATCCCAAACCTTCCCCCTCACTCCTTCTGTCCCTCTTGTCATTTTCTATTAACCAACCCTGACATCCTCTGCTGGAAGGGTGAGCAAGCAGATCACTTCCACACTGGTGTAAGTGACACTGAGAGCCCTGGCCTGAAGCAAGGGTTTGTGACAGCAGCAAGCTCCTTGGCCCCTGGAGTTAGAGACCGTCACTTTGATAATACACCGAAGTCCCCTGTCACAGCATGTCTGCAGCGAGTCACCAAATGTCCAGTGCTTATATAGGAACAGAACAGGCAATGGGACCATCTAAAGTCAGTCTTGTTGCTAACAGCAACACAGAAGATAACACCACAAATTACCACGCCACTGCAACTGTCCTGCACCACCCATCCTGCAGGTGGGGAGACTGAGCACCTTCTGCAGCCTGGCATCAGTTATGTATAACCTCTGCTCATACTGCATGTGATGAAGCTGAGGTTATAAGTGTTGTTTGATGGACTTCAAGCTCATGTCTGCTTCTAGAAGGGCCACACACAAGCTTTCTGGTGGTGGTGACAGGGGGGTGAGATCAGCATTTCTTTTGGAATCTGAAGGGCAGAGAGGTACCTGAAAATGGTCCTGTCGTGAGGGGCTGCAGACAATAACTATGTGAGTAAACCAGGGCTGAAGAGAAGGGCCTAGACTTTGTTAAAAAGGCAGATGGTTTGCTCTGGTCAGGTCAGCCCTGGTGACGGGACCGCTTCTCTGTCTGATCCTTCGACTTTCCCCCTGCTTCTAACAAGTAAAAGTTGGGAAGAGACAGTAGCTGACTCAGAACCAGCTGCGGTCAGACCTGCTTGCTCTCTTCTGGCCTCATGGATGTCTGCTCCTCAGACAAACAAATGCTGCTCATTGTACACCTTTCAGCTCTTGATCTTCCTTGAGCAAGTTTTAGCTTTGTTCCCCTGGTAACCTCGAAATTACGTTTGCTATGAAATAAGACTGTGGGCATGCACTGAAGGAGATAAAGATCGCTGGATTGTTTGTAACCAGATGCTATCTGTTAGTTGACAAAGTGCCTCTTAGATCTCCATAGTTCCCGCAGGTTCTACACATGGCCACTCGGTCTCCTTGCTGCGGACAAGTGGCATGGGAAAGAGCATGGAAGAAGAGCAAAGGGGTTCAGGTGTTTCTGGGGTGTCCAAGAAAGCAAAATGAATTGGTAAAAAGAAAGGGTGAATGCATTCTTAAAGAACCAACTCACTACTGATTTACACACTCCCCTTAGGATCCACCACATTCTAGGCCCACCATTGGCTGGAGGCTGAAGATTCGATGCACAAGCTTATGGTGGACATTTAGAATCCAATCCAAAGGACCAAGGGCGAATTGATAGCTCTACACAGGACAGCTTCGTAGCCTAGGCTAAGCATGTAACTGTAACTTCCTAGCCTAGGCTCCACACATATCTGTAGCCAGGAAGACATGGTGGTTGTAGGGAAGGGTCGATGATACCGCCTGTGCTTAAGTTAGGTATCAACACCACAGTGTCACCTGACCTATCCACACCCCAGGTCTCCATACTCTTGCCTTTCCAACTTGGCTGTGATGATAGTGACCTGTAAAGGAAGCTGAGCGATCATATTTTATCTTTGTGCCACATCTACTGTTCTTTCTCTGTTTCTGTGCCCCCAGACAACTTGATTCCTGGCTTGTAGATGACTTTAATCTGGATAGGAGAGCCCTTTTGTCCCCTCTCAGCCCAAGGAGTCAGATCACCTTCCTTTAGAGGTCACCATAGTGGCTTTTCTGATCTCTGCCTTTTCTGTTTACCTGTAATTCCTAAATTAGCATGGCCAGAGTCTTACCTGTTTTCAGTCCTGTCAACTGCTAGATGTGTTTCTATCTCTGTTTCCTGAGTTAGGCACTGGGGTAAGACTCAGGTTGTCCTTTGTATACCCATCTGCCATGAATGCTTGAAGTTAGGAATGGAAGCAAGACCAAGAGTTGATGATCAGAGAAAGAACAGTGGCCTCAGGTGTGGGCCTCTGGAATGACAGAGGAAAACAAGGTCCAAGCAAGGGTTGGCCATATAAGGTTAGGTATATTGCTTAAACAAAGGAAGGTCATGGGCTGGAGAGATGGTGCTGTGGGCAAAGTGCTTACTGCTCAAATCTGGAAACCCAGGTTTGGATCTCTAGCACCCATGTAAATGCTGGGGACACGGTAGCAGAGATATCTGTGGTACTCACACATCTACTAGAAACAGAAAATGGAGACGTGAGCCTCTAGACACACTTGAGCCAGCTAAGGTAACCTAGGGTACACAGAGTGTACTGGCTGGATTTGTGTGTCAACTTGACACAAGCTGGAGTTATCACAGAGAAAGGAGCTTCAGGTGAGGAAATACCTCCATGAGATCTGATTGTGAGGCATTTTCTCAATTAGTGATCAAGGAGGGAGGGCCCACTGTGGATGGTCCCATCCCTGGGCTGGCAGTCTTGGGTTCTATAAGAAAGCAAGCTGAGCAAGGCAGGGGAAGCAAGCCAGTAAATAACATCCCTCCATGGCCTCTGCATCAGCTCCTGCTTCCTGACCTGCTTGAGTTCCAGTCCTGACTTCCTTTGGTGATGAACAGCAGTGTTAGCTGAATAAACCCTTTCCTCCTTGTACTGGCTAGTTTTGTGTCAACTTGACAGAGCTGGAGTTATCACAGAGAAAGGAGCTTCAGTTGAAGAATTGCCTCCATGAGATCCAACTGTAAGACATTTTCTCAATTAGTGATAAAGGGGAAAAGGCCCCTTGTGGATGGGACCATCTCTGGGCTGGTTCTATAAGAGAGCAGGCTGAGCAAGCCAGAGGAAGCAAGCCAGTAAATAACATCCCTCCATGGCTTCTGCACCAGCTCCTGCTTTCTGACCTGCTTGAGTTCCAGTCCTGACTTCCTTTGGTGATGAACAGCTGTATGGAAGTGTAAGCTGAATAAACCCTTTCCTCTTCAGCTTGCTTCTTGGTCATGATGTTTGTGCAGGAATAGAAACCCTGACTAAGACATAGGGGTAGAAGAAACCTTGTCTCAAACAAGGTGGAAAAGTCAGGATCAATACCCAAAGGTTTCCTCTGGTACTCACATGTATGCCACGGCACGAACAGACCAGAACTTATGTCAGTGTGCACAGGTGTACACACACACACACACACACACACACACACACACACACACACACACACACACTTGTACATCACACTCTAATACAGTGGTTCTCAAACTGTGGGCATGACCCATTGGGGGGGGTCAAAGGATCCTTTCACAGGGGTTACATATCAGATATTTACATTAAAATTCATAACAGCAGCAAAATTACAGTTAAGAAGTAGCTCTGAAAATAATTTTACGGTTCTGGGTCATCATAACATGAGAAACTCTATTAAAGGCTCACAGAACTAGGAAGGTTGAGAACCACTGCTCTAAAAGGAATGTCATTATAAAAGCTCTCTCTGTCTCTCTCTGTCTGTCTCTCTGTCTCTGTCTGTCTCTCTCTCCTCTCTCTCTCTCTCTCTCTCTCTCTCTCTCTCTCCTTTTCCTTCTTTTTAAATTTTTTGGTTATTGATTTAGGGTTTTTCCATGTAGTTCAGGCTGGCCAGGAACTAGATTGGAGTGTCCTTGAACTCACAAACTCCTGCAAAGAGGTCTAGAGGCTGAGATTTATAGGCATGTGTTAACGTGTCTGGCTGAAGAATTTATTTATTTTTTTGTCATTTTTTAAAAAAGCTTTAATATTCAGGTCATCTCTCTGAAATCTATATATTCCTGAGAATATATAAAAGTCTGCCTGTATATCTATCATGCATCTATTGATTGATAGACTTATCTATCATCTACCCATCAATCCATCATCTTCCTATCAATTTTTCAAACTGGATGACTAGATGACAGGAGATTAGTTGGCCAGCAACAGGAGGAGAGAAGGTCGAATCACATGTAGCGAAGCTGGCAGTCACATGACTCTGCAGACTTTAAAAAGTGTTGACTTCCATGGCCTAGTCGGCCATCATTGGGAAGAAAGGCCCCTTGGTCTTGCAAACTTTATATAACCCAGTAAAGGGCCAAGAAGTGGGAGTGGGCAAGTAGGGGAGCAGGGTGGGGTGGGGGGTACAGGGACCTTTCAGGATAGCATTTGAAATGTAAATAAAGTATCTAAAAAAAAGTTGAATTCTAGAGCCAAAGACTAGAAAGGTGCTGATGGCCCACAGTGTTGGTGTGTTCCTCAAGATGGCAGATCCATTCTGTTTTGGATGGAACCTGCTTTCTCTTTGTACTTATTTAAGAGGAAAGCACCCTACACTTCCAACAGAACTGCTCCTTGGCACTGGACTCTCCTGGACTCAGGATGGCTGAGGGACTGGGCTGACGAGGTATAGAATGTCACCTACAGCACTGAAGTTCTGACTGAGGAAAGACACCAGGCCAGACCTTCATGGGTCTCCTGGCCTCTGTCTGTTCAGGCGAATCTCAGACTGAGCTCAGAAGCCGCCTCTCCCCTTCTCATTTCTGTGGATGATGAATGGGGCTATAACATTCTTATTTTCAATAATTTCACATCCTGTTCATTGCTAGTTGCATGTACTGCAAGTCAAATCCTTGTTTACATTATCTGCAAAAACAAATATATAACTAAGCCAGGCCGCTCTGAGGGTGGCCCAAGGGTTCCATGAGTGAACTCACATAGATTAGAACAGCTCTTGGCATACATTTAGTGCTCGAGAACTACTAGTAATTGTTATTGTTGCTACAAATAACTGTGAGGATTCATTTTTTTTTCATTTTCTACATTAATCTTTCCCAACCACATCACTATGATGCTAATTTCAGATACTTTTTATAGAAATAGTCTGCTCATAGTTAACCGACTTATATGTATGGACACATGCATCATGACTACTTTTAAAAACAAAGATTTACTTGTTTTTATGTTATGTTCTTTAGTGGCTTCTCTGTGTATCTGTAAATAGACACATGTGTGCAGTGTCCCTGCAGGTCCTCTAGAACTGGAGTTATAGACAGTTGTGAATATCCATGTAGGGGTTTGAATCCAAACCCAGCTCCTGTGGAAGAACAGCCAGTGTTCCTAACCATTGAACTATTTTTCCAGTCCCGAATTCTTAACCCTTTATCTACTGAAGAATAACTAAGTTGTTGCCATGTTCTCAGTAAAACACACGGCAGTGGACCCGGGAACACAGACCTCTCACTGAGATTCTGTTTTGACTTGATGCATGTCTGCAGAGGAAGAATTGTGGGGTTGTGTTCAGACTGTGTGAACACTGTCACTGAAAGGAAGGGAAACACTGGAACTGGACTTGAGCCCATTTACTTCCTCATTGATCCTAAACTATAACCCCCAAATGAGGCAGCCTGTGGGAGAGAGGTGGTCATTGTGTTGGTGACCTTTAATAGAAGAATATGACATTGGCATGCTAGAAAACACTCAAAGTTACACTTTCAACAATGAATGAAATTCTCGGGGCCAGAGTAGCGTTTCAGTGTTAAGGGCTCTTGCAGAGGACCCAGTTTCCACATAGCATCAGATCGCAATCATTATAACTCCAGGTCCAGGGTTCTGACTTCATCTCCTAACCATTGTGAGCACCTAGCACACACGTGGTACACAGACATACATGAAGGCAAAACACTCATACATATAAAATATATTTTATAAAAGAATTTTTATTTCTTTCCCTTACTAAAAAGGAATAGGAGTTCGATTAATGGGTGAAAGAGGATTCTAAATATTGCCACTGTGTTAGTGAACCCTGTGGAATGGCCTCAAACACATTGTGTTCTCAGCCAGCAAACTCTGCCCAGTAAAGAATCAGATATGGAGGGAATGACTTTACCCTTGAAACGTTCACGATGCACAGAGAGTGCAAGGAAAACAGAGCCTGGAAATCTTCGATGTGTAAAACACATCCACAGCCTCCCAGGAAGTTTGTTTGCTGCAACCAATGTGGGTCAACATTCTGCTGTCCATCAAACACAGTAAAATAAGGTGATTGTTGAGTTGAGAGGAAATTGACCTCATGGCAACCTCTCTGGCTTGGGAGAAAGTGACAACCCCAGCTGTTTGTCTTCACCTCAGGTTTAGCACTCTCCAATCACTGTCAATAACAAAATCAAGGAATTCTTAGCGATATTTTAGGTACTTGGCTATCACAGTTGCAAAACATTGTGACCTGGGAAATTTACAGAAGAAAGCATTTAATTGGGAGGGCTTACAGTTCCATGGGGTGAGTCCATGACCATCTTAGTCCAGAGCATGGGGGCTGGCAGGCAGGCAGACGGGTCTCTGGAAAGTAGCTCAGAGTTTGTATCTGGCTGACAAGCATAAATCAGAGAGAGAGAGAGAGAGACAGAGAGACAGAGAGAGAGACAGAGAGACAAAGACAGAGACATAGGGACAGAGAGAGACAGAGACACAGGGACAGAGAGAGATAGAGACAGACAGAGACACGGGGACAGAGACACACACACACACACACACACACACACACACACAGAGAGAGAGAGAGAGAGAGAGAGAGAGAGAGAGAGAGAGAGAGAAAGAATCTCAAAGTTCATTCCCAATATCACACCCCCTCAACATGGTTACACCTTCTAATCATTCCCAAGGAGTTCCATGGACTATAGCTCAAGCATTCAGATGTGTGAGGCTGTGAGGGACATTCTCTCTCAAACCACCACAGAGATCTATCATGAGAACAAAACATGTAAGACGAAGGAGGGGAAAAAGGAGAAGGGGGAGGAGGGAGGAGGAGTAAGAGGAGAAGGAGAGAGAGGAGGAGGAGGAAGAGGAGAAGGAGGAGAAAGATGAGGAGGAGGAGGAGGAGGAAGAGGAGAGAAAAAGAGGAAGCTGTGTTGTGACAGAGAAAGAAATGTCACAGCAACAACAGAAAAGGAAGCCCAAACAGCATGGTGAAGATGCCTGTCTTCCCAGTGACGACTTACCCTTCCCCTCCACATTTTGATTTGTTTGTGAGGATCAATTACTCAGCCAGGGACTGCCTATCACCTAGCCCCTTTGTCTTCTTGCTAGACAATGTCAGGATAGCTGAGCTGAAAACCCCCCCCCCCCAATGTTGCAGAGTTCTGTGTGGAAGAAATATGTATCACCAATTCCTGTTCAGAGGAGGCACTCCATTAGATGTTCCCTGAGATATAAAGCTCTATGTGTTAGGACATGGAGCTTTGGGGACTGCTTGTTACAGCAGCAGGTATGACATACACTGACTAGCCCAGATATTGGCATCAGGAGAGTAAAACTGTTTTACTTGTCTTTTTTCTTTTCCTAGAAACCAGTTAGTTAGTTTATGGGATCCTCTTGTTCTTCTTTCACGTTGTCCAGACATGACATTTTCACTTACAAGCTTGAGACATGTGACATGACATTCAAGGTGATAAAGGTAAAGTTTTGCTGGATTCTTTCCCACTCCAGACATCTGAGCTAATATATGTTCTTCAAACAGTCCATATCTTGAATACAAGCTCAATGGCCTGTAGCTTAAGACTTTGTCACAGGACCAGCTTTGAGTACTAAAGATAGTGGTCAGCGTTAATTAGGAAATATATCTGACAAAACAAGATGGTTACCATTCCATCTCTGCTCTCTGCACACAGTCCTGCCCTCCCTTGTAATTTAAGTGGTGCTGTGAGACCAATCCTTTGTGGGGTAAATATGAGCAGAATTTCCATGCTAGGAAGTTAGGAGTATGTGGGCATGCATGTGCCTTTCTTATATTCCCCTTTCTCTTCCACAATGACCCCGAGGAGTGAGGATAAGATGGAAGAAGGCATAACTTTAAGACTGAAGCCCCTCAGCCTGCGTCCTAGACAGAGAGACCTTTGTTCTGTTATATGATGCAGACTTTAGGGGATGTTCTTGTTTCATTTCTGTTGCTATGATAACATACCCTGATAAGCAACGTAAGTGAGAAAGGCATATATTCCTCTTGCTATTTCAGGTTTCAGTCCATCACAGGGGAGAAGCGAAGGCAGAGACTTGCAGCAAATCACATCACATCAACAGCAGAGAGAATCAACTGTATGTATCCTTGCTTGCCTTTGTGCTTGCTCTTAGCTAGCTATCTTCTTTCTCCACTTTTCATGACCCTGCCTAGGGAGTAGTGCTGCCCAGAAGGGGCTAGTTCTTCCTACATCAATTAATCAGTCAGTCTCCTCACAGATGTATCCACAAGTCAATCTAATCTAGGTACTTCCTCATTAAGATACTCATCCCAGAGGCCGAGAGATGGCTTTGCAGTTAAAAGCACTTGCTACTCTTGCAGAGTATCTGGTTCAGTTTAGTTCCCAGCACTCACTGGGTGGCTCACATCATAACTCCAGTTCCTGGGGATCTGACACCATTTTCGGACCTTTGAGGGCACCAGGCACACATGTGCACAGGCAAAACACTCACTCACGTAAATAAATATAAAATTGAAAAAAATAAGACTTTCCAAGTGAATCTAGGCTGTACCAAGTTGACAGTTAAGACTAGATAGCACAGCAGATATTGATTATTGAAACTACACCCACTCAGTTCTGTTCTGACTAGCCTTCCCCGAATATTCCCCTGAGAAATGGATGCCATATGCAGAAATAGAAGATGAACAGAATCAGCAACAAGGTAGAAAGGACAGGTGAAGGAGGCTACATAGGTGGACGCCGATGATTTCAATTGTCTGCATGGCTGGAATGGGGGATTCTCAGAAGTGACATAGCACCCACTATCTGTCTTCTGTCTGTGTACACAAATACCTACCTGTAGCTACTGGTAGACTGAGAAAGATATCTTTTTCCTGTCTCTTCATCTTCCTGTGGTTTCAATGGCAGATCGCTCCAAGAATCTTAACTGGTAAGGGAGTCTGCAAAATGTAGTGTCTAGATTTTCAGGCACAGGGAGGTTTTTTGGTGGGGGCCATATTTTACTTTTTAAATTTTTAATTAAAATATTTGAGTTTTATTTATTTCTATCTTGTGTGTTAGAAGTATGTCCATGCAGCAATGTGTCTGCAGAGCCCAAGAGAAGGGATTGGGGTGGAGTTACGCGTGGTTGGGAGTTGCCTTGTGGATGTGGAAATTAAACTCAAGTCCTCTGAAAGATCAACCAGTGCTCTAAGTCACTGAAACATTCCTCAGCCCAGGAAGATTGTTAGAAGTGTGTTGTGGGCAGTTCCTGTCTCCCTGGATCATTGCTTTTGGTCCTTCTGGTGAGACATCCAACTGGTTAGCCATCCATAACTCACATTTTCTTGAAAACTCTTCAAGAACAGATCTTAATGAACTTTGTCCCCATGCCACATAATAAATTGTTTTGAATTGATTTCATTAACCTAGCAGAATCAGAAGGAACCAAGAAAGTGGTCCCTGTGTGTATAAGTTGGATCACGTATCACTACCTCATGGATTCTGCTGGTCCTCCCTAATCTCCACCAGCAGAAGGCAACTTCCCCCCAACCCTGCTCAGAGTGAGATGACCTAAAACCTTGGGTTCTGTCTGCCCACACAGACAGAGGATGGAGGGTTTGTAGATGCTCCTCCTTACTGAATCCATAGAAATTGTCAACTATGTTTTTTGTTTGTTTGTTTTAAACTGTATTACTAGGTCATTTACAAAGTTGATCAAAATGGGTCAATATTTTCTTCAACTGGTTCTGACAATCTTAAACTCTGGTAAGAGGTAGAATTCCTCTTTGGGTCTGAGGAAAGTGGGACAGAGCAGAAAGCATCTGTAAATGAGTGGGGGTGGCATCTGTAAGTGAGTGGGGGTGACATCTGTAAGTGAGTGGGGGTGACATCTGATTACATAGAAGGCCTGCTCAGTCATTAAAAAATTATATTTAGAAAGAGGCAAGCCTCTAAGGTTTTGTTTCACCTTGCAAAGGTGCACGAACTCCACCAGTCCCCTCACTACCATCAAAAGCTAAAACTATTGTGTTTCTGGTAAGAATGATGGCAGAGTGACTCAGACTTATTTACAACCATCAAAGACACGATAGATATGGATCGTGGCATAATTAAGCTTGTCATAATAAAGAGGTGACCGTCACCGGGGCTGTTATGATGTCACAGTTGCCTGTGCCCGGTGTTTAGCCTCTAGTTTCCACTCCCGCCCACGCTTATCTTTGGCTATATTTGGTTGTTTTACGGTGCTACCTGGACCATGGTCTGTTTTACAAAATAAATGAGCAGATTGGACTCCACAGAACCCATTTCCCTTGCTTATTGATGCCTTTCCTTGGTTTGATATGTTTCGCCCATTTTGTACCTAGAATCACAGTTTGCTTTGTAGGAGGGGAGCAGAGCACTGAACAATCTGCTAATGAGTATTGTTGAGATGGTTGGTGAGTTTGGAAAATTCCACTCTTAAAAAAAAAAAAGCTACTTTCTCCATAGCAGATTTCCTCTTGGCTGCAATTATCCAGAGCTGTCCAGTTTCCCAATGGTCTTTACAGCTGCTGACATCTCCTAAATAATGTGTTTGATGGATTTTATTAGATATGTCTAGTGATCTCTTTATCTAAGTGTCCTTTCTTTTAACCAGTGTGTGTAGTTTCTTAATAAATAAAGAAAACGGTTCAAGTTTTCCAGCACTGCTGTTGATAACATACTCCAAGTATAGGGTCAGTAAGATTGGGGATTGAGTTATGGTTCTGGGGTTGACGGCTCATCTGGACATCTCTTACTTGTAGTCTTATGCGGCCACAGTTAGTGGCTGAGGCTTGAGCAAGCTGAGCATCCCTTCATGTGTGCTTTGGCCTTGGGTAATTAGGATTCTCTCTCCATACTTAGCTTTCCTTAGAATTTGGTGGTCTTTTGGTTGTCACATTTCTTACGTTGTGACTGGCTTCCCTTCGAACCATTGTTGGAAGACACTTGGGTGGATATTGTAAAGAGTCTAAACTATTACTCTGGAAGCCATGTAACCATCTCTTCCATTTTCTGGTGTGAAGGATTCCATTGGTGAACCCATTTCCCAAGGCTTGGAGGATAGATTCTACATTAACACAGGGGCATGGTTTGTGCACAGAGACGGACAAATGCTGATGTCCTCATCTTCTTGAGCACACGCTCCCTGTGTGCAACAGGTGCCCAGGCCATCACAACATAGACACTCACAGAGACGCAGCCTTAGTTTGAGTTTGACTAGTCTGTCTGCCTCCCTGACTGCTGAGCAGTGAAAAGCAACCCTACATGTCTTTGCTTATGAAATAGAAAACAACTGTTCTGAGCATCTCTGACTTTCTCAGTAACAAGACAAAGACATCTGTATGTGTCTAACCAATGGCCTGATAGTCCCATTGCTACGTCGGTTCATTCATAGGCCTCTGAAGTACAGTCTTGGCCACACTGAAGAATCCATTATGGTTTGATAGAATGTTTAATCCTTGCTATGCAGGGGAGTTCAAACTAGCTTCTTTGATTCATTAAGGATGATTGAAGAAGCTGAAAAGTCAGAGTCTGCCCCCGCTGAGCTCCAGTTCTCCCTAGCACTTCTGCCCTTGTGCAGTTTAGAATGACTTGCGACAATCATGGCCCAAGAGGTTGAGTTCAGACAGTGCTGTGTGCTAATCAAGAGAGGCAGCATCAGCATCCGCTTTCCCCCCAAGAGTCCAGAAGACCCTTTGCCTCAGTGTGCTCCTCCTCTGCACTGTTAAAGGAAGGTGTTCGAGGTCTTTTATGCCAAAGGAGATTTCAGGTCAGGAGTGTTGGCAGAAGGATTGGTGGCACTCAGCAGTTCCCAGGCCTTATCATTTTTGGCACTGTTTATGTCCATTTGATGGTGGCACTCAGAGGGGCTGGGAGAGCAGGCTCCTGATGACATAGAGATACCTTGATATTTCAGGAACAAAGGTCAATGCCTGGAAAGGTGCAGGAGAGGTAGAATCCCTGGCTCCTGTGTCAACCCCATGCCCTCTTACATGTTGTCTCCTGTAGCAGAAAAGCACACTGTAGGGTGTTTTAAGAGGTCAACCACAACCTGATTTTCCTTGTCAGGCTAACTTCTGAGCCAGGACATCAATTGCTCTCTGTGGACCCAACAATTTCATGGCTGGTGAGTCAGGACCTGTCCTTTCCTTATACCTGTGAGTCCTGCATACCTACATTAGATTTGCCAGTGTGGAGTCCCTTCCATTTTGAATACTACTTTACTTACCTGAGAAAGCTCTTTTTGCTGGAAATCTGCAATACTTAGACTTTAGTCATATATAATTCTTCCCTCTGTTCATGCAGACCCATTTTCCATTTAAAATATTTAACTTACTTTAAGATTTATTTTTATTTTTTGATATATTTAATATTTTCAGTTGAATGTGTATGAGTATTTTGTAAGCAAGTATGCTTGTATGTGTGCCACATGGGTGTTTAGAACACATAGAGGCCAGAAGAGAGCATAAGCGCCCTTGGAACTGGAGTTACAGAGGATTTTGAGGCACCACGTGGGTGCCAGAAACTAACCCAGGGCCCCTGGAAGAAGAATACTTCAGGCCCTGTATGTTTTATTTTCAATTATGTATACTTGTGTGTCTGTGTGTGGGTATGCGGATGTCCTGGAGCTGGAGTCACAGGCAGTGCTGAGCCATCTTAAGTGAGCACTGGGGACTCCTCCATTGTGAGAGCAGTGCCTGCTCTTAACTGCTGAGCCATCTCTCCAGCCCTTGCTCTGCACTCTAAGGTCCATTCAGTGCCTGCTGGCATATTAGGTCACAGTGCTTCAGAGGTGCCTCTTTTGCCCAGAGGAGTGGCAGTGGTGGGGACTTCTCCTCACACACATATACACATAAGTACATACATGTATATATGTATGTACTTCTGAAGAAGCTTCCCTCTCAACTGCTGACCCTTCTCTCTACTTTCCTTTGTTTTGTGGGTCAAAGTTGAGTACATTGTTTTGAAAAGATGTGGTGTATTGGGTTTATACATAAGCCTAAGGAATCGCATAGTTATAAAAGGTCCCCAACTTTGTATTCGCAAGGATGAAAATCAGATAATGGCTCATCTTATGCTCTAGGACACTTATTTGCATATATTCATGACAGATTTAAGTCTTTGAGTATGTAAGCACTTGCTATTATTTGAGCAAAATAATCATCCTTTTTTTTCCCCCATTTGCACTATGGAAGTCATTATTTAATCCCTCCACATGAAGCTACGGAGTCCTGGAATTTCCATGCCAACCTTGGAGGGTTGATTCAGGCCTCTACAGTCACAGTGCCTGTCTGACAAGAAGACCTCTGGTTCTTCCTGTATAGAGGTTGTCAGTGTCTTCCCTCCCTTCTGACTTCTTAAAGAAACATAAACCTTGAGTACAAATTTTATATTAGACTCATAGAAACTATTAAGCCAATAAGCCACCCTAACCACTGGATGGTCCCCTAAATGTTTCTGTTTGCAGAGTATGAGGAGGTCTGAGACCATAACCACCGGGCAACCCTTTGTTGTTTAAATATCTTGAATTATTTCAGCACTCCTCATTATTAAAGCAAAATAAAGCTTTCTTCTCATAATTATACTTGCACTTAAAATGTGAATACAGTGATCAATCCTTGTTCGCAGACACTCATAGGGACCAGCAGCAGATCTCTCCTTGCACACAGGTTTCCCTGAGGATAAAGTGGTGACTGACTGGGACAGTGATAGAGAAATGAGTTTTTCAAGTAATGGATCCAGAAGTAAGGTGATTTATTGTTGGGAAACAGATGATATCAGCTCATTTGTGATAGTTTTATTTTCACTTTAAGTTTTAATATAAATGGTTCTTTTTAATTGTCATACAATAGTGCCCATGTTTATTGGCTTATGTGTAATAGTGCATGCCTGGATCAAGGTGTAGCACTCAAATGATATAAGTGCCTATGCTCTCGATGTTCAGAATAGGTTAATAAATATGTAACTCAGAAATGAACATATTTAACGTTCTATTGTTGGTAGAAGCGAATGGTCTAAATGTACAGAGATCACCATCTTCAAAAGGACAGTGTGGCCAAGGCCCTGAGGGTTCTGAGGGTCAGGAAACGCCAGGGAGCAAGGGTCTGCAACCTCAGCTTTCTTTCTCTGGTTGTAACTGGCCCAGCCACACATTCGATCAATACAGAGTTCACTCTCATTCGGACTCCAGGACAGTCCCTTTTAGATGTCAAGAAATTGCTCAACTCTAGGATGTTGACCAAAGAAAGTAGATTTTAATCATGTTTTATCTTTTTCCGTTTTGTTTTCTCAAGGGTCTGACGGGAACAGAAAGTTTTGAGGGAGTTCACTGGTGATGCAAAGTGACTGGTTGGGTAAAGAAGTCCAAAGTTTCTTTTTCTTTTTTTCTTTTTTCTTTTTTTTTATCTGTAGAACAAATAAAGCCTAGCCAAAGGTGACTAACCCCAGTGCCTCCAGCCTGCCTGGTCCCTCTCTCCTTGTCTAAGGGATGTTTGCGTCCATGGTTGCACAAGGAGAGCCTGACCCATGCTGGGTAGTGCGGAGTACATACAAGAATATGACTGGTTAAGAATAGTCTCTGATCTTTATTCTTTGTTTGACAAGAAATTGATGCTGTTACCTATACAGAAATCAGTTGAAAACAAATGAAATATCTTGCTGATGTGGTATTTTCTAACTATCTGGGATTTTGTCAGTTAGTACCTGAGTGGCTGAGTTAGGATGGTTTTTAAAATTCTTTCTCCAAGAATAGATACAATATAACTTTATAAAATAGTAAAGTATGTGTACTAATTTGTGTGTGTCTGACTCTTAGTCTGGGTTAGTGACAGGAAACACATGAACTGGTCCTTGTAATTTCTTTACAATACTTATGAGCAAATACTCAGAAAATGTTGATCACTTAGGGAGCCTAAGTAGGCTGTTATTTTCTATTTTTATTTTACTTTATTTTACTTGAGATAGACTCTAGACCAGACTATCCCTGAATTCCTAGTAGCCCTCCTTCCTCAGCGTTCATCCTGAGGTGATTATAGCCAGGAACAACCGTTCATGGTTCCAGATGGTATTTAAGAACACATCAATAATATTGATGGCAGTGTGTTTGTGTGTGTGTGTGTGTGTGTGTGTGTGTGTAGGGGGTGACTGAATGATTGCTTAAATGGTCTCTATTGGGAGAAAATTAAAACTGCTTTGAATCCCAGACATTCATATTCCCCACATACAAATGCCACTCTCTGCTTTACTGTTATCTCTGCTAGAACAGGGCAAGGGGCCAACCAGGAAGCAGGATAACACATCTACCAACAGATAGTGGTAGAAGAAATGAATCAACTTAAAGATATAAACTCTCATTTGAGACAAATTCTGGAGAGTTTTCTAAACCTCCTAATGATGTGTGTCTTTTGGCATATTTTCCACAAGGAAGTATAATAAACGGATTTGGGGACATTTAGAACAAGCCTAATTTTTGGATGTTTGGAAATAAATTCTGGTGAGACTGAGTTTTTGAGATGGGAAATCCATGGAGCATTTGCATCCAGAATGGGCAGATGCACACATGACAAGGGCAATGGTTTAATATCCAGGTTTTCGGGATAGCCCCAGAGTCTTATGGTGCATATTTAATGTTAAAAGAAAATCCCAAATTTTCCAGTACGGAAAAGTCAAATTCCGGTCTCCAAGCCTGAGCCCTGCTGTGACCTGTGGCTTGGGATTTTGCTTATGGCCAGCTTGTCAATAGAAAAGCTAGTGATGATAAAGGTTTTGGTTGGTTATCTGAATAATTCTACTACAGATAGCTATTTCAAGGGATAGAGGGGACAATGGTCTCCCTGAGCATGTGGAATTGTAGTTTTTGTTGCCTGCTGTTTCTGAAAACAAACTCTTTGGAACCCTGTAGAGTTTAGGATTCTAGTAGTGCAGTGACCAGCTCAGAGCTGTCAGAGTTTTAGGAATCAACTATTTGGTCTGCTTAGCTTTATAGGTAGAGTCTACCTAGATGATCAGGCTGGCTTAGAAATTCACCAAGTAGCATAGGATGGCCTTGAACTCTTAGAGATCCTTCTGCCTCAGCCTCTTTAGAGTGTGGGTCTTGGGTGTACATCAATATACCTGGATGTCCTCCCTTTAAACACAAGGAAGAAGACTGAAAACCTTGGGCTGTGGTAGTAGATGCTGTAAGACCTTGTGATCTACACTGAGTGACATCATGGACTCTGAGATGAGTATTGTTTTAGGTGAGCCTAGAAATAAAAGAGAAAGCAATAAGCCCACACTCAGCTTTGAAGGCATTTGGAATAACACAGTGGGAGAGAAAAGAGAGGACAGAAGGAGTCACAGATAGAGCTGTAGCAACACCAACACGGGGTGCAGGGCTGGCAGACTCCGGGCTCAGAGGGGCCTGGCTTTCCAATCTGGCTCTGAGCTTGATGAGTCTGTTTATTCAGCCACAATATCAGACATTCCCTCTTCCTGCCCGAAGAAGTCCCCTTTGAAGAACGGCTCTGCTGGGGAGCAGTTTCCCCTTGGACCGGCTCCTCCCGTGGCTGGACTGAAGGGAAAGAACTGGAAAGGCTGCAAGAATGTTCTTTAAAGCGATATTCCAGCACCACGTGAGGGGAGGGTGAAATAGCTGTACAAGATACATTTCCTGGTTGAGGTATTTTTTTCCCTCTCAAGTGAATTTAGCAGCGAACAAAGATGTCACATGAATGGGGTTGAGGTCAGATGACGTGGGTACCTCCAGATCTGTGTGAGCAGGGGAAGCTGGGCAGCAAGAGATGGCTGGGCAAAGTAACAGCATTTTCAGCTTCTGTAGGCCTGGAGAGAGAGTTCAGATCTACCAATGCCAGAGGGGATACAGCAGACACAATCACCACCTGGTCTACAAGTCTTTATCTGCAAAGGGCACAGTGGTGGTAACTCATCAGAAGACAGGCCCACATTTTCAAAGCAAAGCAGCAGATAGAATGTTCTCAGGTGAACTGGGGGAGAAGACTTGTGATCAGATCGCATAATCCAGAGGTCACGTTTTACTCGGAGGTGTCACATTTGTTTCTTGAATTTCAGAGATACTTTTCTCCCTTTTCAAAGGCTTTCTGTAGCCCTCGTGTCACCCCTGTGAAGTAGCTAGGAGGATGCCCGTCTCCTGAGTGTTCCTCTTTGGAAATGGATGTGACACAGAAAGAGACATGGATTTTGTAGCTCATTACTGACAGGGGCAGAATGACAAGCCAGGCCTCCTGACTCTTGGACCAGGCCTCTTTTGTAGGTGTTCTTGGGCCCTACACAAAGGGACAGTGGAGTTTCAGACAAAAGAGAATGTGGTATTCTCTATCTGCTTCCAGGCACCACTGTGACTCCAGATGTGCTCTCGGGGCCTGGCCTTAACGGGGAGAAACCTTCAGAGGCTACGTCTCCTCCTGCCCCTCTCACACAGCTGCCCACATCTGGAGTTGTCTTGTTCAGGCCTTACCTGTGTCACATACACCAGGCTCTCTCTGGAATAAAAATGGGTCCTGAACCCTCTAAGGTGCTTGACTTTCTTGGACAGGGCACAGGGTCCACACCCTCTCCTGATACCTGACCAAGACTATTGCTGCACACATTAGTCCTTGGGGCCTAGGCATAAGGGAACCCAAAGTGACAGAAACCAGAGTTTCTCTCTGGGGACTGTGGAGTCTTATCTGGCTTCTAGCTAAAGGAGGAAGCAGAAGGATTGTCACTGTGGACTGTGGGTCCTGCTTCAGCATGCGGCTTACGTTTTATCTTGCTTCCACATACAGCACTGAAGTTGCTCCACATCTCAGCCCTATCTGGTAATTATTCCTATCCTCCAAGGCTTCTGAGTGTTTCAAATGTCTGATGATATTTGATAGCTGTTTCCAGTCAAACCCTTATCCAAGTGTCTCTAAGCCTGGGGTTCCAGTCAGAGTCACCCAGGAGATAGGTATGGTAGTTTGAAACAACTCCCCAGATGACAGGCAGCTAGGCTTAAGGGCCGTGTTTTAAGGACCTGACTTTGAAGAGTCCTTGTGATTTTGGTCAATGCTACATGTGCACACAAACTCTTGGATCCGTGAAGGGTTTTGTGCCGTAAAAAGCTTATTTCGTGTCTCTCTCTGAGTGAATTCTAAGTGAATGCACCTTACTGAAGTCAGGACTCTTATTCAGGTCCTTCCCCATCCACTTTACAAAGGAGGAGCATCCGGGCTTCTCCCTGACACCTGTCCAGGTACAGTGTCTTCACTATCATGTGTTCTGTATCTCTACACCTTCATCCTGCACAGCTGGCCTTTGTGATGCCTCCACAAGGCTTGCTAAAGGCATCCCAGTCTGTCTTCCTAGAGAAGCCGATGGTAGGGAATTGACTGGGATAGCTAACCAGTGTTCTTTCATGTAGATATTATACATTTAGAGCAACATTTTTGTTCACTTTCAAGCTGAACAATCCCCTTTGGTAGACTGATGAGAATCCCCTCAGAGAAGAGCAGTCTGTTTGGTGACCTGCAATTAATTAATAAGTTAATTAATTATTTTTGAGGTCCTAGGGAATCGAACCTAGGGTGTTACACATGTTAGGCAGTTGTTCTAGCAATTAACTACATCTTAAGCCCTATATTTTATTCTTTTTTGTTTGTTTTTCGAGACAGGGTTTCTCTGTGTAGCCCCGGCTGTACTGGAACTCATACTGTAGACCAGGCTGGTCTCAAACTCAGAAATCTACCTGTCTCTGCCTCCCAAGTGCTGGGATTAAAGGCTTGCACCACCACTGCCCAGCTTATATTTTATTCTTTAGAAATTTGAGCTAGAGTCTTGCTAAGTTACAAACCCAAGCTGGCCTTAAGATTGTTCTGTAGCCAGGGAAGTGCTTGCTAGCCTCCTGTCTCAACCCCTGAGTGGCTGGGATTGTGGTACCACCAGGCTCAGGTGTGACCTATGCTTTAAAACCTTGAACTCCTGACTTCTTTCCCTGTCAAGTTTTACCAGGAAAGATGGTAACTGAAGGGAATCCTGCTGTGGCCTTAAAACACACCTGTGCTCCAGACACCTAGCGATGCAAAGGTCTGCCAGAGTTGGCTGTTTGAGGTGTCTGTCTGGTTTAGAGTTGGAGCCAAATGAACTCCCAGGGCTGGGCATGGGAGGCTCCAGGGGTGGGTAGTGTGGAGCGGCAGGCTGCAGAGCCGGCTCAGACGCATGGCCTTGCCTGCAATGGTGAACCACTGCTTGTCAAGTGTAAGCAGGATGTTCTTTCTTCTCAAACTTTCTCTTTGATTGCTTGCTGAAACGCAGACAGCCATCAGAAACAGAAAGTTGTCAATTCAAACAGAAGGTGGGCCTGACATTTCTGCTGGGCCCATCTTCTCTTCCACTTAGCTGAGCAGGGACCCCACCGTTCATCGTGGAGTAACAGATGATTGATTCGACTGCGCCCTGATTAGAAAAGGCTTCATTTTACTTGTGCACGGTGCATGGAATTAGTTAAGGGTTGCATAGGGAAAGGAGTGATAGAGTATTGTTCATACTAAATTATAATGACAGCCTTCCTAACCACTGTGTATTTATTCTGTAAGAAAAGAAAATGTCTGGTAAAATTCTGTATAGGTTAATAACACCTTCATAATCCACTCCTTCTTTCCTGTTGACTTGAATAGCCCTCCTACCGACTTTTAATGGATTATTAGAGTTAATTACATCAATTGCAATATAATTGATTCTTAAATACTATGTAGAAACCTCATACAATTATGGAAAAACAAAAGTTATCTAGACATCTCAAATCAAAAAAGATTTGGAATTCCTGCACATTTAATCCCTGATAATCACCAGTCAGTTTGGACATTAAGATTACACGGTGCCTTGTTTTCTCTTTGCCAGGTTTTGACAGAATTGATAGTTTTACAACATTTAACTCAATACGCATGGAAATATAAGATTAAAGCTGTGAGAGATTTTTTTCTAAAAAAAAAAAAATTCACTTTATGGTTTAAAAGCTGAAATGTGTTACCTGCTTCACGGTGACAGAAATAAACTCACAGGAAAAATCAAAAGCGATTTGATGCTGGGCCTTAGAAATCTCTTCCCCATAGGTGTACAGGTTCCTGGGGGTCTTAGGGTGTTTTATTTTAACTTGGGGGCTCTAAAATGTGACAAGGGAACGAATTACCTAAAGGGGTGAAAGGGTCTCTTCCGTGCTACCACTGAGTCAGGCACAATGTGTTTTCCTGTCAAAACCACTGGCTGAAGAGTGTCATATCTTCAACACCTGGCTGGCATTTGATGTCAGGGAGATCGAAGCAGATGTATGTAGTAGAGTCGTTTGATTGTTGTATTTTCAGTTTTAACTGATTTGGTGGACATGTTAGTGAGTATTGACAATTATAAATGTGAGTTTTCTAAAGAACTCTCCCATCACAGATTAATTAAGAATTTTAGGTCATTCTATAATGGTTGACAATGTGAAGAAGAGACAGCTGGGTGCAATGAGCAGAATGCTCACCCATGCCTTCTGTGGCTGCTCAGCTCCCAGACACAGCCATTCTGGGCCTCTGTGTCCTTTCCTGTGAAGTGGGAGAGAATGTGTGTAACTCTTGCTTGAATCTCCTGACCTTGAACACTGAGGAGTTTTGTTGTGCACAGCAACTCATTTGATTAACTGCTTTATACCAGCCTGTATGCATCAGCGCACTGTACACGCTAACATGTGTGTCTTCTTCACCAGGTTTTAAGCCTCTGAGGGCCAGGACCAATCTGTGTCTATCTCTAACCCTGTGACATTCGTGTTGCAGAATACTATTTGGCTGGCTGAGTAAAAGTTCAAAGGGGATAATTCCCTAAAGACTCTACATGATAAACAATGAAGTATATTGTTGTTGAAGTCAGTTGTTATTATAATTTAATTTTTCTTAAAATGTATTTTGACACAGGAACTCACTATGATTAAAGGCACGCCTAGTTCAATGATTATTTATTGTTCTTGAGAGATTTCATATATGAGTATAGTGTGTTTATATCATTTCTATTCCTCCATCTCCATACGCATCTCTTCCAATGCTCCTTCTCCTCCACATACTTTTCTCAAATCCATGTGGTCTTCTTCCATGATCACACACACACATGATCATACATATACATGATCACACACACACATGCTCACACACATGCTCACACACACACAATATGATCACACACATGATCACACACCTTACTGTGTCCAATTAACATTGCCAATATATAATATATATAAAATATTAACATTGCCAATATAATATATAATATATATATTATATATTATATAATATATAATATATAATACATTATACAATGTATAATGTATAATGTATAATATAATATAGTATATAATACATAATATACAATATATAATACATAATACATAAAATATAATATATAATAGTCTTAGGTAACGTAACGGAGCTTCATCTCTGGAGAAGACTGACTCTCCCTCCCTTAGTAGCTCTTCGACTAAGGGTGCAACTAAGAAGGTCAGATTATTCTAAAATGGTTGGCCTTTCCATATTGGCCTGTATACTACTGTGGTCTTATGTAGGCAGCCATATTGCCGAGAGTTCATGGATGCAGTATCCTGGGCCTGCCCAGGAGAGCCTACTTTGCAGCAGTTCTATTAGCCCTCTGGCTTTCACAGTCTTTCTGCCCTCTCTACCGCAATGTTTCTTGAGCATTGATTAGAGGTGTTGTGCTATAGATATTAATTTGGGGATAGGCACTCCATGTTCACTTAAGTGAATTAATTTCTAAAGCATAGCCATATATACATATATATGCATGTATATATGTATATATATGCATGTATATGTGTGTATATATGTGTATATATATGCATGTATATGTGTGTATATATGTACATATATGCATGTATATGCGTGTATATATGTATATATGTATATATATGCATGTATATGCGTGTATAGATGCATATATACATACATATGTAACTTTATTTTGTGAAATATGAATTGAGCCTTAATGAGATGCCTGTAAGATATGAAATTTCATTTGGCTTTCCCATACACTGAAATGTCATCCCATCTCCAACAAGACATTCAATGAACTGAATCAGTCTATCCTATCTTTCAAGGAAAACAAAGACCCATGAAAGAGCAATAAACACCAGTTTCTTTTGCTCAAGTCTAGACACATCCTAGTAGTTATCGATGAAACTGAGCATCTTAAACAATGCAGTGCCCACAGTGAACAGCAGATTGACCAGTGAGCCAAGACTAGAGTCCAGAAGCAGGCCCAGGACTACCAAGGGCTGTCACTGTGAGTGTGGAGGCATTTCACATCCATGGCTGAACAGTAGATTGTTCAGTGTGTGGTGCTGGGACAACTGTTTCTCCATCTGGACTTACACTACACACAGAAGTAAATTCCAGATGGAACAAACCTCTAAACATAAAACTCAGATCTGTGAAAGTACAATAAGAAATGGCCTAAGCCTTTAAAATGTAATCCTGAGCTAGAACTTCTTTGTAAGTTAGATGGCAAAGCCAGAGGTCAGTAAGGGAAACCCAACAGATGTGACATCATTAAAAAAGAGTCATCAGAAAATTAAAAGAGAAATGGTAGATGTGGATTTGGATTAGACACTTCAGAAGAGGGCTTGAAGCCACAATTCAAAGAGAGTTTACAAGTTATGTAGACAAATTTAAGTAACTGCTCTTAAAAAATATTGGCAAAGCAAGTAAAATGAGCCTTTCTCAGAAGAAATGTATAGGACTATGGAACATTTGAATAAACAGGTTTAACCTGTTTATGGTTAAAAGAAGGGTGGAGTAAGGGTGGGGCTCCTGCCTCTACTGCCAGGGTTGGCTGGATATATCAGTTAGTGAAGACACTGTGTGCACACTACAAAGGAAAGATGCCAGTTGTGTTGCTAGGCAAAAAGGAATGTTCTATGACATTCCACATTATATAATTCTTTTGTGATAGAGTTTTTACAAATTATAATATTTTAAATTCATTTTCTGAGAGGGCCATATATGTATACAATACATTTTGATCATATCTACTTTCTCTTCTTCCTAGCTACCTGAATCCATCCTCCCACCTCAACTCACCTCCTCCCACCTTGATGTCTTTTTTGGGGGGTGGTAATAGTTTTTGAAAAATACATGCATATAAATGAATTTTTGTAATTTATTTGCATTGCAGATATATGGTGTAGTGGATTTCTCTTGAGGTAGCACCAAGGTAGAAATACATATCTTTTCTGACAGAAAATATTTCTTTTATTATTCCTTATTGACTGAGTGACTCCTTCAGGAGGTAGTTTAGGGCATTTAGCTGCGCCAATGTGAATGTGGTACAGTTGTTTGTTTTAGAATCTCAGTTAATTCTCATTAGACTCTGTCAGTCAGTAGGTTCTGGTCTGACACCATAGTTGTGGCTCTGCCTCTCTGGGTCTTTCAAACTTTAGATTCTCTTGATTTGTCCAAGGACTATAGGTTATAGATCAGCCTCCCCTGTCAACTGTTCTGACACATCCAGGGTACCTACCTCATCTGCCCACAAGTGCTGGGTGCTAAATCAATTACAGCATCGTTGAATCCAGGAGTAGGAAGGGTGAAGCAAATCCATGCAAGCAAAGCCTTGGACTCGTTTGAAGCCACAGCTCAGTTGTTCGGTAGCAAGGAGTTAACTTCTTCACCAGTTCAGCCCTTTTGTCATCCTGGGTCTTTAAGGAAAGCTTTTCTCCCCATTCCAACAACTTCCTGTTCGTGGGAAAGCAAGAGGAAATGAGGCTGTCACAGGAGGATGGTCCCACCCTTTTCCAGTCGTGTGGCTAATTTGTCAGGTGTAATATTGGCACCTGGTGGCTTGTGTTGGCCTCCTGCCCACTCTTGCTGGGGAAATATCCAAATACTTGTAGTAGGCGGTGGGAGACTTCAAAGGCATTTGTAAGAGAAAAGGATATTGTCATTAAGGAACTTAATGGAGAGCACTCCCAATCATTTAGTGATGTCAAGATGAAAGGAAAATTTTAAAAACACATTATCCAGACTTTTCTCTTGTGTGTCGTCTGACCTGTTAAAACAAAGGCATGCAGCGCAGTTGGTTTAGTGAGAACACATCCCTTAGGATATGCTTGTCCTAGTGGCTAAGTTACCTTGCTTGGACAAGACTATCAAAGGTATCAGTTATCATATGGGGACTATTGATGATTTCTCTGTGCTTATCTTCAAGTGTGGACTCTGTTTGTTTCCTCTAAAGGAACGGAAGCCTTTGACTCAAAGGGAACATGCCAGCACTTCTGAGTGGATTCATAAGTAAAAGGGACAATGAGTTTTCAGAACTCACTAAGAATCCTGCATGGATGCAGCTGGGTCCATCCAGTATGTTTCTATTTTCTACAAGCTACAGTTGCTGTGGCAGTAAAAAACAGTTCAGAGGTTAAGGGCACTGACGGCTCTTCCAGAGGACCAGGGTTCAATTCCCAGCACTTACATGGCAGCTCACACCTTCTGTGACTTTAGTTCCCAGAGATACAGTGTCCTCTGTGGTCTTCATGGCACCTCACATCTTGCACAGACATGAATTCAGGAAAAGACACTCATACACATAAAATATTAAGATGATTAAAAAAATAATAATCATTGCCTTTTGAACAAGTATACAGGTAATTGTCTGCCAATCCAAAGTAAATTTATCTGTGTATGTGATTTAAGTGAACCGTACTCAGGGGTCTCTAAACCACTGTAAATCCTACAAACAATGGCATTTCCTTCAGTTTCTGTGATTGATATAAACTACATTCACTCTGGGCATCTAAAACCTGCATAGGATGCGCGTTACAGACATGAAAGACGGTGATCAGTCTCCCTGAGGTATATACTCATGATGGACTCATCACCTGTAAACCCCAGTCAGTTTATTAATCAAATGATCAGTCTAACGTGTTGACATTTTGCTGGCCTTACCCACAGCAGCATCAGATAAATTTAATGCAGTTTTAATAGAAAAGATATTTGTTGAATATGTATTACACTGAAGGACATATGATTGAATTTACACTGTCAGAGACTAGGCAATTCCAACTGGACATGCTGTGCAGAGGCCCCTAACCTTACAGTGGCCGGGAAGCAGAGGGAAATGTCTGTCTTCCCTGGCTCTCTCGGCCCTCTTTCTTTGCACCATGATCCTCAGCCATTGCGATGGTGCCATTCATACTCAGGACAAGTTCTTCCCACCCAGTGAGCCGTGCACACACCCTGAAGTGGGCTTCCCTAATTCCCAGGCACTTTTCAGCCCAATCAAGGGGACAGTCACAATCAACACCACAATCTAGGATTGGCTGTGGTGTCTAAAAGTTAAAGCTAATTGGAAACACGAAACTACAGAGCAGTAGCCAAGGAGCCAAGAGAAGAATGGAGTAACTGATGGACAGGGCTTTACCGTCTGCAGGTTCAAAGCCTAGCTCTCGAAGCTGCCCTCATCTTCTTTCTGTGTTTATTCTAGTCCCTCTTAAGCCTCCCTCTGGTTTGTGCCCCTCTTTCTGGCTTGGCCTGTTAGTGTGCAATGCTCTTGTTTTGTGACCTGAATTCTGACTGTTGTTTTTTTTTTTCAACCCTCTTTCCTTTATTTCTAGTTATGAACATACTTCTCTCTGCTTGAAGACCAGCTCAGCCCCTCATGTCCCCAAAATGCTTTGCAAAGACACCGCTCACCCGCCTGTGTCTTTTTTGAGCTCTGGAGCATTGTTGATTGATCATCTGTGTAAGCCAATCATATACAAGTCCACCCTGTTTAACCAGGTCAAACGCAAATGCCTTCCGTGTTCTGTCAGAAGAGTGCATGTGTCCGGAGGGAGAGGATCAATGCTCCTCTCACACCAATTAAGACCATGATTTGACTGCTCAGAACTAATGTCCCTGCACAGTGGATTTGGAGGAGGGGTTTTGCTTTTCTCATACTGTGAGTGGCGTGTTACCGTAGGAAGAGAGAAGCCTCTCGTGATACTTATGCATAGCTTTAGTGTTGATCTGTCGCTTTCGTCTCACAAGCCAAACTGGTCTCACATACAGCATCTCTGCTCCCAACGGTGAGAAGCAGCAAGGCAGGAAGCGTTACCTAGGCCTTACTGTGGCAGCGTGCCTCCCTGGGTGCTCCATCTTACCCTGTGTCAGCCGTGCTATAGATGACCCCTCCTATGAGTAAGCAGGGTTGAAAATATTGCTTTCGTTCAATATATAGCCATCTCTAACAAAATCTGTGCTGTTTTAGCAGAATTATTAATAAAGTTTTCTTTCTGCTCATTTGTTTGCCTCTGTGATATTATGTATATTTATAATGTGTATCTCTCTATATAGATATATGTAAATATGCACATGTGTGTGTGTATATGCACACACACACACACACACACACACACACACACACACTTCCTGTACTGATTGGTTCCAGAACCCCGCCCAATGCCAAACTCTGAGGATGACTTCCATACATAACATGATGTATTTAACTGCATTTAACTACACATATTCTCCTACATGATTTCAATCGTCCTTGCATTACTTTTTTGAGACAAGATCTCACACTGAATCCCTGGCTGGTGAGAAGTATTATGTAGCCCTGCCAGGTTTTGAACTTGCAGCAATCCCTCTGCCTTAGCATGCAGAGTTCTGGTAATTGATTATAATACCTAATACCACGTGAACACTGTTTAAATGGTTGTCATACTGCAGACAGGTAATAATGGTCAGAAAACTACCTGTACATATAAAGGGCTTTTTCTGCAATAATCTCTATCCTTACTTAGCTAAATTCACAGATCTAGAATCCATGGGAGCAGAATGAAGTGTAGAAAGCTAACTATACATTAAAATTTTTGTTCATATTTTGACATAGATATCACACACATACATACACACACATATATATGTGGACGCTCATAGTCACATATTGTCACAACTAATCAAAGCCAAAGACTAAAGCGAAGCTGACCTACTATATCAGGTTTTATATTAGTTACCTGGACCACTGTGGCTAATGCCACTGGAGACTCTTCCATAGTGGCTATTGCTGCTATCTGTGTACAGTTAAGACAGGCCTTTGCTACTGTTATAGCCAGTTAATTCTAATTGTTTATCATTTACTTATTGCTTTTGCACGTGTGCACGTGAGTAAGCAGAGGCGTCCTGTGGGCAGTGTGGCAGTCAGAGGACATTCAGCAAGATGAGACCTAGCTCTCTCCTATTATCTTGTTGGTTCTGGAGACCCAACTCTGGTGGTAGGAGTTGGCAGCAAGCGCCTTTACGTACTGAATCATCTCAATGTCCCTCCACGCGTTCTGTTGTCTGTGGTCAACATATCCACTGATAGAACTCTGGACACTTGAGGCTTCATGCTTTTCTTGAGTTAAGGGTCCCCGATCAGTGACCCATACTTCCTTCCTTCACTTCTAGGTCTCCTCAGGGGTCCTTCTCTGTCTATGCTTCAACCAACCAATGATTCTATAACTGAGTCGGTCATTGAATTTTAAATCTTGGAATCATTATCAGCACATATGAAGGATGAAGAGATGTTAGAATGTCAACAGAGGAAAGATGTGATACCTTATGATGAATCCAGCAACCACAGCCACCACAACAGGGACTCCACTGGCTCAGTTGGTATGGGCCTGTGAGACAGTACATCCCAGCAAGCTGTTCACCTCATAGCCAAGAATGATTGGCAAAGTAATAGAAACAGGAAGTGCCACAGGTTCATTTCAGATGTTCCCAATGAAAAGAAGAGTCATTTGGGTTGTGTATATGTGTATGGGAGGGTTGTGGGGTGGAGGTTGTGGTATTATGTGTGTGATGAATGAGCATGTTAAGGGACAGAGTCTCTCAATGAATCTGGAGCTGTGATGGCTTCCAACAGGCCTCAGCAATCATCCTGTCTCTGTCCCCTACTTCACTTAGGCTATAGGCACACACACAGCTATGCTTGGCATTGTACCAGTATGCTGCAGTTTTGAATGCAATTCCTGACTTTTGTGTTATAAGTGAGCCAACTCTACCCACTGAGCCATCTCCCAGTCCCTGGCTTCACATCTTAAGGGCTCTATTCCCTCCTATGGTGTCCTCATAAGGGACCATCTTTGAACACCCAGACCATTGGAGTACGTTTGAGATCCACCCTATAGCAGGATCTAATGCAGGCTCTGAATCCCCTGAAGTAGATTGTGGGGATATGGTAGCACTTGCTGGTGGTAGGTCCATTTCCCAGCCTCTCTTCCTATTATCTAGGCTTAGCTTGTGTGATTATACTGGCTAATGAAGCGAAACAAAGGAAAGCAGATTGCTGACATCACTGCCATTAAGATGACCGGGAAGCTTCACATTCCCAAGACCACGGTATAACCCACAGGCCAGGACAATGATGTCACCCACGGGCCAGGCAGATCTTAATCTGTGACCCAGGAGCACATGGCCAACATTCATTTTTATTGTGAGAGAATGTCATACATGCATGTGATGTGTTGGATCAAACACACCTCCTATCCATTCCCTCTAGTTCCTCCCCTGTGCGCACTGTTTCTTTCTAATTTTATGTGCTTTCTTCCTAAAACCCACTAAGTTCACTCAATGATGCCAGCATGTGCATGGGTTGGAGGTCATGCACTTGAATATGGGTAGCCTTTCAGGGCCATATTCCCCATGAAAACTGACTCCACCCCCACCCCCAGCAGTCTTCAGTTGCCAATAGCTGCTTCAGTGTTAGGGGTGGGAGTTCACACTTTCTCCTCCACCCATGCTGGGGTTTACATTGTTCTTACAGCTCATGCATTGCAGTCTTGATTTTGTCCCATGCATTCCGTCACAGCCACTGTCCGCTCCTGTGTGTACAGTCCCTGGACAGCTCAGTTTGATGGCAGTCATTGTCATCTCTGACTCCTACAATCTGTCCACGAGCCTCTTCCTCAACAGTCCTTGGGGCATGGCAAGCATTTTGACTCCAGGGCTTCATGATACGCTTGCCCAAGTATCACAGAGGGGGTGGGGGGAAGAACTGTGGTATATCTACTAAGGGGCTGACATTACTGGGGACAGAAGGAGCCATGGCGCAGAACAATGGGGGGAAACGGTTAAAGACAAACTGCATCAATTGGAGCTTTCTTGTTTGTTTTCTTTTGAAACCTTAAAGTTATCCAAATGGAGTGTTAATTTAAAAAAAAAAGAATGTTTTCTTGGGAGAAGACAATATTTTGAAATGTTTTAATTTATGAGAGCCTGTCTTCTTCATTCTCTCAGTGCCGCGTGAGGCTGAACAAATGTTCACCACAGCTAATTAATTAAGTTTGCAGAAAAGACCAGCAGGGGACTGGAAACTTGAAGTAGAAGTGAGCATTTGAGTATAAACATGCTGCCTGCCTGAGAGACTTTATCTGGATCGAGCAGTTGCTGACTTATCCAAAGACACGCTGTATCTCTTGGAAAATCAGGCTTGGCAGGGGGAGAAGCAACACGGCTCTTGTTGGCAGCTCTAGTCATTTATTTCCTGGGTTTTGCGCAGTTCCATCCACTCAGTATTATTCTAATGTCCTCTCTGTGGATGAAGGTGATTCCATGGACTTCTCAAAGAGAGAAGGGACCTCCCAGGGGAGGAGGTGTTTTTCTTTCTGAGCCAGATTCTTTATAAGTACCTTTTTACTCTAGGAGGAGACTCCATGTATGGACGAGGAAACACAAACTCAGAGAACTTAGCAGCTAACACAGGACAGGCCATACAGATGTGAGCTCACACTTTCCTGATGATGCAATCTTTCGGAGGTATCCATAACCCAGGATGGGGAAAGGGTGCGTGCAGGGCATCCTGGTAGCCTCTTGTATGGTTTTATGGTCACATAAGGACAATCAAGTGAAATAATCAGTCATGGAATTTGGAAAATGATCCTCATACTTGATTTGTAGACCATGGGTAGAGCAATTTCATGTCAGATAGACTCCTGCAAAAGACTTCCTCGACCTTTGGGCTCCTGATTACAGTGGCCTGGCCATACTTCCCTCAGAAATTTGCATCCATACTTAATATTGAGAAGAAGATGAGGGTATTGATGGCAGAAATGCAGACCAAAAGATGACAGTGCAGAGAGAGCCCAGGACAGCCTTGGGGGTTGGGGAACATTCAGACTTTGCGTAAAACAGCCATGATCAATAAGAGGCCTTTTCTAGTTGTAGAGATAAGACAGAGGCACAGAGAGCCATGAAGCTGAGACATCACCAACCTTCAGTTTCTACAGCCTGTTGGTCTCTCAAGGTCTTTGGACTCTAGTCGTGATGATGTGTTAACCTTACCCAAACCTTCAGTCTCATCATTTTGACTTTTGCCCTGGGCAATAGCACCACACAGAATGAGACTTGTGGAGAAGTTCACTAGACATGCTCTAAGCTAACTTAACAGTTGCGTTGGCTTCCATTTTTGTTGCTCTGATAAACACCATGATCAAAAGCAACCTGGGGAAGAAAGAGACTTGCAGTCCATCACCAAGGGAAGGCAAGACAGGAACCTGGAGGGAGGAACTGAAGCAGACACTGAAGCAGGTCATGGAAGAATACTGCTTCCTGGCTTGCTCCCTGGCTCACATCTAACTACCTCTCTTAAGCAGTTCAGGTCCACCTTTACAGGGAGGGCATTACCCACAGTAGGCTGAATCCTCCCACATCAATTAGCTATCAAGAAAATGCCCCACAGACATGCCCACAGGGCAATCCGATAGAGACAATCCCTTAATAGAGATTCCAAATTCCTGAGTATATCAAGTTGACAACCAAGTTTAGCCATCACAGACCAATTCACAATTGTAACTGCAAAGATCAATAGACATCAAAAAGAAAATCCTGGGATATCTGAGGATAATTGCATGTGGTCGTTTTAGAGATTAAACATGACAACCATTCCTTAAGTCTTTCACCAAGCTTATAATGGCTATTCCTGCTAAAAATTATCAAAACTTTTATCAAAACAATTATCATACCAAAACTTCACTATCTAAAGTGAAATAATGAAATAACATACCATTGAAACTTGACTATAAAATGTAACCTCGATAAGTTAGATTTTATCAAAATTTGAACAGATAAAAAGAAATTTGCTGGCAGCTGAAAATTTCTGTTGTCACAGATGACAACTCACAGTGGTAGATGCTGTGAAAGATGGATTTTATGTGGTCAAAAAACACTGATCAATAAATAACATCTCTCTCTAAATTCATATAATAAAAATCAGCTACAAGAAAATTGTACCAATGATTTCAGATCGACGTGGAGGAAACCAGAAAAGAGTTGACTACTCTACATAAAAATCACTTTTTGAATCAATTGGAGAAAATGATAAATCTCCCATCTGAATACTAGGTGGCTGCAAGCTAGTGGTTTCTGTGTGATAACTGCAACATTAGAACAAAGCTGAAACATTTCCATTTAAAGTATTTACTTATAAATACATTTTATTAGTTCTTTGAGCTGCTCATACCTGGATACAATGCATCTTGATCAGAGTCATGCCCAGTTCTTCCCCTAACTCCTCCCCGATCAATCCATCATATCTCTATCCATCTCCCCATTTCATATCTCTTTCTCTTTAACAAGTCACTGAATCCATTCGTGTTTCCTATATATTCATGAGCATGGGCAGCTTACCAAGGGAAGCATCTTTAAAGAAAATGGTCTTTCCCTCCAGCCATCAATTATTCAGATCTCCTTACCTACTGCGGGGTGGGAATCATGAGCCCCTCCTCACTCTATGCTCTAACACAGACTGGCATGATCTGCTGCTGGCCACCACAGCTGCTCTGAGATCATCAGTGCAATGATCCTGTCCTATGCAGAGGACACTGCTTCAGTCTTGCTCCACTCCTCCCCAGCCTCTGGCTCTTGTAATCTTCTCATCTCCTCTTTCTTGATGGTCTTTGAGCCTGTTGAGAGGATGTGATAGAGATGCCCCATCTGTGGCTGAGCTTTCTACAGCCACTTACTCTATGTGCTTTGACCAGTTGTGAATTTCTGTATTAACTGACCTCCACTGAACAAAGAAACTTTTCTAATGAGGCCCATGAGTTGTGCTAATCTATGAATATGGAGATACAAATTAGGAGAACCATTTGATTCTATGTCTAGTAAAATTGTAGTAGTAGATTCACCTCTGGGGCCTATGAAGTCCGCAGCCATGGGCCCTTAGCCAGCTTACAGAGTACTAGGTATGTGCTTCCTCCTGTAAAGTGGGCTCTACAGAAGTGGTCTGTTACCTCTGTAACATTTGTACTACGGTTACAGCATAGGCATATATTGCTACACTGCTCGGGGGTGTTAGCTAAATTAAAATTCCCGAGGGAAACCTTTTCATGCATAAACAAAGACTACTGGTCACTATTTTTTTTTTCTAGATACAATTGTAAACACGGATCAGTCAGACTTAACTTAGGCTGTGAGACTACACTAGGAAAGGTAATCCTGCAGAGGAAGCTGGTCAGATGAGACCTAGGAGCCTTGGCCAGTTACCTCAAAGGACTTTTGCAGAGAGATGAGGTATGATGAAGGCTGAAACTGAAAAAGCAGAGCAAAATGTCGCCTTGCCTCCAAGTGCTTGGGAAGTCCTCTAGATGGACATTCCCACAGCAAACATGCAATTATCATTCAGAATTAAAAACTGAAAGGAGAGATAAATAGAATCTAATGAAAATGCAGGTTAGTGCCACCAAGTTTGCTTGATGTTGTATCATACTGAGATGAGCAACAGTTCATCTTCCTATGTAATGTTAAGTAGTGTGAATATACTCAAAGACAGAGCCAAAGAAAGGTGCTGAGTTACAGTAAGAAATGGTAAACTGAGGGTCGAAAGAATGGCTCACTGGGTAAAGATGCCTACTACCCATCCTGGTAGCCTGCATTTGATTTCTGGGACCAACATGGTAGAAAGTGAGAAACTCACAGGTTGTCCTCAGACCTTTACACATACCATATCACCACAAATAACAAACTAATTAATTATTAATTAAAATAGATATTTTAAAGCAGAGCTGGAGAGATGGCTCAACAGGTAAGAGCACTTGCTGTTCTTGCAGAGGGCCTGAATTTGGTTCCAAGTATTTACATTAAAGACTCACATTTACATGTGACTTTGGTTCCAGAGGATCTGACTCCCTTTTCTGAACTCTATAGGCGCTGCATCCATTTAGTGTGTACATACAGACAAGCTGGCACACACACACACACACACACACACACACACACAGAGGTAAAAATAAAATTGAAAAAATTTAACTGAGAAAAAGAATATATATGGGACATAGTTCCATTCAACTAAGAGGCCAGGGACATCTTCTAGAGCCATGCATGTGAAGATTGAGGTTATCTCCAAATGGAGGGAAAGCATGAAGACAGATCTTCACATCCAAGCAAATCCATTTCATATCATTTTCCCTTACTATGCATTTTCTGTCTTAGTGAGGGTCTAGAAGCCATGGAATTATTTCAGTTTGTGGGCTCTTCATGTCCAGGCTTAGTAATGGGTTCTAGTCACAAGAAAGAAAAGAAACATCTGGAAAGAGTGGGAAGGGGGTTTAACTTGAAATTCTTTGTGGACAGATCCCAAGACTGTCATAGCATCTTTCTTATTCTGTGATTTCATCACTGGCCTAAGTCATATTATTACAGGTACCCCATCAGAGATGACCACACAGACACAGTGCATAGTCAATTGAAAGTCTTTATTCTAGATGGCTAGAATTATACTCATGTATTTGGGACCCAAGTATAGCACCAAGTGTTTAGGGTGTGTGTGGGGGGGGGGTTAAAGGCAAAACCCACATCCTGGTATCTCACTCAGCAGCTGCAGGGGAGGTTTTGTGCAAGCAAGCAATTTAACACAACCTAAGATAAGCAGTTAGCTGGAGGGTGAGGTTTGCACAAGGAGGCAGTTTAATAGAAGCTAAGTTGGCTGGAACACCTTGACCTTAGGTTCCTAGAATAGAGTTGGATAATTTTCCATGATAATTCTCCATCAAGGCAATCAAGTTCTAGTTACACCTGAAATGGCCTCAGAAAGAATACAAGATGGAGGAACCACTGAATTGTCTTGCCCTACCACATTTCCCACTGGCTCAGATTATTAATTAGTCTTGTTCTACAGTGGCATAGGTGGTCTTAAGGACCAAAAGCTTGACTGAGTTTATCTCTTTTTGATGGAGTTGGCCATGCAGGTGAGGGTTCAGGGTTTCACTGTTAGCTCCATCAGAACCAGAACTATTGGTCATAATTATGCTGACAGTAAGGGAGCCAACTTGGCTCTCCAGCTTGGAGATAGAATTCCACAAATGATCTAGGTCTAAGTCTATCTGGGAGCTGAGTTCCCTGGAGCTTTGATTCACAGCAATGAAGGATGAGGTGTTTATGGATGGTACACTGGCTATTGCTGTCCAATGTCAATATGAGTTCTCCCCTCTTCTCCATTATAGGTATGTACCTTGGGGATAGAATAGACTAGTATACATAGAATAGGGTATGACTTTCTGGTGAGTTAGAGGAGGTACATTTAGTCAAACCATTAGTACAAGCCAGCAAGGTGACTTGAGGACATGAAACAGATACTTTCCTTGATACAGCATGCATCAAACTATTACCCTTGAAGTACATTTCCTAGCCAGTTTTCTTTACAACTTGATTTACTGACCCCCCCATCCCTCCCTTAGACCCATATTTTTCCACACCTGAAAGGAACATTAAAGAATAGAGGTTCCCCTGAAGACAGAGTTTCCCATCCCTGGTTTTTCTGAGTTTACATGTCCAGGTTCAGGGCTGACAAGAATTGTATACTCCAAATTAGTAAACTCTTGTCAATGTTATTTTTAAGGGGTTCCAGTGTCAAGTGAAGGTCTGTCTGTCATTGTTTTCAGTGGTCCACCCACAAAGGAAAAGTCACCAGCTACTTGGACAGCATGTGGGTAGGTGAGGATGACTGGGAAGAGTACCTTCCTAGGTTTATGGGTTGGAAAGCAGAAATCTTCTTTACACAAGCCAAGTCTCCTTGATGGAACTCATGGGCAGATTCAGAGGGAGGAGGTTGCAGAATTCCCTTCACAGAGCAGTCAGTGGCCTGAAGAGATTCCTTCGTAGCCTTCAAGACCTTTAGAAGGGGTGATTAGACAGTTGTGCTTGGGGCTGCAGCCTCATAGGAGGAACAACAATATGAACCAACCAACACCCCCAGATGCTCCCAGGGACTAAACTACCAACCAAAGAGTACACATGGAGGGACCCATGGCTCCAGCCACATATGTAGCAGAGAAAGGCCTTGTGAGATATCAATGAGAGGAGAGGCCATTTGTCCTGAGAAGGCTCGATGCCCCAGTGTAGAAGAATGCCAGAACAGGGAAGTGGGAGTGAGTGGGTTGGTGAGCAGGGGTAGGGAGGATGGGATAGGGGGATTTGGGGAGGGGAAATGAGGAAAGGGGATAACACTTGGAATGTAAATAAAGAAAATATCTAATAAAAAATGATCTTCATGCTTGGGGTATCTCTCAGAGTTTGGGGAGTTTGTTAAGGAGTACTTTCGGCCAGAATAGGGCAAAGGGGAGGAGTTTGGCTTAATTTTTCATCAGCTTTCAGTCAATTTTGTCAGCCTCCTTAAGAGTTTTATTCATTCTTTCTAACTGATCTTAGCTTTATGGCTTGTACTTAGAATGTAATTTCCAATTAATGTTTAATACCTTTGTTAGATTTTGAGACACCTTAGCTATAAAATCCAGACCACTGTCTGGCCCCAAAGTTAGAGGCAATCCAAATCTAAGAATTACTTCCTGAAGTAAGTCTTTGTTGCTTTGGGGCAGGGCTCCATCCACCCTGAAAAGGCATCTTCAAATACCAACCAAAAACAGTAATCCTGATTTTAGTAAAATTCAACTCCCAATGTTCCCCAGACCCATTTCCTCAAGCCCAGGTCCCTAGTGTGTGTGTGTGTGGGTCTTCCTTCCCTCTCTGGGTTTACATGAACACAGATGGCATATTTAAAGTGGTGTCTTTAATGGGAGTTTTCAAATTTGGAACATAATACCTGTGTCTGATGGGTTCAGCAGTTTTAGTGGCCCCTGTGTGGGTGACTTGGTAGAGATCTATAATGAGTTGCCTTCCCAGACTTGTGGGAAGACAGATTTGGCCATCTGGCAATATCCACCATCTTTGCTTATCTTATGTTGCTAGTTCTTTGTTTAGCCCAGTCAGTTTCACACTGGGGTATATTCTAGGTGGCCCAATAAGCTGGGCTCCACCAGGGCTACCAAGGTTTGAAGAGGCCCTACCTGTTTGAGGTCTACTTCCTGGGCAGCTAAGTCAGCTGTTCTATTACCTCTGGCTTCTGGGAAATCCTCTTCTTGGTGTCCTTTGTAACAGACAATGGCCACTTTCTTGGGTAGCCAGATAGTTTCTCATAGAGCTAAGATTTCTTCTTTAGTTTTGATTTCTTTCCCTGCTTTTCCTCTTCCCCCTTTATAGCCCCATGGACATGGGCCATGGCAAAAGCATATGGACATTAGTATATATGGTGATCATCTTGTTTCTCCCCCCTCCTCTGAGCAAGTACTTGACTCAAAGCTAAAAGCCCAGCTCCCTGAGCTACGGTTTCCCCACTCAAATATTATGCCCAGGTAGTCCTATCTCAGGTCACCATTGCTGCCACTGCATATCTGATCCCACCTTGTACATCACTGTTCCCACCTGTGACAATACTTCATCTGGGGTCACCAATGGGACATCTGTCAGATCAGGCCTGATAGACTGGATCAGGCCAGTCACCTCAAGGCAGTCATGCAGGGGACCTATGGGGGTCAACTTCTGCAAGAGACTGGCAGGGTAGCAAGCTGACATCCTGTGGAGCCAAATGAAGGGTCAATCCAGAAGTAGGCTTTGGTATATTGGGTCACCTAGGTGTCACATGCATCTCTGGGGTACCCCTCTCAAGAGGGCCTCAAAGGAGTGTAGGGCTTCCAGAAACTATTAGTGCTCTGAAGTTAATTTGTCAGCTTCTTTAACCAGCAGGGTGGTAGAAGCTGTGGCCCACTTACATGCTGGCCATCTGGTTAAACCTGAAGTGGCCTCAGCAAGAATACAATATGGAGGAACCTCTGCACTTCCCTGCACTGCCCTGCCCTGCCCTGCCCTGCCCTGCCCTGCCCTGCCCTGTCACAGCAGTCTTTGAGACTTCTTATTGGTAACATCAGGAAAGCCACGGTGAAATAGGACACGGTTATGTAGAGACCACACTGCCTTCTCCTTCTACCCGACGTAGGTTCTGGTTTCTGTTTCCAGAATCACTTATACTGGGTCATTTGATATCTCTTGATAAGAAATTTAAAAGCCCATTTATGGATGTCCCTTCGGGGTGACCTCTCACAATTAAAGAGCTGAGCGGTTCTATCCCTTCCTTGGGACTTTAATACTCACTCAAATGATGGCAAAGATTTGAGCAAGTGTTGGCCTTCCTTTCCGTAGCCCCGATCTAAAGTTCTGTGTTGCCTCTCTCTTCCTTTCCCAGATGACGGCTCTGTGTCTTGCAATTATCTTGGCTCTGTTCTCGATTCTTGTGTCTGAAGGCAAACATGAGTTAAACACTGATCACATTTATTTTATCTGCTAAGAAGGTGGCTGTTTCCAGTAATACCGTTCTTATCTAAGAAGTGACTCAATTATTTTGCCTCTGAGAAGATGATCAACTTTAGCTGACTTATTAAGAGGACAGGACAGAGAGGGTGGACATCCTCTTTCTGCTACCACAGCGTGGCTGAGAGTTCTGGAACATCTTGCTCTCAAGCACAAATTCTTCTCTTTCTCCAAAGGGCAGGAAAGGCCAGGGCATTTGGAGTTGGGCTAGGGGTGGGCTGGGAGAGGGAACACAGGCCAGGGGGCAGGGTGACAGGCCAGGGGGCAAGGTGACAGGCCAGGGGGCAGGGTGACAGGCCAGGGGGCAGGGTGACAGGCCAGGGGGCAGGGTGACAGGCCAGGGGGCAGGGTGGCAGAGTCTGCCTGTGGTGCAGTCACATTGGCATGTCATGGAGCTAAGTGCTTCCTGGAGCAGAGACTGAAACCACCAGACCAGTCCCATGAGAGACGCTAGTCAATGCCAACCTTGATATCTGTAGATGAGCTGCCTTGGGATTCACCTGCGGTGGTTCGGGGCCAGGTTGGTGGTCTGGCTTTCTACCTTTGTTGAACTGTATATGTTTAATGCCTCATTTGGATCTAATGCCTCTACTCCATTCATATCTACTGCCACCAAAACACTGCCCTGCTTTGGAGTTATAAGCAGTGAACAACCCATCAAGTTTCTTTTCCTCCTGAATTCTACCACCCACCAAGAGAAAGGGGAAGCTGAACTGATACTCAGGTAGTGGGGGCCAGCGTGGCCCTGTGTGCATCTGGAAGACTTAACTCCTTTGCTATCTTTTCCACAGTCTTCCTGCTTGAGTTCTCCCCTCTTCTCCTCTTTCCAACCCTCTTTATGCAGAGTTTTCCGTCTTTCCATGGATCCAGACTTCTAACTTGACATGTGGATGCTGGCTCTTCCAGGTCTTGCTCATCATTTCTTACTTGACAGTTAAGGAGGCAGCAGGTATATTATGGAAAAAGTCAGGTTTATAACAAGAGGCCACGGGGGTTCTTCCCAGCTCTTCTCTAACTAGTAATGGCACCCTGCCTTGGGCACACCCTGGTTTGGGGCCTCAGAAGAGTTTGCGCAGGATTCCCACTGCTTGGCTTGGCTGGTCTGGTGAATTCACTGGTTCTCTGAGAGTCTATCTTATTAGAGTACCAGCCTTGCTTCTCTGTTTCTTTTGAGAAACTTCATTGTTCCAAACAAAGGAGGAGACTCAAGAAAAATCCTTGAGATAGCTACTATGTGACATTTCTTGAGTGAGACATGCACAAATATCTATTCACCTCAGATAAGGAATCTAGAAACTATCAAAGAAACAACTCTACCCAAGTCTAGCTTTGTGAACCATTGAGTTTATTGAGATAATTTACAGGGCCACGGAAGACTCAAAGCAGTGGAATTACTGACATCTCACCCCAGCATGGGACAGAGTCCCTGGAGCTCCCTGAACAATTTGTAAACAACTTTGCAGTAGACTCTCCACCTAACAGCAGTTGCCACTGTTGTTATAACCTTGGGGGGGGGGGCAGACAAGGCACGTGAATTGTGTAAATTTTAGGAACTTCCTGAGACTTGTGAATTATTTACTTCCTAAACCTTGTAATTTCTGTTTACTTCCTGAGACTTGACAAGCCGCCTTCTGGTAGAAACTCTTTCAATTCTGAAGAAATTGCAACACTTGATTTTTCAAATGCAGTATAATGAGGGCAAACTCTATTTCATTAAGCTTTAGCCTACAAATATGAGTTCACCTCCTGCTTTGAAGGGAAGCAGCATTTTCTACCAGCTTAGAGAGTGATTCAAGTGGCGTTCACTGTTGATTTTCAGGATTGTACTGTAATACAGCTCATTGAATTTTTCAACTAAAATTGTACTTTTGGAAGGAAAAGGTTAACGTTGGCTACTGATGTTCATCAGGAGATGGATATTTAATCTTTAATCTCTAGTCCTAGGCCTCCACTTTGGATCAACTCATTATCCCAAATAAATGACGTGTCATTCCCATTATTTATGTCTCAGTGCAGCCAAAGTATCTGGATGTGGTTTTAGCAGGGCCATTCACTTCAGTCTATTCACGATTAATCTCCCTGCTAACATCTTTCCTGTCCTGTGTACTGTTCTCTGCTTGCTTTTATGTTTTCTGCAGAATGTTTATAAAAGGATAATCTTTTACAAAGCAGACAGAATTTTTGTGTATGAACTGCTCTGTTTAAATGCCTCATTGATATATCATCTGAAAACTGGTGTAGTCAGCAGGCGCTGAGCTGTGGAGCCGAGTGAAAACATGAGAACCCCTTTCTTCCACGCAAGAGCAACAGTGATGGAAGGTGCCTTGCCTTTGGGGTTGCAGGACGTATAGAGCTTCACAGCCTCAATGGGACTGGGCACCCAGAATGTAAAGGGGCATAAGACAAGCCACGCTGAGCTCACTGCATCAGGAATGAAGAATATGATGGCTTAGGACTTTTGTGCGGGAATTTTCTCAGAATGTGTTGTGATTACGCAAACCCTGACATATCCTCCTGCCCCAGTTTAGCAAAACCCATCTGAATGTCCAGAAGGTGACCACATGATGTTGCTCATTGCCTCCTTTATGTATGTCTCTCTGGGGACTGGGACTGTGTCCAGACATCCCTCTTGCATGGAAGATGTAGACACCATTGCATTCTACAATGGATGAAGAAGGCTCTTTTGTGGAAATTTGCATAGAATCACAAATACACCACCGTTGAAAAGATTTAATAGATGAACTCTGTGAATAAGAATGTGGTAAAGGAAAAAAAATAATGTCAGCAGAACAGGGCTGCAGGTCCAGCTACTGTGAAGCTGTGTGCAGAAGCCACACCAGGCCAGCACTCTGTAGCTTAGACAGGGTGCATTCTGCTGGTAGAGACACATGCCCATATCTGAGACACAGACTGTACTTGAGTTTTTGGTTGGCAGAGCTGTAGAAAGAAAAAATAAAACCTCCCAACATGCAACTGTGCCAGGATTATATGCGCCTTCAAAGACAGTTTTTCTCTGACAAATTGATCACTTTGGTATTCCAATAGGAAAGCTTGCTGTTTCCCAAGGCATGTCTTTTGCGTCTGTGAGAATTTTTGCTAACACTTTTACATTTCCTAGGGAAACATTCAAAGCAGACATGTGGTTGTGTCATTCCACTGACCCTGAAACACTAATGGGCTGCCAAAATCTTTTCTAAGATCTAAACTATAAAAACAATCAGACTTTACCCATCAAATTCTATCAACAAGAGGCATTATTTGGGATTTTGCTTTAGCTAAATGCCTCTATTGTCAGCCATTTGCTGTAGTGTTAACTAGGGTAAATGCTCTTGTCTGCATCTGTGGTCCCTACCAAGATGAGGCCAGCAGACAAAGGGGAAGGAGCCCGCTAAGGTGTCCTGTGTGGCCTTTGAGAGAGATGACAGCCGAGTGGTAGCTCATCCTTACCCTTGGCAGAAAAAAGCTCTGTACTTGGAGTGGGTAGCGACTGGAGAAACTAGGAAATTCTTCAGCATGGCTGTGTCAACTGCAATGATCACAGACAGACAGAATGACGAGGTAGCATGGCAGAGTTCACCTCTGGCAGCTGGGAAACTCAGGGTGGTTTCTCTAACTTTAAGGAGTTCCTCCAGAACACACAAGACAGCCCTGGAGGGGCTTTCCCCACTGTATGGGAGTCAATGCTCATGCTTTTATGATGGGGGGAGGGAGCTTTCATGTGGGCATGTGAGTACACAGGTACATGTGAGGTCAGTGTGAGTGTGAACATATAAGGTTTGTGCATGTACACGTGAGGTCAGAAGGCACATGAGGCCTGAACCTCTTCCCTAACCACTGTTTTATTTTTTTGAGACAACATCTCTCATTGAACCCGGAGCTTTCTAATTTCTCCAGACTAACTGGCCATTGAGCTTGAGGGATATCTCTGTCTCTGCTTCTTCAGAGCTGGGATCACAGTTCAGTGCTGTGTCTGGGTTTTTAAAACATGTGTATTAGGCATGGATATGCATGCACGCATGACAAGCCGTTTACTGTCTGAGCCATCTCCCCAGCCTGTGGTACCTTAGTTTGAACTTTATTTTTCTGGTTCCTATTCCTCTTTTCCTTTTACAAACCCCAGCCTTTCTTCTTCTGTTTCATTTTCTTTGCTCCCCTCTTTCTCTCTCCTCTCTCATCCCTCCTTCATCTCAGAGTAATCAGGGGTCTTATTGTATGCAAGTGATATGAACTCCTCTTTTGAACATTTGCAGTGTTACACAGGTGAATGTGGCCGTCACCCAGAGCATCCAGTGTGAGGACAGCCAGTCACATTCATTTTGCATGTCAGCATCCTCTGCTCAGAAGAGAGTGCCCGGAGCCCTGTGCAGAGAGGGCTCTGGGTTCAGAACAGAGCTTTGAGGGGACAAATGTCCTGATCAACTAGATGTGACAGCAGAGGACACAGGGGGAGGGGCAGAATGAGCCCATCCTGGTCTATACTGGGGCTTCTTGACTGCGGTCCAGTTGACATTGTAGCTGCTTATGTCTTTGCTGTGGGGCTGTGCTGCACGCAGTAGTCATACAGCCAGATGTTCTACCTCTGCCCTCTACCCAGCACATGCAGCAGCCACCCTGCAGAGGTGACAACCAAACCTGCTTCTAGACTCTGCCGACTATCCCCTGGGGTGGGGAGACTTCCTGTTTTAAAACCAGCACTTTAAATAATTCCCACAGAACTAGATAAGGGCCATAAGGGAGAAGGACAAAGGGATCTGGGGATGGAGGTGCTGTGTAAAGAGGGTCTACTATGTCACTGCTGTGGCCTGCCAGACTTTCCCCCAGACTGCGTTTCCATGTTCCTGGGCTTGCATCTGTGATAAGACCAGGATCCTGGGAACAGAGCCATAGACCACAGTAAAAAAGAGTCTAAAGGGACACTAGAGAGCTTTGACTGTAAGGTGGGTGAAGCTCAGGCCCACATCATCAATGCAGGAGATATGGACAAATGGGTTAAGGATGCTGCTTAGAGCAGCTCAGGGATGGATTGGGTGTGGTAGCTCAGGCATGAGAGTCAGGAAGTTCCTTCTCTGGCCTTTGGAATCTGTGTGTGTGTGTGTGTGTGTGTGTGTGTGTGTGTGTGTGTGTGCACATGTGGTGTGTTGGAGGTAAATATATGTGTACATATATGAACCTATGTATGTATGTACACATGTACACGTGAGAGGTTGTATATGAACATGGAGTTCCAAATTTAGCCCAGTTGCTTCCCACTTTATATACTGAGGCAGGATCTCTGCTGAAGTCAGAGCTCACTGACTCCTGCTGATCTAGTTAGCTGGCTTGTCTTGGGGATCACCTCTCTGTGCCTGCTTATTGCTTAGATTACAGATGTTTACCTAATGTGCCTGGCTTTTGGTGGGCTTAGGGGATGCAAACTCTATCTCTCAGGCTTGCATGGAATAAGTTTTATCCACTGAGATATCTCCTTAGTCTTTTATGGTGGGATACTTAATAGATCTGGAGATTCTAGTAGATGATACATTGTATCCATGATAAACTCTCAGGATGGAGGAGGATGGAATGCAGTTGGCTTTTTTTGTTTTAGTTGAGTCAGAGCTTGATAAGCAGCAAGCAGCCATCAGTCTATCTGATGAAACAAAACAGTGGCCGATCAGACCATGCCAATCAATCCCAGGCCAATCAATCAATCCCAGGCCAATCAATCAATCCATCAACCCCAGGCCCTGCTTCCATATATGAACACTGACCTTGGAGCATAGGCCATTTTAGGCGACACCAGGGCAGCCTGCTTTAGTATTCTGAGCTCTGCTTCTATATCAGAGACGGAGAGACAATGAGCATATCAAGTTATACCTCTGAAATATCCGGGCAAGTATGCAGGGAGGGGTGTCTTGCCTCACAGTGAGGATCAGAAGACATGATTTAAGAAGACGGGGACTCTGCTGTGTCATTTCCTCTGTCCCTTACATTTCTACCACTGAGTCCTGCAGTCACTTCTCTACTCCAGTAATTTTAGGAAGCAGGAAGAGAAAGAGCCTACTGATTTCTCCCCTATCCCCCCCCCAAAAAAAACCCTTATAAATATGCATATGTTTTCCTGGTGTGTATGTGGGTATACTGCGTGCATGCGTGTGTGTGTGTGTGTGTGAATGTATATGTGTGTATGTGTGTGAATGTGTGTGTGTATGTGTGTGTGTACATGTGCCCTCCTTTCTCTTGACCCAGCCCTAGGATCACAAGCCTGTGCTACCACACGTGGGTCAAGTGATAAAGGTGTACATGGAAAGCCAGTATTTTACCCATCAATCTATCTCTCTACACAGAGATGTCTGGTTTTTAATAAAGTTTTCCTTAGGTGCCTTTGGCCACCTTCTATCAACTCTACAGCAGCCATAGCAGGTGAGATATTCACTGTGGATGTATGTCTAAGGCCAAGGTCCTCTGGGCCATGCTGCTGCTAGACAACAAGATGTCTTCTCCAACTGCTGCCCTGGCCCCCTGCAACCCTTCCTCCTGTAGAATAAAGCACTTTGCAGAGAGCAGAAGCAAGTCATCTTCATAACCCTGAAGAGAGTCTTGTGACCTGAACAGTACCTCCCTCAGGAGCCAGCAGACTGAGCCATGAAGGTGCAACATATAGACAGGAAACACTGAGGAGTCTCTCCCCAAGACTGGGAACAAGGTTCCACAAGACTAGGTCAGAAGTCTTGGGGTTGGAGATGGACTCTCTTCTGTCATCATCACCATCATCACCACCATCACCACCATCATCATCACCATCACCATTGTCATCATCATCATCATCAACACCACCGCCACCATCATCATCACCATCATCTCAGGATGCCATCTTTCCTCTGTGCCTGCCCAGTGCTTGTCTGCCCTGACTAGAAGAAGGTTGCTCATGGGCTTCTGTGCTGCATGTTGGTTTTAGACTTTCTTCTACACCAGGCCAGGTTAATATATTTACCCAACACTACTGCAAAGGCTCCTGCACGCATCCGCTACCATCTGTGTGAGCTTAGTATTTTCAGATGTTCTGCATAAAGACAAATCCCTGTGGACATCCATGTCTACACCAGCATCTGCCTGTTTGTCTATCTATCTATCTATCTATCTATCTATCTATCTATCTATCTATCATCTATTATCTATCTACTACCTAACCATCATCTATTATCTGATTGTTTTTCTGTCTATGACCTATCTTTTAACTATGTATCTATAATCTATCTATTATCCATTTTCTCCCAGTCATCTCTCCATCACCACTATTTGTCTATGATCTATTATTTATGTATAGTCTATCTACTTATCATCTATGCATCTTCTAACCTATTTGTATTTTCTGTGTATGTGTATGTATGAATGTATGTATATCATCTATCTATCTATCTATCTATCTATCTATCTATCTATCTATTTATCATCTATACTCAGAATGGAGGAGATAGCAGTACTCACAAGGCTGACCCACAGAACCCGGTCTTGGCCTCATGAGCATCTAAACTTAAAGACCCCCTCATATGATCTCAACAAATGATTGCTGCTGTTTTCTTAACCACATATAGAGTTCCAATAGAAGGTCAAGATAGACTGATTTCCAGAGTGGTTGAACCAGCTTGCATTCCCACCAACAATGGAGGAGTGTTCCCCTTTCTCCACATCCACGCCAGCATCTGTTGTCACCTGAATTTTTGATCTTAGCCATTCTTACTGGTGTGAGGTGGAATCTCAGGGTTGTTTTGATCTGCATTTCCCTGATGATTAAGGATGTTGAGCATTTTTTCAANGCTGCTTATGTCTTTGCTGTGGGGCTGTGCTGCACGCAGTAGTCATACAGCCAGATGTTCTACCTCTGCCCTCTACCCAGCACATGCAGCAGCCACCCTGCAGAGGTGACAACCAAACCTGCTTCTAGACTCTGCCGACTATCCCCTGGGGTGGGGAGACTTCCTGTTTTAAAACCAGCACTTTAAATAATTCCCACAGGACTAGATAAGGGCCATAAGGGAGAAGGACAAAGGGATCTGGGGATGGAGGTGCTGTGTAAAGAGGGTCTACTATGTCACTGCTGTGGCCTGCCAGACTTCCCCGCAGACTGCGTTTCCATGTTCCTGGGCTTGCATCTGTGATAAGACCAGGATCCTGGGAACAGAGCCATAGACCACAGTAAAAAAGAGTCTAAAGGGACACTAGAGAGCTTTGACTGTAAGGTGGGTGAAGCTCAGGCCCACATCATCAATGCAGAAGATATGGACAAATGGGTTAAGGATGCTGCTTAGAGCAGCTCAGGGATGGAGTGGGTGTGGTAGCTCAGGCATGAGAGTCAGGAAGTTCCTTCTCTGGCCTTTGGAATCTGTGTGTGTGTGTGTGTGTGTGTGCGCACATGTGGTGTGTTGGAGGTAAATATATGTGTACATATATGAACCTATGTATGTATGTACACATGCACACGTTAGAGGTTGTATATGAACATGGAGTTCCAAATTTAGCCCAGTTGCTTCCCACTTTATATACTGAGGCAGGATCTCTGCTGAAGTCAGAGCTCACTGACTCCTGCTGATCTAGTTAGCTGGCTTGTCTTGGGGATCACCTCTCTGTGCCTGCTTATTGCTTAGATTACAGATGTTTACCTAATGTGCCTGGCTTTTGGTGGGCTTAGGGGATGCAAACTCTATCTCTCAGGCTTGCATGGAATAAGTTTGATCCACTGAGATATCTCCTTAGTCTTTTATGGTGGGATACTTAATAGATCTGGAGATTCTAGTAGATGATACATTGTATCCATGATAAACTCTCAGGATGGAGGAGGATGGAATGCAGTTGGCTTTTTTGTTTTAGTTGAGTCAGAGCTTGATAAGCAGCAAGCAGCCATCAGTCTATCTGATGAAACAAAACAGTGGCCAATCAGACCATGCCAATCAATCCCAGGCCAATCAATCAATCCTAGGCCAATCAATCAATCCATCAACCCCAGGCCCTGCTTCCATATATGAACACTGACCTTGGAGCATAGGCCATTTTAGGCGACACCAGGGCAGCCTGCTTTAGTATTCTGAGCTCTGCTTCTATATCAGAGACGGAGAGACAATGAGCATATCCAGTTATACCTCTGAAATATCCGGGCGAGTATGCAGGGAGGGGTGTCTTGCCTCACAGTGAGGATCAGAAGACATGATTTAAGAAGACGGGGACTCTGCTGTGTCATTTCCTCTGTCCCTTACATTTCTCCCACTGAGTCCTGCAGTCACTTCTCTACTCCAGTAATTTTAGGAAGCAGGAAGAGAAAGAGCCTACTGATTTCTCCCCTATCCCCCCCAAAAAAACCCTTATAAATATGCATATGTTTTCCTGGTGTGTATGTGGGTATACTGCGTGCATGCGTGTGTGTGTGTGTGTGTGTGTGTGTGTGTGTGTGTGTGTGTGTGTGTGAATGTATATGTGTGTATGTGTGTGAATGTGTGTGTGTATGTGTGTGTGTACATGTGCCCTCCTTTCTCTTGACCCAGCCCTAGGATCACAAGCCTGTGCTACCACACGTGGGTCAAGTGATAAAGGTGTACATGGAAAGCCAGTATTTTACTCATCAATCTATCTCTCTACACAGAGATGTCTGGTTTTTAATAAAGTTTTCCTTAGGTGCCTTTGGCCACCTTCTATCAACTCTACAGCAGCCATAGCAGGTGAGATATTCACTGTGGATGTATGTCTAAGGCCAAGGTCCTCTGGGCCATGCTGCTGCTAGACAACAAGATGTCTTCTCCAACTGCTGCCCTGGCCCCCTGCAACCCTTCCTCCTGTAGAATAAAGCACTTTGCAGAGAGCAGAAGCAAGTCATCTTCATAACCCTGAAGAGAGTCTTGTGACCTGAACAGTACCTCCCTCAGGAGCCAGCAGACTGAGCCATGAAGGCGCAACATATAGACAGGAAACACTGAGGAGTCTCTCCCCAAAACTGGGAACAAGGTTCCACAAGACTAGGTCAGAAGTCTTGGGGTTGGAGATGGACTCTCTTCTGTCATCATCACCATCATCACCACCATCACCACCATCATCATCACCATCACCATTGTCATCATCATCATCATCATCATCAACACCACCGCCACCATCATCATCACCATCATCTCAGGATGCCATCTTTCCTCTGTGCCTGCCCAGTGCTTGTCTGCCCTGACTAGAAGAAGGTTGCTCATGGGCTTCTGTGCTGCATGTTGGTTTTAGACTTTCTTCTACACCAGGCCAGGTTAATATATTTACCCAACACTACTGCAAAGGCTCCTGCACGCATCCGCTACCATCTGTGTGAGCTTAGTATTTGCAGATGTTCTGCATAAAGACAAATCCCTGTGGACATCCATGTCTACACCAGCATCTGCCTGTTTGTCTATCTATCTATCTATCTATCTATCTATCTATCTATCTATCTATCATCTATTATCTATCTACTACCTAACCATCATGTATTATCTGATTGTTTTTCTGTCTATGACCTATCTTTTAACTATGTATCTATAATCTATCTATTATCCATTTTCTCCCAGTCATCTCTCCATCACCACTATTTGTCATGATCTATTATTTATGTATAGTCTATCTACTTATCATCTATGCATCTTCTAACCTATTTGTATTTTCTGTGTATGTGTATGTATGTATGAATGTATGTATATCATCTATCTATCTATCTATCATCTATACTCAGAATGGAGGAGATAGCAGTACTCACAAGGCTGACCCACAGAACCCGGTCTTGGCCTCATGAGCATCTAAACTTAAAGACCCCCTCATATGATCTCAACAAATGATTGCTGCTGTTTTCTTAACCACATATAGAGTTCCAATAGAAGGTCAAGATAGAGGTTCAGGTTCAAACAGAAGGAGGTAAAGGTGTGGGGAAGGCAGAGAGAGAGAGAGAGAGAGAGAGAGAGAGAGAGAGAGAGAGAGAGAGAGAGAGAGGATTTGGATCTCTCACACAGGGCTGGATGCTTTGGAAGGCACCAGACTTGGTTGAAAACTTTGCTGTTGCTTTGTCAAAATATGTCATAATTCTTTGAAGACTTTACATATATTTCCTCCAGGCCTTAAAATCATATAGCTGATTCTAGAGGATTAGGGAATCCATTAAAAAGTGTCCGGAGAGGAACTCCTGAGCTCCCCGAGTTCTACAGTTCCAGGATTCCCACCCCACCCCCCTGCCCTGAATTCTGCAGGCATGAAACTGCTACAAGACATTCATTTTTAATGACGTGTTATGGGCTTCTTAGCAATATATCTTTGGGTATTAAGGTGTGGAGTCGGAGACTTAAAATGATTAATGTCTTTGCTCCACATAAGGGGTCTCCCACACTCACCTAGCATCAGATTCCATTGGGAAAATTTATGGGCACTCTTGGCAGCCTAAGCGGCCATCAAATATTAATCAAAAATATGTAATAACTAATATATACTTAAAGAATTGAAGAAAATTAATATTCAAGGGAAGCATTCAGGGACCCATAAAAATAACAAATGCTTCATAGACTCACTGAGTTTGGCAGGTCCAGACTTGCCTGCTATCAGGGCTTGAGATTCTGGCCTTGCTGGGTGTGCTTACAGAGGAAGAGCATCAGGAAGAGCGGACTTGTGCCTTTTTATTGGCTCAGAACTCCTGGTAAAGGAAGCAAGCTCCTTCTGAGGACACGGCACTTGACTGTCCCCTCTGTCCTTCACTTTCTAGTAGAGAAACTACAACCAATTTGCAGGTATTTCTTTACAGGAAACTCTCCTGGAAGCTCCTCTGCGCTATCTTTATCTCCTTAACTCCCGGGACAGTGGCTCGCACCGAGTAGCTAGCTGAATTATGAGGCTTAAAAAAATGGATGCCTCTCAGCCATTTATCAGGGTTCCATGTGGTAGAAGTTGGATATCGGTTAAATGAGTTCGCACTGGTTCTGCAGTGGGAGAATCAGAGCTCAGCGATTACCCCAGAGAGGGCGCGGAGAACTCCTGCAGTTCCTCCTCCCTGTGCGTGGAACTTGAGCTGATCCCAAGGCTTCAGGTCAATGGCTAGCTGTTTATTGGAGAAGGCTTATGGTGCCTTTTTTAAAGCCAAAACTAAGGGAGGAAGGTGTAGCCTGTCTTTCGAGGTGGCTTCAGCTGTGTCCACTGATGCTCGGGGCAGAGAATATCTGCACCGTGGCTTCCGATGTGTCCACTGATGCTCGGGGCAGAGAATATCTGCACCGTGGCTTCCAATGTGTCCACTGATGCTCGGGGCAGAGAATATCTGCACCGTGGCTTCCGATGTGTCCGATGTGTCCACTGATGCTCGGGGCAGAGAATATCTGCACCGTGGCTTCTGATGTGTCCACTGATGCTCGGGGCAGAGAATATCTGCACCGTGGCTTCCGATGTGTCCACTGATGCTCGGGGCAGAGAATATCTGCACCGTGGCTTCCAATGTGTCCACTGATGCTCGGGGCAGAGAATATCTGCACCTGCCTTTTTTCCTCCTCCCCTCTTTCTTGGTTTTAAATTATTTTTTTTCCTGTTTGTTCTGCTCACTGTGTGGTTGGCAGATGCAGAAAGATGAAGTGATCTTTTCTTTTTTTTACAAAATATTTTTGTTTACAAACAAAAAAACCAACAAAAAAGCCCATATGTATTAATGATATACAATACAATGTTTTGATACCTGTGCACACTGGGAAATGGTGAAATCATTACAGTTAATATAAGCACCAATTCATGTGTCAGGTGTGTGTGCTGCACACAGGTAAATACGTACTCTTAAGGGTCCAAGTGAGTTCTTTTTATTTGCAAAGGAAAAAGAAATTTCGTGTCCAGACTCAGACTTTGGGAGCTGTTCATGTGTGGCTTTCTCGATGACACTGGAGGAGCGGTGCCCAGCTGCAGTAGAGACAAGGGACATTCTTCAGTCCCTGGGAAGGGGCAGATATTACAGCTAGCGAGGACTTGGAAGGGAACGTGTGTTCTAGTGTTGGACCATGTGGCGGTTGCTAGTGTCTTCTGTTATTGTAGGACATCAGGAGCTTGCCACTTGTCATCTGTTCTTTGAGTAGAACCAACTTTTCTTCCATGGGCCATTTGGTGTGACTGTGGATGATGGTTCTGGCTAAATGACATCCTCCTGATGGTGGGATAAACAAGCGAGGCTGGAACAGGCGCCTCAGATCCAGCCTGTGTTTTCTGAGAGCCTCAGAAAGAGCCTGGGACTTAGAGGAGCTTTGCAGCACAGAACGGGTACAGACCCTCCCTTCCCCCAGTGCCACCTGCAGTCCCTCCTGTGCAGGCTGGAGCCTGAGTCCCAGAGTGACAGAGCATCCACACCATGCATTCCTCTGAGAATGGCTCTGCATAACCCCACTCTTTCCTTGTCCTCAGGGAGGCTCGGGAGGCTTCTGAGATGCCCAGTGGCTCAGCCCCATCCTCACTTTGTTTCTAAGTTAGAAGACAGAGAAACCAGGTAGCTTATGTGGGTCACATAGCTCAAAGTAACGGAGCAAAATAGGAAGCAGCTCTCTCTGGAAGCAGCTCTCTCTGCATGTATTCCTAAAACTATCACCTCTGTTCTTGGGGCTACCTTTTCCCCCAACAATCTTTTCTTGGGGTGCCACATTAAACAACATGTTAGTTATAACAATTAAGATAGATTTTTGGAAATAAAATACAATTATATCATCTACTCCTTCCTTCGCTCCGTCCCTACAATCTCTCTCATGTACTCCTGATTTAGCCCCACTTCTGTCCTCCCTTAACCCTCTGAAACCATGGCCTCCTTTTCTATGATTATTGCTGTGACACACACACACACATATCCATATATATATATGCACCACTATGTAAACACAACCTGCCTTATGTACCTGATTTCAGGACTAACTACTTAGTATTGTAAAATCTATTAGTGGGCAGGACACACCTTTAGGGAAGACGAGTTTTCCCTCCATTGAAAGACATTTTTCTTTTAAATGGAAAGTGCATTAAGAAACCATATCAAGTGAGTATCACAAAGAAAATCAGCTTCCAGATCTCAAGAAAGCACCTTCATCTCCTCCTCCTCTTCCTCCTCCTCCTCCTCCTCCTCCTCCTCCTCCTGCTTCCCTTCCTTCTCTCAGGCAAGTTCCTCTCTGTGTCTCAACCTCACCAACTTGGAGCTTAAAGTGATGGCGTCTCCCAGGGTTGACACAATGGGCACGTGAGAAGACACACGCGCATTTAAGGTTCTCCATTGGCTGGCTCAGGGTCAGCGTGCCTGTGATTGGTCTCTTAATTCTGTGTGTTTGTGGTGTATATTGTGTGCAGGTGTGAGAGAGAGGAGAGAGGCAGTGTGCATCTCTTGGGAAATCTTCCTGGTTTTCTGTTTTAATTTGCCTGTGAGAGAGGACAGTGACTGTGCCCTCACAGGCTTCCATGAGCCTTGATTTCTGAAAGCATCCGCTGGTCAGAAGGCAGGCACTATGGACGGACAGACTACTACTAAGCCATCTTTGACCTATCTGCTACTATCTACTCTTATGCATATTCTTGATCTTCTGGGCGTCCCTTTCCCTGCGTTGATTGGTGCTGAAGGTGGCAATTCACACCTCATGCACACATATATACTTGCCCATACCTGGCACATAGCAAGAGTCTGATAAACATTGGTAGAAATTATTATATGAAGTATGTGTGTGAGGGAGGAGAACAAAAGATAATCCTGACAAACTGCCTTTGGTCCTCCCTGCTGGCAGGAGCATTCCCCGTATGCACTCACAACCCGGTCGGTGGGAATAGGATTGCTTCTATTGTACAGATGGAGGACCGAGGCACTGACAAGTGACATCACCAACAGGCAGTGACCTAAAGAGTCAGGGCCAGAACCAGGTCTGGAACACAGACTTCCTGGATCCTGACCCAGGTTCCCTTCTGCTGTGCGGCCTTCAGAAGGCTGGAAGGACCAGGGAAGTGTTTGTTCCAGGGGGCTCTCCTCTGCCCTTAGAGGTTTATCATCTATCCACTGACTGTTGACCAAAAGCACACACGTTCCTGAGGGGCCCTTACAGGATATCCCGTTGAGACTCCCCTTGCCCCCCACCTTTTATTTTTTTTTTTGATCAGTGCTTTGCTGGCAGATGAAAATTCAGCCCCATTTGTAGGAAGTCTGTAAAACATTCTCCTCTCTATTGCAAACAATTTCTCCATCTGCCACTTGGCTGAGAGGGTCAGACTCAGACACTCTCATGATGGGAGGGGAGCATAGAAGAGCAAAGCACAGGACGTGAGAGGGTGGGTGTCCAGTATGGTCTACCTGATACATTATTTCATGGTTAGTTGGCTTTGGTAAGCAGCTGGCCTTTAAAAAATATCACCCAAACAGCTATGTATATCAATAGTGACTCTGCTTATTATTTGACAGAGCTGCAACTTTATAAATACAACGTGTTGATTTGTTTAAGGAGGAGCAGGGGGTTTGGCTCAGTGGGTAGAACACTGGAAGTCCTTGGTTTGGTCCTTAGCACTGCATAAACTAGGTGTGGTATTTCTGCCTATGATGTCAGCACTTGGGAGGACAAAGCAGAATCAATGATTTAAGGTCACCCTAGACCACACAGTGAGCTCCAGGGCAAACTGGGCTACATGGGCCTCCATCTCAATAAATAAACAAGAAAGCAAATAGATATGGAAAGAAATGACTGGAGACTATATAAACTCAGATCAGCAAACCGTCTCAGGGAAGGGGAAGCTGGCACCATACAAGGCACCGGAAGAAACGGCAGCATTCACTTAAGGAGGTGTTAGTATTATATAGGGGTTGGAATGAGCACAAAACAAAAGAAGTATGGTTTCAGAGCTGCATTGGTGAGGGGACTTCTCTTCCATCTCAGGCTCTCAGTAAGTGCTTATCGTATACTATGCAATTTGCTGGAACTTGGAGATGCAACAAATACCAAGAAAGACATGAAGCCTCACCTCATGGGACCTGCATAATACTGGCAGAGAGCATTAAAGAAAACGTAACCATTGTTTTGAATCAATCCTAATGACCAAGATAAAAGTTCATCTACTCTGGGGTCTAACATAGTGAGTTCGAAGTAACTACTCAAGAAGATGAAAATGTATGTTTACAAAATAACTTCCATGAAAATGATTATAGATGTCACAGTCATAACAGCCAAATAATGGAGACAGTCTCTTCCCTGGCAGGAGAATGGCTAAGCAGGTGATTGCTTCCTGTTCCAGGGATGCTACTTAGCAAGAGAAAAGAAGGAAGGAGCACCAGAGCTGGGCGGTGAGGACACATCATATAAATCTACTTATGTGAGGCTCTAGGACAGGTCAGAATGAACTCACGGAAGCCGGAACCTAGAGAGGAGCAGAAGGAAGCCTTCAGGCCTGATGAAAATGGTCTCCATCCTATTAAAGTGTTTGTCTTGATGCTGTTGTAATTGCCAAGGACAGTCTCATTGAGTGCTCAAAATCTTTATTCACTTTACTATGTGTAAATTGTATGCCAATTAACACAAACAGGCACACAAAAACTCTGGCTCTTCTACTTTCAGAGCTTTGGTCCTTAAATATGCTCCAGCTTTGGGGGAGAAAGACAGGCAGTGACTGGTGGAGTGTCCTTCTGTGGACACCCTTAGATGAGAGTCTAACGGCTTGCTGCTGATTGGGACACACGTTGCTCAGGCTGAGCTAAGCTTATGTGGCCATGTGGATACCCTGTGGGATTAGAGAACTGAAATTGTTTTGGGTCCAGTTCAGTGAAACTTGCATCTATGTCATGTTTGCTAAATGCCAGGCCCTGCATGTGCCAGATTCCCTGCTGGTTTCTAGAAGGTTTTGCCTTCTCTGTGTTCATGGTTTTTTTTCCTTATAGCATGTCTGAGTTCTTTCCTGATCCACAGAGGGTGATGGTTGGCAGGATTGAATATTTGTTGAAGGAATGAAGACATTAATAAGGAGGAGGCCTGGTGGGTTAAGAGCTTCTGTGTGTGTATGAGCTCCTGAGAATCTGCATGAAAAGCCGTGCACAGGAGTTCCTCTCTGGAATCCCAGTGCTCTTACAGAGAAACAGGAGTCAGAGACAGTAAAGTCTCCAGAAGTGCTTGGACCAGATTCCCTGTAGCACCTGGTGGAGATCAACAAGAGACTTTGCCTCAGACAAGGTGGAAGCTGAGGAAAGCTTAGGTAAGTTATCCTCTGACTTCCATAGTGCCCACACGATGGCCCATGTCCATCTGCAATCACACACACACACACACACAAACACACACACCATGCAAGCAGAGATTTAAAGGAGTGAATATGAAAACTCGGTGTCTCTCGCATAAGAATGAGTGGTCCATGATGTTACCGAAAGGACAAAAGACAAAGGAGGCCTTCCCTGCTCTGACTCCACCCTGAAGACCAAGGAGGAGCCTGAATGGAGATGACACAGACAGTCAACTGGGGATCTTGTTTTCTGTCCTTCCCTTCTCAGGGTAAGGGCCAAGATGATGACAGCTGGCCCTGTGGCTAGGCGCTGCGCCATTAAACTGTTTTGCAAGAAACAAGCACGGCTTATGGGAAGCAGCCATGAGATAACCCCTTTCTCTGGTCAAGAATGACAGCAACAGTTGGGACTTCTGGGGAAAACACCAACTAAAAAACACCCTTCCCACCCCCCAAAACACCAACTAAACAACACCCTCCCCACCCCCAAACACACCAACTAAACAACACCCTCCCNCCTCAAAACACCCTCCCCCTCAAAACACCAACTAAACAACACCCTCCCCCTCAAAACACCAACTAAACAATACCCTCCCCCCCAAACACCAACTAAACAACCCACCCCCAAATCCCTTCCAAGCTCAAGAGTCAACAGGATAGAAAATACATTAAATTTATCTAAAGTTGCCAAGAAACCAGATCCGTTTATTGAAAATCTTTTATCAAAATTTACTGCCTAACTAACTAACCTTGATTTTACACACACACACACACACACATATATATATATATATATATATATATATATATATATATATATATATATATATATATAATCATTATATATATATAATCATTTTATATCCAGAATTTATTTATATAAATAAATTATTTTATTAATTTATATTTTATATTAAAATATAAAACAATGTATTGTATATAATTTATACTCTATAATTTCTATAAATATTCATATTTATAAAAATGAATTTAGAAAAATAAAAATAAAATTTTTGTATCCAGAATTGATTTATAGAAATAAAACAGAATTAAACTAGGTCAAAACAGCTTTATTCCGAGAATTATTAATGTAAAAATAAAAGAAAATAATATTAAATAATCAAAGTATTAAAAACAGAATGTTATAATTTGAGCCAACAACTTTAATGAGTAAAAAAACCAATTACATACATTTGACTTGATAGTTAAATATTTGTAAATTTTATGAACATAAAGTTTTATGCTTTGGCTCTCAAGTTAAAAGTCCAGGTCATGTGAATTTATTAAATTATTTATAAAGATTTTAGATGTTCACACAGAAAGTTGAAAGATGTTTTTTCTTTGTTGTTCCATGGAATTGTGATTTTTTTTTTCACGAGTATGCAGTCCACTATGTATTAGATATGCTACAATATTGATAAAATAAGATGTGCGTGTGCGTGTGCGTGTGCGTGCGTGCGTGCGTGCGTGCGTGCGTGCGTGCGTGCGTGCGTGCGTGTGTGTGTGTGTGTGTGTGTGTGTGTGTGTGTGTGTGTGTGTGGAAATGTGGTAAGACAGAGAATTGCAGAAGGGGAAAACTTTCAGAGACATTTTTAGTCCCTCACACCCCACCCCTACCCTCTCTCTGCTTTCTACTCTCCTATGTTCTAGTGTCCTCTTCCCACCCCATCCTTCACCCCCTTGCCCCTGCACCTCTCAGCATCTCTCTCCTCTCCTGTGGATGCTTTTCTGGTTTCCTATCCTGTATCCACACTCGTGCCAACTATAACTGTTCAGCTAACAATGAATTTCAAATATTGTTATTTTTCTAATGATCAAGTCAGAAAAGAGAAAGAGGTGTCAGATTTTGCTCAGTGACTAAAAGCGTGTTTCTTCAGAGGGCCTGAGATTGGTTTCCAGCTTGCATGTTGGTTGGCTCACACCACTAGTAACTCTAGATCCTGGGAATCTAACACTTCTGACCTCTGTGATTGTGACACACACACACACACACACACACACACACACACACACGCATATACATGCTTAAAAATTATTTGAAAAGATGAAAATCAATTTATGGGAATGATTTAGAACAGAATTCATGCTTACTAAATGGATCCTAAGCAATGAGTATCTTAGTAAGAAAAACTGTCAGGTTCCTGAGTGCTCTTCATGGACAACCCTCCTGGCTCTCTCAGATGGTCACTCCTTCAGGGTGACCTTGTTCACCAGCAGCTGATATAGCTCCTGTTCCCAGGACTGGCCTTAGCGGTCTTTAGAGAAACACCCTCCAGCCCTCATGCAAATGTCTCCTGAGTCTTGCTGCTAAATCACTCAGCCTCCCTCAGTTCCTAGACGTCGGTGAGCTGATAGTGACGAGCAGGTGATGTCTCTGAGTGGGTGCCAAAGTAACAAGCATTTGGAGCAGACAGGTGCCGAAGGCCCCAGTGGATGCGTGTGCGTGATGCACAGGCTGGCTAGACCCTCTCTTGTGGGGCTTACTGCAGAATGGACTGAAATGGCCTCTTCCTGAATCCATGGTTTCCCGGCCACCTTCTTGTGCCCTCTCCAGTCCCTCCAGAGCCATAATTCAAGGCACCTTGACAATGGCGATCCAGATGCAAAGACAGAACAAAATCATGTTTGGAAATCACCCACATACCCACATTCCTATAACAGGTGCTGGCGTGTCTGGAAAACACGCGTGACCCTGCTGGCTCTCCGTGGTAGCAGGAGAGAGATACCTAAGCTTGAGAGGCCAACCAGAGAAGCAACAAAGCTTCCTCCTGTCCCTTTCTTGAACTCAGCTGTTCTTATTTTAATATGGTTTTAAAATCTAGTATTTAAACCAACTCATTCATGGACAGTCTGCTTTTATTTCATTTGTGCCCCACTTACATGAGACAGAGAGAAAAGCATGGCGTGTGATATGGCAGTAACATGAAGACTGGAGAGGCATTATCACTGTTTTTTTTTTTTAAGATTTATTTTATTTATTATATGTAAGTACACTGTAGCTGTCTTCAGACACTCCAGAAGAGGGCGCCAGATCTCGTTACGGATGGTTGTGAGCCACCATGTGGATGCTGGGATTTGAACTTATCACCTTCGGAAGAGCAGTGGGGTGCTCTTACCCGCTGAGCCATCTCACCAGCCCCCCCCTTTTTTTTTTTGGCATAGGGTTATGAGTTCTTGCTGTCTGTCACCAAATGCCACTTGAAGGCATTCCCAGGGTCAGGGAGTTGACAGATGTTGCTATTCCTTCATTTCAGAGGACACAGAGCCAACTGTAAACTGTAAACCAACTAGATGGTACAGAGAGAAGAGAAAGGGCCACAGAACAAATCAGAATCTTCCAGACAAAGAGAAGAAGGATCTGTAGCAATATTCAAGCCAGAGACCTGGGCTGGCAAAGAGCAGGGAGACCACTTATCACATGGAAGGATGCTTGTCCTCTCCTGGTCTCTTTGGATGAAAGGCACCAAGGATGCTTACCTGGTGACACTCGTGACTCTCCCCTTAGAGAGCAGGGCTCTATGTGGTGTCAAAGGTGGGTAGGCACCACAAACATGGGCAGTGAGTGCAGTAAGACTTAGTAAACTTTGGGTGGGACTTCACACCCACTTCCTTCCTCCATGCCGAGGGTCTGTCTGACTAGAACTTATTAAGCAGATCTCATGCAGGGTGTCAAAGTCACGGTGAGTTCACACATGTACCTGCCCTGCTGTGACTGGAAGACACCTTTTCCTTATTGCTGCCCACAATGTCTGGAACTTACACTCTTTCTGCTTTCTCTTTCTGGAAGGTTCCCTGAACCTTGTGCAGGGTGCAGTTTGCCCCATTTTGAGCAGAGCACTTTTGGAGCTGAGGTCTCTTATGCACGGATCATTGAACAGCTGTGCATCCCTGTCTGCTGATGGCTGCCGGGAACGGAGAGTCAGTTGTTCTTAAAGGTATGAGTAAGTTGGCCATACTCCATGGCAGTCCCCACTCCCAGGAGTATTTGGACAAGACAAATTGGATTTCATAGGTTTAAAAAACAGAGAAATAGTCAGTTAGGAAGGTAGGGAAGTCAGGCTGGATCTAGTGGGAGTTCAGGAAGGCAGAATGCATGTGATCAAAGTGCACTGTATTAAAATCTCAAAAAATAATAAAAGTGTTTTGTAAAGGTTTAAGAAGCTAGTCATGGAAGGAGGGCACTGCAGTAACTCCTCTGGGTCCATCAGTATCATTGAGATCAACTTTCAACAATTGGTGAGGCCTATGCATCTTGATTTTAAACCTTGCTTGTCTTCTGAATTTTGTCAGATCTATCCCAGGTTCAAACACAGATCGGCACATAAAATGTTGCTGGTCCTTGGAGTATACTTTTGTTGTTGTTGTTGTTGTTGTTGTTGTTTTGTAAGTGGTGGATTTGTTATGTTTTGTTTTTTTCTTCCAGACAGGGTCTCACTATGTAGCTCTGGCTACCTCAGAACTTACTCTATAGACTAGGCTGACCTTGAACTCAGAGAGATCCTCCTGCTACCACCTCCTGAATGCTCATATTAAAGATGTGGGCCACTATGCCCAACTTGAGTACTTAAGTTTTAGACAAGAAATGTCCAAAAGATAGAGAGAAAGAGAGGGAGAGGATAAGGGTGAGAAAAAAGAGAAGCCTCTTTGTGAGTTGTGGACTTGGTTCCTAGCTGGTGCTATTTTGACTGTCTCCTCTAAATTCAAATGTCCCTCCTATCCCCGGAGGGAGGCTTGTAAAGACTCAGAAAGTAAACTCACCTGACAAGTCTTAGGAAGCTCTTGAAACATACAGGATTCACAAAGACCTTCCCAAAGTTATAAAATCATAGAATTGATGGGGATGGGAGGGTTTCCTGTCAGCAATTCCCAGGGTGTAGTGTAGATCGTCACCTGTGTGGGGGTGAGGTGAGGGGTTCCTAGGGTGTGGTGTAGGTTGTCACCAGTGTGATGTGGGGGGTTCTTGGGATTTGGTGTAGGTGAACTGTCACCCATATGGTAAGAGGTACATTTTGGTGATGCACCTATCTTTGAGTCCCCCCTCACTCATCCTCCTATGAGTAACCCCAAGAAACCGACCGTTTCACTGATCTCAGCATGGGTAGGATTATTTCAGCTAATGGGGAGGATTATTTCTTTTGCCTGTGATTAGTGCCTTTCTTGGGTGAATCAGCATTTGTCCAAGTCTTCTTAGGAAAAGTCACCCAATCAGGAGGGTCTGGGAACTTCAGATGGCCAGAGTAAGTGGGTTGTTGGGACTCAAGCCTCAAGCTTAACTTGTCCAAGGCCTCTTCTATCTGTAGTGAGGTGGGTAGTCTGTTTCCCCATGTGCTGTTACTACCAGGACAATCTCCCATCTCAGCAGGGGAGGAGAGGAGAGACCCAGTGTAGCTAACCGTGTAGACAGACCTCAGAAGCTACAAGCAAAAATAGACGTCTTTTCGGTTGCTCACTCAGATATTTTGATAATGGCTAGCTGTGCATGAATGAAAAAATAGCCAGAACAGCTCACACTGAAACAGGGACTGAATCTTTTAAGGCTCACAGGGCAATGGGTGGTAGAGGGCTGAGTAACATGAGAGACAGGTGCATTTAGAATTTGCTGCTGATGTCCTACTGCCTGGAGAGATTCTCCCTGCTTCCTGGGATGGGGCTGAGGGAGGAATTCATGCGGAAGATGAGAAAAAGAGGCTGGACATCAAGTTAAAGCTAGTGGTGTTAGTACAAGGAGAACAAACCCGAAGTGACATACAGAGACAGAACTATTTTTTCAAGCCTGGGGTGTCGCTGCAGTGTGACACACTGGGTTTGCTTCTTGGTGAGAACAAAGTGAACATCTAGGACCAGAATATGAGAGGTAAGGGTTATGTTGCTGTGCAAGGGGATCACTGTGGATAAGTCCCAAAGCAATGGCTGTCTAAGCAACAAAAGCCAGCGGTGTTCATGCTAGAAACTCATGCATATTCATTTTGGAGAGTTCCACCATCGGATACAGAGGCAGACACACCACTGAGCATGCACAGTTTGAGAACAGGCTTCCTCATATGTCACAGGTTCTAAAATGGCAGACAGGAACATCTCCTGGGTAGGAAATCTAGCATTATAATGAGATTATAACAAGCAAAGGTCACCCAGAAGAATGACTGCGATTTTGGCGAGTTCCTTGAGCTTTTCTCGAGAGAGCCTTATAGGAAACAAACAAAACCTTGAAGGATTATTAAAGGCCACTTAAAGGGGCAGCAGCCTCCTCCCTGCAAGCACAGCAGACTGTACATTCCTTCCCAGCAGCTAGTGTGATGCTGATGGAACAGTGTCACTGGGTTCCCATCAATTTTCTTACCTGGTCGCTCAGCCTCTCTGATAATTCTGAGTGCTTAGCTACCCACAGATCCAATCCAGCCAGGGCAAGTTCTGTTGCCTACAGCTAAGAAACTGGATGTTGCATGTGGGGAAGGAGGTGTCTGCTGCTGACTGCATTCTGTGTCAGTTGTTCGCTTTCTTCAGCAACCAGAGAGTGGAGGCCAGGACTGCCCTTCTCATTTGATACGTAGAAAGCTGAGTTTTGAAGCCAGCCATGACACTGTCTCTAGAGTCTGTTCCTACCACAGCCAAGCATAAAACCCAGGCAGAATCCAGGCTTTCTTCAAGGCTAGTGTGGTGGATTGAATGAGAATGTCCCCTACGGTCTCAAGCATTTGAACGTTTTGTCCCCAGTAGGTGGCGCTGTTGGGGAGGTTTAGGAGGTACAGCCTTGCTGGGGAAAGTGTGTCCCTGAGAGGGGATTGAGGCTAAAAGGCTCACACCACATCCAGTTTGCTCTCTCTGTTTCATGGTTGTGGTTTAAGATGTAAACTCTCAGCTTCCTGTTCCTGCTGCCATGCCTTGCTGCCTGCTGCCATGTCTCCCAGCCATGATGGACTCTTACCTCTGGAGAACCCTGAGCCCAAAGAAACTCTTCTGGTTGCTTCTGGTTATGGTATCTTCTCACAGCAGCAGAAAAGGAATTAATACGCTTGTAACAGCTGTCAAGTTCCCAACTAGAAGTGACCCAAACTTCACCTTTCTTTGAACATGGAGGTATTTTGCCCTTGTTTATTTGAAGTGTGTGTGTGTGTGTGTGTGTGTACATGTGTGTGCACATTTACATGGGTGATTCAGGGCAGGGCATGCCCCAGTACATAGAAGTCAGAGGGAAATCTTGGGTATCAGTCTTTGCCTTTTGTCTTCTCTGAGGTAGGATGATCTTTTGTTGTTTACCATGAACACTGGTCTACAAGCTTGTAGGGGCTCTCCCATCTCTGCCTGCCATTTCCCTGTAAGCACTGGGATTATAGGTATGTACTTCTGTACCTCACTGCATGTTAGTTCTGGCATTTGAACTCGGGTCGCTCACACTCTGTGGCAAGGGCTTAACCCACTGGTCCCCCTCCCTAGATCCTTGCCTTTATTTAATTTACCTACAAAGTTGTATCCACTCTAAGTCTCCACTCTCGGGCTCTTGTTTCCTTGAACTGTTTTTGATCTTTCCTCTTTATCTACAAGGTTAGTCCTTGAGAATTCTCATCCCCACAAGGATGAGTCCAGGACACTTGGCCTTGCAAGTTTGCTGTGGACAGGTGTGATCTTCAAAGTGTTATGTTTAGCATCTGGTTCCCAGAGAACTGGCTAAGCCAAAGAGTCTGGACCTGATTACCTGAAATGCCTGAAATGCCCTGTACAGATGCCTGAAATGCCCTGTACAGATGGCTGGCTAGATCTTAGCCTTGTTGTACCTGGATGACAGCCGTGAAAACTGTCCCTGGGCTGAAGTCCTGGTACACTTTATTTTTTTCTTTCTGTGTCTCTTTTAGCTGCTTCAAAACTAAACTCTGGGTGGGAGAGATGACTTATCAAGTAAAAGCACTTTATGCTCCTGTGAGGAGCCAGGTTCTGTTCCCAGCACCCACACAACTGTAAACTCTGGTTCTGGAGGGGGGGGTCCTCGTACCATCTTCTGGCCTCCATAGGCACTGCATGCATGGGGTACGTATGCATGTGTAGAAGCAAAACACCTATACACACAATATGAAAATAAGGAAGTCTTCAAAAGCCCCATCTTACTTCTGTGTGCTATGTAGACACTTAGTAAATGTCTGAGCATTGGAGGACAGCACCCAGACATTGTCTCACAGTTAGCAGCCCGTGAACAGCAGAAGCAATAATTTTATATTTGGGTTGAATGACCTTAACCTGGGCCATGTCTCTGTTTATTTGGCAGTAAGGGGACCATGAAGTTCTCAAATAATTCTCCCACTTTACTTCAGCTGCTGTTCTGTGAGAAGGCCTCGAGACGTGTTAGCTGGAACTTTGGATCCTCTGGCCACAGGTCCCTAGGCGCTAGGATCACAAGTGCCACCACCACACCTGCCCACTGTACTGCAAACCCTGAGGATACAGGTGTTACCACCACATCTGCACACAGTGCAGGCAGGACAGGACTTACATCCTTTGAAGCCAAGATAATTTTTCTCATACTGCATCTTGACAGTCAGAGACCAAGGTTCTGCAATCCAGCTACAGGGCAGTGCTGAAGCAGGTGGGCAGCTTTCCTGGGCCGCTGGCTGAGGTGAGGCGATGAGCTCTTCATAGCAGGACTGGCCTTGCTACCCAAGGGCTCTGTGAGAGCCCTTTTCTCCAAGGAAACCTAGAGCTCTCCACGTTCCCACAGGGTCAGCATGGCTCGCTGCAGGGCGCACCAACCTGCCTGGCATGCACAGTGTGCTGCAGCAAGTTCAAGTTCTTGTCTTCCTTCTGTCCCATCTTCCATCACTCTCACGCTGACAGCTGCAGGGACACATGGAGACTGCTTGGCAGCTGCTTGCCACAGATGCTAGGCTCTGTAACACACTCTCCCTCCCGCGCTTGCTGCTTCTGGGTTTCTCTGGCTGCCTGGATGTCTTCATCACTGCCGAGGGGAGGGGTGTGCTCAGAGGTGTGAGCGTGGTGTGAAGCCTTTGGGGACTGACACTGCTGAGCAGACATGTTGAGCAGGCAGGGTGGCTGTGTGCTTAGGGGCCTCTTCGCCTGTTTCTCATTCAGTAGTAGTTTGTTTTTTAACTATTTTGTGTGCCTGTGAGCCGTTCGGTCTGGCCTGGGAAGAGGGTATCGGGGTATGCCATTCTTTCCGGGCCCAGAGAGTCGGCCTGCTCCTGCTCTGTTGGCTGCTTCTTGCCAGCAGCAGCTGTCTCCTGACTTAACGGATCCTTCTGCCTCCGACTTGTCTCTTTGACTTCCTGCAACCCTTTCCTGGTGATTTTCTTATAGCCAAACCTGCTCCTGACTGTCCCTCCTTGTCATTAGCACTTGTCAGGGAGGAGAGTGGGCCTGAACAGCTTAGAGTGGTGGAAATCCCTGTTACTGACAGGACTCACCTCTGCTTCGGCCTCTCCCATAGGGCAACAAAATCCAGCTGTGCTGGGCCTTGGTTCTTGTTGTTTTTCCTGTTTTTGAGTGTGGTGCATGTTTGTGTGCACATGTATACTGACACATATGTGTGTGCAGGTACATGTGTATGCACACTTGTGTGAAGGCCAGAGGTTGACATCAGGTGTCTTCCTTGAAATCTCTCACTGTGTCTATGTCTCTCTTTGTCTCTCTGTCTCTGTCTCTCTCTCTCTCTGTCTCTTTCTCTCTCTCTCTCTCTCTGTGAAACCCGCATCTCTCATCTGAACCCACAGTTCCCTAATTCAGCCCCTTTAGCCAGCTAACTTATATCTTTGATCCCCTGTCTCCACCTCCTGAGTATTGAGGCTACAGGTGGGTCTCCACACCCACCTATCATCCAGGTGCCGAGGAACCAAACACAGTTGTCACATTTTTGCAGCAGTTAGGGCTGCCTCCCAGCCCTGCCGGCTTTCCCTTTAACCCAGCTTTCCACGTGTGTCCTTTCAGCCCAGAGTCTGCCTCTTGTCCTGTTTCCCTCCAGGTTTACACCATCTAAGCCAGACAGGATTTTAGGCTTCTGTCTTCTGCCTTGCCTTGTCCTCCATGCTCCTAGGCTGAACTTGCCTCCTTAGTCTTCTTGGTGAGTATTTGGGCAAAAGTGCTGATTAAACAGCCTGCTCCCTGGCCAGGCAAGGCACAGGTCTGGTCCTTGAAGGGTTAGGTGCTGAGCCAGAGACATGAGAGAACATCTTCTGATCATAAAATGAGCATTATGATGAGGCTGGAACGGATCATCTCTCTGTTTCTGTCTGTCTGCCTCTCCAGCACCTGCTACCTCCTCTTTGTCCTTCTGTGGTCTCTGAAAATTTAACATGTCTTCAGGTTGTCTCCCCAATGGTCTTGAGTTGTTCAAGGTTGACTTTCTGATGGTCACTAAAGCCCAGCCCAGAGTGGAAACTCAAAACACAACAGTCCTCGATGGCATCAAATAACTGTGCAAGTAGTGGGGGCCCTGCCAGGGGCCTCCCACTGTGGGCCAACCGCATGTCTGCATGTCTGTCCCAGGGAAGTGCCTGAATCACCTTGGGCTGAAGGACCAATGTGTGTAATGTGGGCCACCATGCCAGACAGAACTTCTAATATGTTTCATGTGTCCCACTGGCTGCTTGTGTCCCTTCGTGTCTGAGTTGGGTTGTCCTGTCCTTTGTGGCTTCTGTTCTGACTTTGGTAAACACTTTTCAATGTTGCTTTGGTTCATACAGGGGTTCTCCGTAAAAGCCAGATTACTATTTGTGAGGTGATGCCTTCAAAGGCCTGGCTTTCTTGCTTATTTGCATTTTCTACTAAAAATGTCTGACAAGTTATAAATTTGACTTTTCTGTGCTTCAGTAGTGACATGATTTTAATACTGATGAATAGTGCGCCCAGTCCCTCAGGGAGAGCAGTGGCCCAGTGTCTGGTTGCGGTTGCGTGCATGTCTACCTTCAAGGGAGGGCCTGGCATGGCCGTCTGTGTCCATGAGTCTGTACATGCTCATGCCTGTGTATGAGTGGAACTCAGAAAACAGTGTGTGGATTTTGTGTATCTTTGTAAAACGATACGAGTACTGGTGCACTCCACAAATCTACCTGCTTAGAGACAGAGTTCTAATTTTGCTTCTTAAACTGGGCACGGCAGCTCAGACCTGCAGTCCTGGCATTTGAACAACAGCTCGCACTTATGCTCCTAGCACCTGAAAGGCTGAAACAGAAGTTCTGGAGTTCAAGGTAGGCCTGAGCAATGCAGGGAGAGCCTTTTCCTGAATGGCTCCTACGGTATTACCCCCCCCCCAGTCCCTCCCTCCCTCAAAACCGCCTAGGCACACGGATTTCTAAATTTTGATGCATTGCTCAAATGCACCTTGTGTGCAACTCAGACAGTGTTCCTCATACAAGAATGTTTAAGGAACCCGAACCTGTGCCCTTCTCAGAGCTGGAGTTTGGGCTCTATCACGAACCCTCAAAAGAGAGCTGACCTACAGGTGCTAGTGATTGACAGAGCAGTAACTGATTTTGTGCGGAGACAAATGAGACCACTACAGAACACAGTCAAGGATGAGCTAAACTTCACTTTCCTGACGAGTTCCTATTTATCCAAGGGCCTATCTGGGATACTGTATCTGTGCTCCTCTCTCTCTCTCTCTCTCTCTCTCTCTCTCTCTCTCTCTCTCTCTCTCTCTCTCTGTCTCTCTCTCTCTCTCATCTCTACCTCATTTCTACCACCATCTTCATCTCTAACTCCTTTCCTACTTGTCTTTCCATTCTCCACCTCAATCTCCATCTTTATCTCTATGTCCATCTTTATCATCTTCTCTGCCTCCAGGTTCTTCTCCACCTCCAGCTCTATCATCTCTAGCTTTGCCTTGATCATGCACATCCTAGATCTGCTCACGCTGATCTCCCGTCCCTTGTCACAGGTTGGACAGAAGAGCTCAGAGAGGCTCTCCTTGCTTGTGCTCCCTGTGGGCCAGCCCCTTCCTGACAACATCTCTACTCCTGGTCTTGAGAGGTATGCCCCTGAAAGAACCCCACTTCCACCTCTGGCTTTGAGCTTGCCCTCCTCCAGCCTGTCCAGCTTCCTGCTTCTCTGGGCAGTCAACTCTCACCCCTCCTGTCCAGGCCTGCCCTGCTGGGGCCCCTGCCTGGCAGGACACAGCACCTGTAATGACTAAAAATAGGTGATGTATAAAAGAACGGTGAGACCCAAATGATGTCTGAAGCAGGAAATATAATGACCCTCCAAAAATATGGTCCTGGTGCTTCCCCGGGAGTCCAGCACTTGCTTCAAAGCCTGCGGCCTATCTTTATTTTGCATTCAAACTATCTTTTGGGGCCAGGTTTCCTTCACAACACAGCTTATTGCTAAACGGATCTGAAACCCTGGGGAGTTTATCTGTAGTCGGGGTTTCTTTTTTTCTTCTTTCCAGTAACCATGGGTCGGAGGCATTCCAGCAATTCTTAACTAAAGGACGACTCTGTTTCATGACATCTAATCAGGGGGACATCCCACTGGGAGGACAGATTGTGTCCTTTTCCCCACTCTGGGCTGAGGAGATAAAGAGATAAAACTCATAGGTTGTTTTATTTTCTGAAAAAATCAACAGTGTAGTCTTCTGGTGGCAGGATGGGGGATCCTCATGGGAGCCGGTTATGCATGGAGTCTGACAGGAGGATGCCAGTGGGCTTGTGGGTGAAAAGGTTTGTGTAGGCAATGACTGGCCTTGGTCTGTTCTAAAAAAGCTCCAACTTGGGACCATCTGGAATCCTGGTAGTTCATACAAAGATGGAAAATTTTGAGGGTGTGCACCTGTGCTGTCCACGAGTGTCTTCTCTGATCCAAGCTAAGAGGCTCATGCCAGTTTGCAGCTAAGGAGGGCTCCGGGGACTGCAGTGATGCCTCGGTGAATCCTCAGAGTGTCAGTCTCCATGTTCGAATGCCTAGCGTGCATTTCTTCCAGACTCTGCTGAGCCGCTGAGAAAGGCAGAGGTGAAGCTTCCACTACTTTGTGGGTTTCTTTTGTAAGTCTTTCAGGGGCAGAAGGAGAGATGGCTTACTCTACACTTGTCAAAGGCCCAGGGATCACCAGTGGGGCCTGGGGAGTGAGCAAGCTTGTCTTGTCTTGGGATTAGATAGCAAGGGAAATTCTAGATCCATAGCCCAAATCTGGATAGCAGCGAGTGGGCTTCCAACCGGCCCCAGCACTGGTTCCGGGTTTCGGGCTTTCTTCACTTCTGCTCCTTTGTCCTGTCTGGCTGCTTGTGGTTTCTTTCATCTTGTTCTGTTCTTCCCCTCAGCACTGTGTTCATTCATTTTCCCTTCAGTTACAATGGTGCTGAGGCTCTAGGATGAGACTGAGGCCAAGAAAAGCTAAGGTGCTCTGAGGCCTTGGTTACAACGAACTGGAGTACCGACTTCTCATTGGGGTGTCACGGTGGCTGCAGCATTGAGACCCCTAAAGACTTATTTCCAGACTTGAGTGGGGTGTGGGGTGTACTGAGACACAGCGCTGGGTGTGCCTTTAGGGTGTTCCTGGGGAGGATTAACCTGAAGTGGCATGATACCACGGGCTGGGTCCTGAACCAAATATGAATTGAAAAGGGGAACGGTGAGCTGGGCAGTACCGTCCTCTTCCTGTGATCTGTACAGACAGGGTCAGAAGAAGACCCCACAATTGCTCCTTCCCCTTGATGGACCACATCTTCAGAGCCCTGCCCCCAAATACCTGCTTCTGTAGGTAGGTTTTTGCCAGGAGTTTGGTCACAGTGGCAGGAAGAACGCCTTCATGACAAACCATTTTGAGGTCACATACCCTGACCCACTCTGCCTCTTGAGGCTGCTAGGATCTTGAATTTTCCTTGTCTAGAAATCTCCCCACTTCCAACCAGCAGCTGCCCCAAGCTTGGAGCTTAAGTCTTTTTCTTTTTGTACTTATTTTATTCTACCTTTTTTAAAAAATTTTTTATTAAGGATGAGGTCTCATTATGGTGTTTTTCAGGTGAACTTTTTTCTTGCTGTTTCTCTTTCTGTCTTCTTCCATGTGCCGTCTCCCTTCCTTGTGTCCCACTCTCTCAGTGGTCCCTTCCTACTCTCATGTCACAGGACATTTTACTCCTTAAGCTCTTGTTTCTCTCTAGCTTCACAGTCTAGTCTCACTCTTAGAGCCCTGACTGACATGCATGTAAGCATCTTAAGTTAGTGTGTGCAGGAGGAGGCACGTGGCTTCTGTCTTTCTGAGATGAAGTCCCTCATAGTGTAATACTTTCTAGTGTTAGAGATAATAAATTCCATTTTCCTGAATTTTCATAATTCCATTTTTTTAACAGCCAGGTAAAATTCCACTGTGTACATGTGTCACATTTTCTTTACCCGTGCTCCTGTTGATGGACATCTAGGCTGGTTCCATTTCCTGGCTTTTATGACCAGTGCAACAATAAGCATGGCTGAGCAAGTGTCCCTGTGATGTGGAGTCTGTAGGGCACGAGCTTCAGGCTCTCTGAGCAGACCTGTCTCTGCTCTTGTCAGTCGGCCACAGTTACCCAGAGCCTTCTATTCTCAGGGGTTGGCTTTGCAGCAGCAGCAGCAGCAGTTAAGTATCCATCGGACAGGCTTCCACACACAGAGGTCTTTCCATTTCTATGATCATTCCAGGCTCTATGAGAATCAACATCCAGCCTTTGGCATTTCAGTAACCTGCCAGAAATGGTCCTATCCTGTGTGATGCATGATATACTTCATCTCATAACTGCCGCCGGTTCTTCGGTCAGGAAATAGTTTGTCCTGTGTTTCAGCGCAGGTCTGCCTGGAGCCTAGGTCTGCAGTGATGGCCACGGAAGGTATGAACTTGGGGGAATGGATCTGTGGCTGAGGACTTGTAGAAATGGCAGTCAGCAACAACAGATCTAGCTCACTCAGTCTTGGGGTTCAAGGGTCCTGAGAAGAATAAGAGGCTCTTCTGAGCCCAGAACACTAAGGACCATCTCCTGTGTCCTTGCAAAGCCTTTTATAGTACGTCATTAACATACACAGACCACCTGGTTTTAGCAGGCGAGTGCCAAGGTCCTGTGCCCATTGTGTAATCTGAACCTTGGTTCTGGCATACCCTTGATATTGATATGACCTTTAACTTTCCTGTCTATAAAACAGTGTTGTTTGTAGCCTGCAGAGTTACTATAGGGATGAAGTGAATGACTTTGGAAGGTGCCTGGAATACAGTAAGTATATAACAGACAAATGGCCCCGGAAAGGACAGGGCAACATTGACATTGAGGAACGCCAATGCTTGAATAAATGGTTTCCTCCTGCCTCTTGTGGGTGACCCGAGCACACAGCAGAGGCTCCTGGTGGCAGGACCCGGTCAAGGCACTTGAAACTTGAAGGCAGAAGTTATGCTTTAGAAATAAGTGACACAGTACACAGAAGACCATGACTTGTTGAATATCTTCTCGGGGCTGGACTCTATGATGAGACTTGTGTTGCTTGGCACTGCCCTTACAAGAACCTGATGTGATTGATCCTGATGTGATTGATTCTGGGTGCCTCCTATAGATAAGAAACTAGAGACCTGGGGACACTTTCAACCTAACAAAACCATTCGATGGGGCCAAAACTGAAGCCTGTTTTCTCTTCCAGCAGATCTTCCATGTGCCATTGGTGTAACCAGCAAGATACCTTCTGGTCTTGGTTTTCCTTCTCCAATGAATTTCTATTGCCCCTTAGCAATTTTATGTGTGGACCCAGCCCTGACTGAGGTGTCATGGTACCCAGAATTCTAGTCTCTCTGTGCCACATACTGGGCCAGCTTAAACAAGCTATGGACCACAGTTGGATTATAAGAGATGAGAATGCCTCTCCCCCGCAACACCCCCCCCCCTCCAGCTCAGCTCAAGCAGGAGGCTCATCCACAGATACAGGTATTCATCTGATATAGGTGCTCAGTCTTCTTTATATAATAATTTAGGAAACATGATTGGATAGTAAGGAGCTGTTCCAGTGAGCTTGGACAGTGCGAACCAAATTTTCTTAGGATTTACCTGTTGAGTTTTTGTTGTTGTTGTCGTTGTTGTTGTTGTTTTTTAATAAAATCTCAATAACTGGATTTTAGCACTGAGGACGCAGAAGCCAGATGCTGAGGTAAAAACTTGCTAGCTCAGATAGGCAGAGAAAGCACCCAGCTGACCTTCCACCTCAACCAACAGAAGCTTTCCAGAGGCAATGCCCTCTCTCCTTCATGCTGGCTCAAAACTCCTCCTTCAAATTCAATGTCCCTCCCTTCCACTTCCTGTGTATCTCTCTACTTACTCCTTCTTACTCTATGCTTTTTCTTAATAATCCTATGTTCACTTCCTGTCAACTGGTGGCTTGTTCTCTCTCCCCCTTGACCCATGGCTAACTTTATTTAATCCTTTTTACAATATTCAAGCAGAAAGCTCTTAGATTAAAGGTGTGTGTTAGGGCTGAGTCACACCACAACCAAAACCTGTTTTTTTTCCAGTAAATAACACACTCTCGGGGTTCACAGTGTGATCAAATATCCTGCAATACTTGCTTTTCCCAAAGGAAACCATTCAACTTTCAGAACCAGGGTATCAAACATTGTACTACAGAAAAAGGCATCAGCCTCAAGGTTCTGCCTAACTCCCACCCCCTCTCCCAACTGTTCAGCCATGTGTGGGATTGATTCAGGATGGAAAAGCCGGCTAATGTGGGGAGACCATGATGAAGTCTCTGAAGTGTCTCTGTGATGCTGGGGTCCCTGCCTGCAAGAACAGAGAAAGTTTTAGGGAACCTTTGCAATTGTCAGGCATTGTCTTGGCTTGACACAACATTCAGAAGACACCTTTAGATAAAGAAAAGGAGAACTCAGAAGTCAAGGGAAAACCGAAATGCAAATCCAAGTGTCTCTATGATGGGCAGCTCACAAAGCATGTCACTCACCCTGGATAAAGCTCCTGGAGGTTTGGTTTGCTCCCCATAATTCCATGGGCCAGCACTTCTTGGAAGTGCCTCCTGGGACAATATTGGGAGCTGTCTTAGGACAGCTCACCTAAGGGCACACACATAGCTGATGGTGGGTCCTAGAGGTACTTGCTTCCAGATTACACACAGGGTCTATGGGCAGGTTTCCATTCATCCTGTTGGCTGAACTCTGAAGACAGTGCCAGGTCTTCAGCTCTACCAACGTCCTGTGCTCCAGCTTAGTGTGTGCTTAGTGATGGGCTAGAGAGATGGCTCAGTTGGTAATGTGTTTGCCACACAAGCACAGGGATCTGAATTTGAATCCTGAGCAGCAACACAAATTGCTGGGCACAATAATCCAAGTTTATAATCCTGTTACTGGGGAGGCAAAGGCAAGAGGATTCCCAGGGTTTCCTGACTGATAGTCTAACCAAGTAGCAAACGCCAGGTACTGTGAGAAGTCCTGTCACAAAGCATAAGGTGGGCAACGGTGAATACAACCAACATTGACCTGTCGCACATGCATTCATGCACACATACATGCACATACATACCCAAACATATCATGTTTGACACGATCACACACACGAACACGCGTGTACACACACACACACACACACACACACACACACACACACAATGAGCTGAAGGACAGACCCATTATTAGTGAGGTCCACGGCAAAATCAGATTATAAAGGCTAGCTCTCTGCTCTCAGGAACTCTCCAGTTCATGCTGGAGGATACGTCTCTAGATGGCACGAAGGATGGATACACAAGCTGTTGACTTTTCATCATTTTATTTGTACATTAGATTAAAAAATAATAAGAGGTTATCACTCAGTAGAACCAAAGAATCAAAGGATAAAGGGTATGGAGTGAGAATAAAGATTTTGTTAGGACGGAAAGGCTCAAAGTAAATCCCCCTTGAGAGAGCCCTCTTTCTGAGGCTGGTTAGGTTGGGTTTTTAACAGAGAGCCTCGGGATGAGGAGAAGATATCTCCCCAGCACAGAGTTCCTCCGCTCTCCAAAGGGAAGGCAGATTTGGAAAACTGGCACTGCCTCTGCCCAGATGGCAGCCAGCAGCTGGCTCTGGCAAGAGGAAGTTCTCACTCTCTGCTGCTGGCTGCCTGGCCCCTCCCGGCCCCGGCAAAGCAGGCCTGGCCATAGGAAAGTCAGCATGTGAGAGCCCAGCCCTGCCAGCCGCTCCCCACCACCCTGACCTGGCTGCTCCGGCTCTGGCACCCGGGTGAGGAGCAGGGGAGCAGGCCGGGCCACCCAGCCAGCAGCCCTATCCTCCCTCTTCCTGCCTCAGCTGCTGGTTTGGCACTGCGATGTCTCATGTAGACCGGGCTATGGCAGGAGGGACAAAGGGTAGCAGTGATTTCAAAGAGCAGCCTGGCCTCGAAGCCATGAGACTCCAGATGACCGAGCCAGCCCGTAGCTGCCCTGGGCCCACTGCAATACCTCTGCCTTTTAGTGCGCCTGCCTGGTCATTGTTCCCACCCCGGGTGCTTCGTTCTCTGTCCATCCCTCTATTCTTCAATTTCCATTGTTTTTTTTCCGTTCACTCTCTTCTCTCCTTTTCTTTCACTTCCTGGCCTTCTCTTCCTCCTTTCTCCACTCCGTTCCCTCCTCTTCCTCTCTCCTTCCCTTCTTCCAGTTTCTTTCTCTAATTCTCCTTCCTCTGCTCCCATGATGCATTGCTCCTACTTCCCTGATTCTCCCCTTCTCTTCTGTTCTCTTCACCCAGTTCAAATACATGTCACGAAGCTGTAGTGGCCCCTCTAGGTTCTGAGCTTATGGTCCAGTGAGGATGCCTTGGATTGAGATTGTTTTTTGACAGCTCATGGCTATGATGGGTGAGCTACACACACACACACACACACACACACACACACACACACACACACACACCATACACAGGTACCCTACACATACCTCACTAATATTGGACCCAGGCCCACACTAGGAGCTGTTTTTGTTTTTATTTATTTATTTGTTTTGTTTTAAAATAAATTTCATTGCTCACTTGTGCTTCTGGGGAAAGCTTTGATGTCTAGCTCTGCTGAGAAATGGCAGGCTAAGGCTGGCCTTTGGCTTCAGTGTCTTCTTCTGACTTGAAACACCAGGTTGCAGCCATCAGCTAAGCTACCGGCTGTACTAGGAACATCAATGGTCCTTTAAATAGCAGTGCTCTAGGAGAGGACACCTGTGAGCAGAAGTCGTATACCCACCCTCAGATCTGAGTTTTCAGGTGCTTTTACACTCAAATGTTATAGTGCACATGGGGTTGGGGGAGGGGGTATCAGGCTTACCGGTCAGCTCACTATTCTCTGTGATAGAATGCAGAAGGTGATTTGCATATAAGGATAGTGTTCTGTGTTCCTTTCAGAGGTTTCGGTTTGGTCAGTAGATCTCTCTGCCTTTGAGCCTGTGATGAAGCCGGGCGTGATGGTGAGAAGCCTGTGGTGGGGCAGACTGTTTCCCTCACGGCAGCCGGGAACAATGAGAAGGATGCACTCCGCTGACTAACTTTCATCCATCAGGCCCTTTCTCTTTAGACTCTGCCACCTCTCAGTCACCACCCAGGCTGGGTCTTCTGGAACATTCCAAGGCAGGTGTCCTCGTCTAGAGCACTGCTATTTAAAGGACCGTTGATGCTCCTGGTATAGTGCACTCACATCCCTTCAGTCATTTCCCCTGAGACAGTTTCTCCATGTCCACGTCCCTCTCCCCAGTCAGAGAAATATCTATCTAACCATGGGATTCTCCCTGGCTGCTTTTGGTGAGATTTGAAAATTTCCCTTTGAAGCTGAAAGCTTCAAAGTCCAGATGCTGAGTGGCCCAGGGGCCACAGCAGCTGCCGAGGTACTCAGCTCCGCAAGGCATTGCATGCCTTGAAACACAGGTATCTCATCTGGGAACTTCAGGAAGGGCTGAAGACACATCTTGGTCATTAGCATCACCCGTGGTAACGTGATTAGCATGAGCGGTTCAAGGTGAAGGGTGATCTTTAAGAACACCAGCCGATCCTCACAGCTGGAGGCCTGCAGTCACAGCTTCTGTGGCTTAGAAGGGACAGCCTAACCACTCTGTGTCTGAGCTAACGAGAAGGTCAGGGGTCTGGTGTCACCTGAGATAAATTAGTGAAGGAGAGCAACTGCAGACTGCACCCTGAGCGTGGCTGGGTTTCTTGAAAAGGAGCTTGCCTCTGTTGTGAGACTCACGGGAGAGGGTTTCCTCACAGGAAAACAGGCTCCCTCAAGCTTTTCTTATAGCAGCTCCGTCTCTATCTATTGGCTTAATTATAAATAATACGATAAGATTCAGTTTCTGGATGTGGGGATCCAAGGGTTGACAAGAATGCAGTCATGATATGGAGCTTTGACCTCACTCCAAACTATTTCCTAGGTGACCCTGCATGCCCAACCTCTTCTTTCTCTCCCAACCCTGGAGCTCTTTGGCAGGTCTTTTCTAGACTACACTCTAGAAAGAATCATACGCCACAGAGCCCATCAGATCTGGTTTCTTTCACCCAGCAAAATGCATTGGGATCTGCCCTTGCTCTTGAATTGTGGAGCTTGCTCCTTTTTCATTGCTGAGTAATACTCTACCGTTTTCATTGCTGAGTAATACTCCTACCGTTTATGATTCACTTGTCAGAGAGCATGTGGCTATTTTTAGTTAGGAAGTGTGACAAACATTTGTGTGGAAGATTTATGTGGTTTTATCTCCTTTAGGTAAATATCTAGGCATGGTATTGTTGAGTCCTGGGTTCCAGGCTTTCTTAACCTTACCAGAAATTCTCACAAGTCACTGTGCTACCTCCCGACTGCGAGTTTGTGAGAATCCCACGTGTGCCACATGTTTTGACTCATCGGGGCCAAGTTTTGAGAAATATTTTTAACAATTCCAAAGGGGCTGTGGAGATCTTTTTAGTCTCATGCTCCTGAAAGATCATGGTTGCTAGCATCCTCATGTGTGGGTCCTCCCTGGGAGTCCTCCCTGGGAGACCACCGTGGAAACTGTCCACTAAGGCCTGGATCAATGATGGAAATCCTTGTTCCTGCATTTTCTTCTAGAAGGCTTATAACTTAAAACCTTCCATTTACCTGCAGATCTATGACCCTTTGGAATTTATCTGTGCTTATGGAGTACATCCAGATTCTCTCCCTCTTCTGCAACCCCCTACCCCCACCCCGAGAAATAGTTTATGCTGACAAAGTGCCCCACCTCTGACCTACAATCCCAGCCCTTCCCTTTCCTTCCCTGTCCTTTGCCTTCCCCTCCTCCCCTCCCCCTCCTTCCATATAAACATCCAATTGTCTCAGCACCATTTGTTGAAAGGCAAACCTCTACGACAGGCTCCATACTCCCTCTCCCTCTTTCTTTCTTTCTCTTTCTTTCTTTCTTTCTTTCTTTCTTTCTTTCTTTCTTTCTTTCTTTCTTTCTTTCTTCCTTCCTTCCTTCCTTCCTTCCTTCCTTCCTTCCTTCCTCCCAGATTTATTCCCCATCCACCCTCTGACTGTTCCACATCCCATACCTCCTTCCCACCTCCTGTCTCCACTAGGATGTCCCTCTCATTCCCCACACACAGTCTTATTCAGTGAGAAGATCATCTTTCGTGGTCTGTGCCGGGAGCTGGGATTCTTTGAGAGGGATTTTTCTATTCTAGCAGCCCTCTCAATGCTGTCTTTCACAGTCTTCCTATAGGGAAAGGAGTGACCCATGTGTGGACAGAGCTCCTCAGCACCTGACTGAGCAGAAGAAAAGCAGTTTTGTCCTACCAAGATGGGAACTAACTTTGTTATTGACTTCGGTACAAATTCTGTGTCTAGGGTGTTTTGATCTTGAAGAAGTGCAGGTGTGGCTCCCTGAGAAGTGCCTTGGGGATTAATGAGGGCCCTGTCTGGGAGAACACAGGGGAGGGAGGTGCCTTATGAGTATTTAGGTGTTTGGATAACTCCTTTTACTTCACAGTGAAAACAGGCCAGGAGAGTGGAGGTGGTTATGAGAATAGGTGTGCTGATAGACTATAAATTCTGTGATGTGTGGGTAGGTGAAAATGCATGCGTAAATAGCATGTATACAGAGGCCAGAGGACAATCTCAGCTGTCCTTCCTCGGGTGCTGTCCATGCAAGCAGACCAGGTGTATCACCCCCGCCATAACACCTTTCCAGTTTCATGATCACTGATATGTGACATCACCCCCAGACCTTCTATGAGTTCTGGGGATCAAACAGATCATGCTGGTTATAAGGCAGGGACCTCAGGGAATGGCCTGAGCTCCGTCTTCTTTTGTAGGCTGAGATGCCGCTCACATCTGTCAGCACTAAGTGAGCAGCGGGCCACTCTCTCAGCATTGCTTGCTTACTTCCTGCTGTGAGGTCAAAGGCACAAATTAACAGTGCTCTTCCTTAGCATCCAAGTCCCCATGCCGGTCCTCTGGCTGTCCTTATGAGCAAGATTGTTTTGCCATTTTGGAATGTGACTCTAAGATGCTTCTGCCATGCCTCTCATTTCTGATTTTTCATGGCCTTAAAGCCGCCATCTGGTGCGAGGCTGGGAAGGACACTGGGAGATCCCTGTGCAGCCTCTGGCCTCGGGCCTGCCACCCAGGGCCGAGAGAAACGATTTGATCTCACTCAGAAAGCTTCTCGGGGCTTTCCTCCCATCTTTGGAGGCTCGGCCTTTTGCATGGGTCCAACTCTCCCTCCAGGAGTCTACTCCCTACTGATGGACAGTCACTGCTGGAACACTCGGAAAGGTTTGAACTATCAACACGATTTTGTGTTTCTGACCAACCTTGCTTTGTAAATCAGCAGAGCATCTCTAGTCTAAATACCAACAGTGGAGACAGCTTGTGATTAACCTCTCCCCTCTAAGAAGCAGCCAGCAACAATGATTCTTCCTTCGAGAACAATGTAACCAGTTTTTTAATAAAGCCAAAAGACTTCTGCCCAGAGTCCTCTAGTCATCTGTTTTCCTTAATGGCCTTTTATGAGGAACCTTATCAAAAGCTTGCAAAGGAATCCAAGTAAATTATGTTCCTCCGTTCACCTTTACCTACCGTTTCATTAACTTTTTCAAAAACAATATGACATAGTTTTCAACATAATTAAAGGGGTTGGGAAACGGGAACTTTAAGTACAGCTTGACAGTCTGCTCTGTTGCTCGGGAGAGCCAGGTCACCGCTCACATTCTGCCTCTGCTCTCGGACACTAATTCATTTTCCAGGCTGTCTGGCGAGGTCAGCCACAGGTTCAAGGTGGAAATGACAAGGTTTCAGGCTTTCAAGTGTGTAGCACTTAGCTCTCCAGAGGGCCCAAAGGAAGGAAGCAGCAAGTTTATCCATGTCTGGCCCAGAAAAAAAGGAAACTGGGGGAAGAAGAAGCAAGTGGAAGGTGGAGGGTGGTGTCTCCACCAAGGGGAAACTCCTGGGCAGGTTTGCAGATATTCTCAGCAGCTGTCTCTGCTCTTGCATGAGCAAAAGAGGGGTTGGTGGCAGAAGATGTAAAGACTTTCTGTCCTCCATGGGACATGAACAAGGCCAGAGGTGAAGGCCACCAACCCTTACCTTAGTATGTTTATGACAGGGGTGACCATGTGGTAGCATGGTCTTGTTAGCATCTTAGTCACAGAAGCACTTGGGGATGTCTCCTGGGTGCTAACGTGGCTTGTTTGAGTGTGCACACTGACCTCATTTAAGCTTGGTAGCACAACTTGATAGATGCTATTATCCTCATTTATACATGAGAGAAGAAGAAAAAGGAAGAAATACAGCACAGAGCTTTTAGAGGACCTGGTGGAGACTGCACGTCTAACAGGCTAGCAGCCTGGCTGGATCCACTCCTAATTTTGAAGGGCAGGCTGCTCATGCTAGCTAGCAGCTGGTCAATTCTTAGCTTATTCAGGGGATAAATCCACCCACAAGACAAACAGGCTGGGTAAGGAGATATTCTGAGCGTTCTAAAGATGAAGTACTAGTTTTTGTCAACCAAGTGTCATTACTCAACAGAGAAAAATAGGCCGATGCCATTTAATTCCTAATAATGAGTCACAGGCCGTTCCAGGTGCTGTCCTCGCTGTGTCTTTGTCAGTCTCCGTTTTCTCTGGCCTCAGAATTTGGAGGATTACAAAGGATGCTGGCTGACAAAATGCTGGCGGTGTTGGCTCTGCATGTAGGAAGGAGCCAGTAAGGAAGAGCGGAGAAGCTTCCGTTTCTTTCTGGCTTACTTCTCCATTTCCACTGGCCCCGTGCCTGCTTTTCCTTATGTCCAAAAAAATTGCTCCATTTTTAGCCTTCTCTATGACTCCAGAAACCCTGTCATTATTGGCTGCCACATGCTTCATGTGATGGCTGAATGTCAGAAAGCAATTTTGTTTTTAATGACACATATAACATTGTATATTTATAGGGTTGCAGTGTGATAGTATGATATAGGAATTCTGTTTTAAATTATCAAATCAGGTTATTCAACATACCCCCATGTTAAAATTCTCCTTTTCTAGCTTGATGTAGTCTTACCCTATCTGATCTTCCTCTATTGCTTTCAGCCTTACTGCCTTGAAACAAAGTATGTCGCCTGTGCCTTTGCCCACTAAGCCATCTCCCCAGTCCTCTATTTCTCGCACTTATCTGTAAACATTGTTGCCAGCTGACCTGCACCAGATCCCAGCCTCTGGCTACCATAGTTCTTTTCTCCTCTCATTTTTGTGAGAGCGGTTCTTTGGACTCTGAACATAAATGAGAGCGTGGAAACATCTTACGCAGTGTCTTACAAAGATCAGCATCACCCACCCTCACCCCAGAAAGCTCTGGCTGGCTGTCATAGTCCAAGTGGTCAGTGAATCTCACCTTCTGGCCAGTGTGTGAGTCTTGTCAAATGTTCAGTATCCTAGGGAACAGAGAGATGCCTGAAGTGCACCTCTGCTAGGACAGGCAGCACAGCTAATAGGAAGATCTGGAAAGGTCTTGATTTGTCAAGACAATGGACCCTCAGCCCAAGAACGCACGAGGTTAAGTCACCCAAGAAGTAACTAGAGGTTTTATTCAGTGAGGAAGTTGCTAATTGGAAAAAGAAATGCTTCACCAGAAAACTGGAACTGACATGAGAGAGATCAGGGCTCTTGTCTCTGAGATGAGACACTTGGACTGTTGGTTCTCACTGGGGTCAAATAAAGCCAGAGTCTGGGGTTCTCAAGGAGTCTTCCGAGATTCATTTCCAGGGGAAAGTCCACATCCATCCAGTGTGTCCACAGAGCATGTGGCCATTACAGAATATAAAGGATGTGCTGAGACAGAGGGCAAGAAAAAAGAAAGGCACACTCGGGCCATGCACTGCATTTGTGTTTTGTCTGCGTGCATGTCTGTGTGAGGGTACTGGAGTCATAAAATCACAGAGAGTTGTGAATTGCCATGTGCTTGCTGGGTATTGAACTTGGGTCTTCTGGAAGAGCAGTCAGTGCTCTTAATGGCTGAGCCATCTCTCCAGCCCATCCTATGAATTGATATAAACTTCCTGGAAAAGTTATCAGCAAGCATGTGTGCTGAGCACTAACAAGCCTCTACCTGTCCATATTGCCGTGCTTTACACACTCCTTGGACACTTATGTATTACATCATATGCATGTGCATAATTCCCTCCCGGTCCAGTTAGGAAGATGGACAGACTGAGTCCAGGGAAGTTCAAACGAATTGCTCAAGGATGAAGTATTGATGGGTGACTCCAGGCCCTTTCACTGGAACCCTGATCTTCAGTTGCACACACCAGCTACCTGCTCTCTCCTTCTACACTGAGCTCATTCTACACTCAGAAGATGGACAGAGTTTAGCTTCCTGAATTGAAGCAGATCCTGCAAAAGGGCCTCTAGGGACAGTCTATGAAAGATCTTGCATGCGTGGTCTCACTAATCAGTGACACAAAGAAAAACAAATCCTTGGGTCATGTCACAGATATTGTTTTCATAACGGTATTTGCCACTCTAATTCAGAAATCGGTACCAGAAGTGGGGTCTGGTGTAACCTCCCCAGCCTGAAGCAGGCTGATTCAGATCTTCCTGCCACTGAAATGAGATCACCTGTGGTGTAGCCTTCCGACTTAGCAGGCTCTTTTGTTATGTCAACTGCCACTGTACTACTCTGAAATCCTGCTGCTTGCTGAGACACCCCTTGGGACACTCCGTAGACACAACCTCCACATTCAGGCTGGAACCAGGCACAGAGTGGACTGGTGGTGGTGGTGGGGGGGGAGAATGGGCCTACCCTCTTTATAAGCATAGACTCCCAATAAACTTTGGGGCCTCGATCAGCGCACCTTTGTCTTGGCCTCCATATTCCTCTTGACCGTTTTCTCCCATACAGCTCTGGCCTCCCCCTCAGGAACCCAGTGATCAAATCATATCACCTTACTACTTCCTTATTTTAAATACATACATGAATTTTGTATTCCAGAAATAAATGAAACCACTGCCAGAGAAAGAAAAAAAGTGGTAATCAATGTTTTACAGTGTTTGATATTTGTTATGAATATTCCTACTGATTTGGAGTTAGTCCATGTATGTGATATACAGCCACAGAGGAAAGGTCAGAGAGCAAATTGTAATAATATTATTACATATTAGGGAATCACATATACATTATTTATGAAGTGTTGAAGTAGAATGAGAATGAAATGCAGAGATTCCAGAAACTTGGCTTCATAGAATTAAAAAAGATAAATTTGTTCTGGACTCAATAAATATGATAGTGCATTGAAAAGAATTTCAGCAGCACATATTCAGCAAAATTCTTGGTAGAATGAACGAACATAAGGGCAAACCCAGTTCATCCCACAAGTGTGACTTTTTCACCTTTTGTCTTGGACACCCTCAGTGACTTATGCTGCAAGAAAGAGACTGGAGGTAAAAGCACAAAGGGGACAAGAGTCTCTCTGTTAATAACCTCCAGAGTGACTCAGGGCAGGTGACTGCCACATGACCCTTGCTGACAGCAAGCAAGTAGAGGACACGCATCTACATTCTGACAATTGGGCTTCTAAAGAACCCAGAAGCCTGCACTCAAAAGAGCTTGATTATCCCAGGGTTAAAACCATTTTCAATTCCTGACCCTCAAGCCTGAGTGGAAGTTAAGTTCTTAGAGTTGAGTTCATTAAAGGAAAGTGAGTCCGCAAAGCTTACTTACTGGGCCAAGAGGATGAGAGACAAGGACTTCCCCAAGTAAAACTCACATTGGCTTCCATGGGCCTGAGCATCATGGGGACCACAGGACTGGGTTCTGACATTTCCTTTTTTGGGTGACATAGTTCTCCACTCCTTTCCCTACCACACTATATTGGTTACCATGGTGAGAAACTCGAGGAAGGCATTTAAATCTTTTTAATACCTGGGTACCACACCACATCAAGTCCTGGATGTTTACCCAAAGGTGATGGTTTGGCAGAAGCTCTTGCCACCATGCCCCACCCCCAGGGTGGGATGAGCAGGTGTTGTGAGAGGAAGAGTGTCAGGGACTGCAGGGTCCAGAGAAGACAGAGTGGGGTGAAACCTTAAGCATTAACATTTTTAATCTCTGTGGGCAACAGAGAGGAGCACTTGTGCCCAGCTGTACACGCCAAGCTCTGAGCAGTGGGTGAGCAGAGGCAGCGGCCATCACCTCTTCCGTGCCAACAGTACTGAAGACAGTGTGTCATCTCCATATTCTTCCCTTACCTCAACAGTTGGCAGCAGAGGACCCCAAGATGGAAGAGCCACAGGATGGAAGGAGTCTACTTCAGAGCTGCCACTTACAGGAAGGCAAGCTGTCTAACTAAGACCACATGTTCCTGTGTAAGTAACATCCCCAGATGAGGTTTTAATGCATGCATTTGGAAGCTGTATTTTTTATAACAGACTGCATTGTTAACTTTGAATAACATATCATTCAAATTAAGACTAATGCCGAAAGATGAGGAGCTCTTATTGTTCTGAGAAAATTGAATCACCCATCACCGTCATCTTCATTGTGGCTGGCATCATCCATATCCAGCCTGTGAAATGCATGCACACACATGTGAACACTCACATGTATGTGTGCACCCATGCATGTATGTGTATCCAAATTATGAAAGAGTCTTGCATCCTAAGTGGGACATCTCACATACACACACACACACACACACACACACACACACACACACACACACATCCATGCATGGATGCATTCACACAAGCATACATATATGCATATGTAAATTATGTAATAGAGTTTCATATCCTAAGTGCAGCACCATCCGCTTTTTTGCATGAGGGCAGGAGCAGAGAGGTGAAGTTCTACAGAGGAGGTAACGCACATGACAGCATTTTCAGAATGAAGAGTCATTATCTAGGCTGCTAAGAGTCAGGTAAACAATGGGGGAAGGCGTAAGGAATGGACATCAGGGAAATGGCAAGGTTTCATTTATAGTTGGAAACCTCATCAGTACCATTATCAACATGTCAGGATTATAGGTTTCTACACAGAATGGCCAGGCCATGTGGGTTTGATCTTGGTCTTTAGAGGAGGTTAGCCCAGGCAGGTGGGGGTAGAATGTGGACTGTGCACTGACTGTCAAAGTGAGTTAGGGCCCTCTGTTTCTTTCTGCCATATGGGCCACATTACTTGTCTTTATTTCATTGCTGCCGTTGTCTTACACCAAGAACTCATATTTATTATATCAGATTCATAGAATTGTTGGGCAAATTCAGTAAGAAAAACACATGAAACCTGATACAGAATGACACACGGCTCTGTGCTTTTCAGAGAGCTAACAGCAGCATACACGTCACCACCCTGAAGGACAGATTTCTCTGCTGGTACCTGGATTGGTATACCCAGTGAGAGCCAGTGTTGGGGGAAAAGGCATGGGAACATGCAGAAGGTGGGGTGGGGGCAGACTAGGTAGGCAGGCAGTGTGCCTACTGTGCTTCCAGAATGTATACCCAGAACAGGAGTCAGGATTGGATCTCAAGGACACTGGATGTCTTAACCCGGGTTGCTGGTTTTGCAGGTAAGTAGGGAAGGCTGTCAGGGAAAAGGAATAATGAGAACTGGAGAAAAAGAGATGAGGAGCCATGAGGTTTCCACAGTAAAGGTATTAAGTATGCACCAGCCAGTGCGCTCCTGGCACACAGCAAGATACTGTGCTTCTACACTGAGAGGTGACAGGGAGAGGGGACCTCAAGTGTCAACCAAATAATCTTGTTCAAGCCTTCAGACTTGAGGGTGGTGAGTGAAATGAACCTTGTTCAGATGTTTCCAAATAGCCCTTACAGAGGATCTGAGCCAGGCTCAAAGGTATCTGTGGGCCTCATAATTCAAAGTCTCTTTGGGGTCTGTAATGGAACTGCAGGCAAATCCCTCTAATGCCCAGGAGACCTACAGAGTTACCCATTTACTATTTTGTGCTTAGGTCCTTATCAAGCTACGAAATGCTCAACTACTGAGCTACAATGCCAACAGGTCAAGTCACAGTGAGCGCATTTGCAAGGTCCAAGTCCCTCATCACCTGCTAGGGTTTAGCACGGGACTGGTGGGGATTCGGGTTCCTGGCCCTGCCCCATCGGAGCACGTGTGAACCGGGTATACTGAGATGTATGAGCCGCTTCACTTTTATCTATTGAGCTCTTTAAGGATGTGACAAGGGTGGAGAGCTTCATCTGCCCAAGCTCCTGCTTGACAGTGCCACACAGACTCTCCCTTAGTGCTTCCGGGGAGGGTTAGACCCAAGGAAGCATGGTCACTGCCGGCTTCCCACCCACCACGAAATCCTCCACGCAGTCATCCTGCCTACCCCCTTCAAGGCACCCTCCCTTTGGGAAGAAGGGTTGCAGGATTACTCCACACTAGCATTAATGGTATAAAGAGCTACCTCCTCATCCCACTAATGCTAATTTAGCTCCATCCCCAGTCATTTGCTCCCTATTAGAAATACGCTAACAGCCTGAGCCTGGGTTCCCCATGCCCGACTTTCGAGAGTAACCTTCTGAAGGGGATGAGACGGCTGCCGGGGCGTCTGCTACAGAGCACTCAGGCTTGTATTTTTAGAAGCATGTATCAGTTAGCCCAACCTTTAGTGTACTGTAGGTACTTTTAATAATCTCCATAAAAGCCTGATTTCCAATCCCCAGGCTCAAGCTGACAGTGTAAATAAAATCACTCAAATCCACAGGGAGAGAGAAATGAAAATGACACGGATTAAAATTTGGTCAAACCTCTTTCTTTTTAAAAATTCTGCTTCCCTTCCAATTGGATCACGACCCTCTGTGTGTTCAGCTTAGGGCCAGACGGCCTGCTTTCACTTTTATTTCTCTCTGTAGCGGGCTTACTTAGTGTGAGGCTGTAAAGAGTGTGTGCTGGGAGGAGAGTTAATACCATAATCCCCCATCGCTGGGTCAGATGCAGAATAGAGGAAAAGAATTAGCAAGTGTGTGACGTACAATAGAAGGGAAAATACATCAGTGTGATGTTCTTTGAGCGAGTGGGGACGTCCCTCGTCCAGGAGCAGTGGCCAGGAGGGAAACTAGGATGGAGAACCCGAGGAAATGTCTCATTACCCATGGGCTCTGGGAGGCGTTGGCAGCCATCTTTTGATATTGCGCCTGCCTAAGCACCTGCCTGGATTTAGTGCCTAAGTCACACATCAGCCACTGAATTGGGGTGTGCATCCTCAGTTCTGAAAGCAGGAGGCCTCTTTCTTAGGAGTAAGATTACAAGCAATTAAATAACCACACGGAAGTTATATAAAAAGAAGGGTGACATGGAGGCGGGGGGGGGCACGGGGGGCATAAAGTGATGAGCTGGACTGTTTGCTTCCCATGCCTAGTAGAGAGCAACATTAAATACTAACTTACTTTTAAATTTGCACATAATAACAGGCACTCTTTTGGGGGCAGAACTCTACGCTTCTGAGAAGCCCGTGCCTTAGTGTGAGGATAACCCAGTCAGGATGTGCAGTGTCATTAAATCCCACAATGCCTTGGGGTGATGCTTCATTGCAATCCTCCTCCTTGAGCCCTACTCATCCCCACTCGCCGTTGACTGGTCAGTCACCCTCAGGATTCTCACTGGGGCACTAAGGACCATTGCTACCCCAACTTTAATATATATTATTTATGTAAGACAAATGTTTTCTTCTTGAATATACAGATTGGTGTTCTGAACACCATCTCTACCCCCATGGATTTGTTTTGAGGCAGGATCTCAATATGGAATGAGCTCACAGAGTGCAAGGGCTACACCTTAAGCCACTGAGGTACTGGCGTGAGTTGGAGCGGTGTCCACTGAGGGGCTGAGCAGTGGTTTTTACTCAAGACTGTAAATGATCATGGCAACTGTCCTCAAGACTAAAGCCTACAGGCAGCAAGAAGGATGAAGAAATGAATGTGTGTGCACATGAGTGTGTGTGCAAGAGTGTGAGATATCAGTGTGTATGTGTGTGAGTTTGTGCACATGAACACTCATGAATATGAGTGTGCACATGAGTGTGAATGTTGTGGCTATATGAGCACGCCCATGTGTACATACTTAAGAACACATGTGTGTGCATGTGTGTGGATGTGCTTGTGAGTGTGCATGTGTGTGCACCAGTGCATTCCTGTGCATGAGTGTGTGAATGCTTGTGTAGGTCAATATGTACCTCTGTGTGTGTGTGTGTGTGTGGTCTCTATCAGTTCTCTATCAGCTAAATAAATGACAGAAACTGGCTTCCTCTTCCACGTGTTCTGCCATGCAGTGTGTCTCACTAAGGAACAAATGATTCGGGTCATTACAGATCAGGGTTTGGAGCTGTTTGTGAAGAATAACCTTCTCTTTGCTATGAGATACTCAATACCTGAAGATCCCCAGGGGGGCTGGGTTCTAACCGGGAAGCGTAGATAGGCCATGAATAGGCTAGCATATTGTCTCTTCCCCATCCATATTGACTAAATCACAGAAGAGATCTTGTTTCTGGTAAATAAAGCATTATTGCTTAGGACAGAAATATCCAAGTGTCTTTGATGTCCTTTGCTCTCTTGTCTACATTTCCAACAGCCCGGAGTCTGCCTCAGTGTTTTTACTGCCCTGCCTCCTTACCCAGACTCAAATGATCCATGTTTCCCTTTTCTCATCATCTTCATGGAGAAGTCATTCACAGCTACACATAAGGAAGCTGGGCTCACCGCTCCAAGCCAGGCTTCTTCACTTTGAACTTCTTGACTTCTCACCCTGGATGTCCCACCAAGTGCCCAGACTCACAGCACCCTAACAGAGTTCCCATCTATCTATCCATCCATCCATCCATCCATCCATCCATCCATCCATCCAAACCATTCCTCCTCACAGAATTTTCCATATACTTCCATTAGCTCTTATCTGGCTTCCTGTTCCCTCCCTGGCTGAAGGTGACAAACACGTGCCTTTCCCCTCGTGCCTGGCACGGTGCCTGCCATATGGTGGGCGTTTATAAATACTTGTACAAGGAAAGAGAACACGGAGTTTGTTCTCTCTCAAACCCCAATGTTTATAAATGACTTTTAACTGGATAAGTGGCTGGATAAACACCTATGTGAACACAGGCACTCGGTCCCTCCCCATCACCAGCCACCATGTCTCCACGGTATGTAGACATCAGACAGCACAAGTTTTATACAGCAAAGAAAATAATATGCACATTGTGTTCCTCTTCTAAGTTCCCTCTCACTGAGATCAGACTTTGTCCAACTTCTTATCTGCTTTTCCATATCCTAAAACACAGTGGCTGTCCTGTTCTCTGGCTGGGTCATACTGCTTAGGAGAAGCCCTTCTCGGTTGACAGGGGGAATCCAGCGTGAAGGATTCTGAGGGCCTCATATAGAGCTTAACTCCTATTTAGCTATCTAGACTCCCATGCTGCCGTCCTCCTCCAAGTGTAGACCCTGGACTGATAGCAATAATATCACCAGAGAGATAATTAGAAATGCAAATGCCTGGGCCAGAGAGAGTGCTCAGCAGTAAAGACACCTGCTGTCAGCAAAGCTTGGTGACCTGAGGTAAGTCCTCAAGTCCCACATGGTATGAGACAACCAATTCCCACAAGCTACCCTCTGTCCTCCACACAGGACACACACACACACACACACACACACACACACACACACACACACACACGTACACAGCATGTGCACATGCACACACATATACACACTTAAAAGAAAAGGATAAATGTGAAGTTTGGGGCTCTTCCCACACCTTCTGAATGCGCAACTCTGAGGAGGGATCTAGCAATCTTTGAAGTACCAAGGCCCTCAGGGGAAGCACAGTAGAGTTCGAATTTCAGGGAAGTCTGCCTTCTTTGGAGTCTCTTCTACATCCACACCAGCTACTCATGCAGACCTCTTATCATTTCCAAATAATTCTTATATTGAAAAAAAAAAGCCCTGTGTTCTCAACAGCATGTCTGTAGACTAGATCCTGCTGTGCACAAAATGTAAAGCTAGACAAAATAAATGGTGCTTAAAAAAAACCTAACGGAAAACCTTAGTTTCTATAATAGAAACGTTTTTCCAATGAAGTAAATATTAGTAAGAAGTGTGTGTGTGTGTGTGTGTGTGCATACGTGGTGTGTGTGTATGAGTGGTGTGTATATATGTGAGTATGCATGTGTGTGAGTGTGCATGTGTTTGTGAGTTTATGAGTGCATGTGTGCATGAGTGATGAGTGTATATGTGTGTGTATGTGTGTGTGCATGAGTGGTATGTGTGTATGTGAGTGTGTGCATGTGTTTGAGTTNAGGTGTGTGTGTATGAGTGGTATGTATGTGATTGTGAGTGTGCATATGTGCATGAGTGTTGAGTGTACATGTGAGTGTATGTGTGAGAGAGTGTGTGTGTGTACTTGAGTGGTATGTGTGTAGGTGAGTGTGCATGTGTGTGAGTTTGTGTGTATATGTATATGAGTAGTGTGTGTGTGTGTTAGTGTGAGTGTGTGTGAGTGTGTGTGTGTGTGTGTGTGTGTGCTGCTTGAATGTGTTTGGAGGGATGGGAAAGACCCCACTCCACTGGACCTCCTTCCACTCAATCCCTTCACTAGGGCAACTCCCAGGAGGAGCTGGGAACCTCTGAGGCAGTGGGAGTCCTCTAGTTGGGGACTTGAACCTGGCCTCCAGCCTGGCCTATAAAAACCTTAGGCATCCCCAGGCTGTATGTCCCCCACTAGAAATGTAAGGCAATGAACAAATGTTCTCCTCTGGGTGTAGAATTTAATTTTCCCCTCTTATATACTTTTAGTTCTAATAGAAATGAATCCAGGCTGTCTCAGAATCTATCTCTTCCTTGGGGACAGAGGACTCAGTGTTGCCTTTGCCACTAGCTGGTCCTCTGTCTTCCCCTTCAGTGCTGACTTAATAATCAGGGCCAGCCTGCCACCATTTGGAGCGCCAATAAAGAAACTAAAGCTTCCAGGAGAGTCACACAAGCATCTAACAGATTGTCAGCCCAGCATTTGCCTGAGAACACGGGCTGGTGCTGGAGAGAACACTGAAATGCTGGCTTTCTATCCCCACGCCCTTCCACAACCCTTTACTCGTTCCTCTCCCCCTCCCTTCTAGTCTCTCCCATTCCTAAAGACCCAGTACACAATGTTTTCCACGGACCATTCTTTTAACAGTGCGTGTCTGATACCCACTAGACCCACACCTCTGGCAGGAAGGTAACAAACACCCAAGCTCCCATTTGTACTCCCTCCCATGCCCATCTCCACAAACCCCATCTTTTTTTTTGGGGGGGGTGCGGTGAACTTTATTGATGGTATTCAAGAGAGTAGGGAGGGCTCCCTAGGCTCCTCCTGTTATTCTGGGCTTCTGGGGTGGAAATTGTGAGGGAGATGCTCAGTGTTGGGGGCTGAGTTGGGATAGGGACTCTTCAGCAACCGAGGGCCTCTCTCTTGCTCTCAGTGTCCTTGCTGGGGTGGGTGGTCCAGGGCTTCTTACTCCTTGGAGGCCATGTAGGCCATGAGGTCCACCACCCTGTTGCTGTAGCCTTATTCATTGTCATACTAGGAAATGAGCTTCACAAAGTTGTCATTAAGAGCAATGCCAGCCCCAGCATCGAAGGTGGAGGAGTGGGAGTTGCTGTTGAAGTCGCAGGAAACAACCTGGTCCTCAGTGTAGCCCAGGATGCCCTTCAGTGGGCCCTCGGATGCCTGCTTCACCACTTTCTTGATGTCATCGTACTTGGCAGTGTCAGATCCACGACGGACACATTGGGGGTAGGAACACGGAAGGCCATGCCAGTGAGCTTCCCGTTCAGCTCTGGGATGACCTTGCCCACAGCCTTGGCAGCACCAGTGGATGCAGGGATGATGTTCTGGGCTGCCCCATGGCCATCATGCCACAGCTTTCCAGAGGGGCCATCCACAGTCTTCTGAGTGGCAGTGAGCCCTTCCACAATGCCAAAGTTGTCATGGATGACCTTGGCCAGGGGGGCTAAGCAGTTGGTGGTGCAGGATGCATTGCTGACAATCTTGAGTGAGTTGTCATATTTCTCGTGGTTCACACCCATCACAAACATGGGGCATTGGCAGAAGGGATGGAGATGACGATCCTTTTGGCTCCACCCTTCAAGTGGGCCCCGGCCTTCTCCATGGTGGTGAAGGCACCAGTAGACTCCACGACATACTCAGCACCGGCATCATCCCATTTGATGTTAGCGGGGTCTCGCTCCTGGAAGATGGTGATGGGCTTCCCGTTGATGACAAGCTTCCCATTCTCAGCCTTGACTGTTCCGTTGAATTTGCTGTGGGTGGAGTCATACTGGAACATGTAGACCATGTAGTTGAGGTCAGTGAAGGGGTCATTGATGGCAACAATCTCCACTTTGCCATGTGGAGAGCAGAAGGCAGCCCTGGTGACCAAGCGCCCAATATAGCCAAATCCATTCACACCGACCTTCACCATTTTGTCTACGGGACGAGGCTGGCACTGCACAAGAAGATGCAGCTGTCTCTGGAATGGGGAGGAGCAGCCACAAACCCCATCTTTCTCCTACATTCTCCTCTTGCTACCTCCTCCTGCCTTCTCTCCCAGTGAGCTTCCCAGTCCCAGCCTGAGGATTCTTCTTCTGGACTACCGGCTCCAAGATAGTTAGCTGGCTAGGGACTGTGAGAGTTCAAGGGGGAGGTAAGGGAGGTGAGGGAGATGGGATCCATGCTCTGAGGTCCGTGTGTGTGTGTGTGTGTGTGTGTGTGTGTGTGTGTGTGTGTGTGTGTGGCAGGGAAGGGAGGGAGGGAATGAGAGAGAGAACACATTTTGTCTATATGTGTGCATGCCTGAGGTGCCTTGTATGGGCAGGCATGAGTGTGTGTGTGTGTGTGTGTGTGTGTGTGTGTGTGTGTGTGTGTGTGTTGGAAGCAGGGGTGGAGTAATGGGGTGAGAGGCTGCTGTGGAAAAGTAAACTTAGCCTTAATCTCTGGTAACTTTCCTCTATGCTGTGACCCCTACAGAGCTGTAGGGACAGGAATCAGTTCTGAGAAGCAGTTCAGCAAGCAGACTGTTTCTCAGAAACCCAGAGGTGGCTGTCCCTGGAGCATCAAAGGTTCTGATGGAAACCCCAGATACACATATCAATCTGCACACCCCAAATGGTCTGGATAGAGACCATATAAATAACAATCTTTTGATGTAGCTTACATCTTACATTAGACTCAGATGGTGTGCACATGCAATATTTTTTTAAATGCAATTTAAAAGAATTAAACCTCTATGTGTGTTCTGTTTGCTTGTATCTTATGGGAAACCAAAGTGCCTTCTCCACCTCTTTCCACTCTGTCTAGTGAGTGCAGCTCGCTGTGGTCCAGGCTCCTGTCTTACCACACTCAGGACTTCATGCCTCAGCCCTGCCCAGTCACTTCTACGAAGTCTCTCTGTGATGCTCCACCCCTCCACTCTGAATGGTGGTGTCCTCTAGTCCCCGCTCTCCCTTTAGAACACTGGAACTGCCTGTCTCTGCTCAGTCTAACTCCAGTGTGAAGCTTCTCCTTGCTTTTCATCAGTGTTTGAGCTCAGCTGTTTAAGATTTAGTCCAGCATTTTCTCTTGTCATTTCTCATGCAAAAATAATAGATTCATTCACAGCAGAAGGTTGAGAGCTGCTGTCCGCAGATGCCGCATCCCAGGTCCTATCTCTGTGCTCATGTGTCTCCCATGGCACTGGGGACTTCGCAGGTGTGATTTGAAGATTGAGAGTCGGGAAGGACAGCTTGGATGATACAGAGGGGCCCAAAGAAGTCACCGCCAGAGACCTTAGGAGAGAGATTTGAGGGGTGAATATGAACAAGAGGCTGAAAACGATGGAGGCTGGGGTTAGTGTGACACACCCAGAGACAGGGACAGAAATCCAGGCATCCCCGAGAAGCAGAGAACAGAGAAGCAGATTGGCTCCCGAGAGTCCCCAGAAGCAGCCCAGCCTTGCTGATGAGTTATAATAATGGCAGTGCTGTATATATAATCTGTAGCAATTCATCACAACTACTACTAGAAAGCTAAGCTGGATCACGAAGATATTCAAAAATCCTCTGTGGTGGTTTATATGTGCTTGGCCCAGGGAGTGGCACTGTTAGGGGGTGTGACCTTGCTCGAGTAGGTGTGGCCTTGTGGGAGGGAGTATGTCATGGTGAGTGTGGGCTTTAAGACCTTCGACCTACCTGCCTGGAAGCCAGTCTTCTCCTAGTGGCTTTCAGATGAAGATGTGGACCTCTCATTTCCTTCTGCACCATGCCTGCCTTTGTGCTACCACGCTCCCATCTTGACCGTAATGGATTTCTGAATCTGTAAGCTAGCTCCAATTAAATGTACTTACAAGAGTTGCCTCTGTAATGGTGTCTGTTCACAACAATAATACCCTGATAAACCCTCGATGGATGTGTGCAGTGCTTGTAAAGCCAAACCCTACAGATAAGCTGCTCCCCCTACATTGGTATGAATATCTAAGGCCCGACTTACAAATTAGGCACAGCAAAAGAATAACAGTGATAACCCAATGTGGGTCTTGGCAACCAAGCATAAGGTTGATTTGCTTGTTTGCTTGCTCCTTTGCCACTGAGTGACTGAAGGGAAGGCAGGCAGTGGATGCAGAGTGGATACACTGGACGCGGGATGATTGACAGTCTAAGGTCCCATCTTCCTTCTCAGAATAAGATAGAGTTTAAAACTTACACATCATGTACTTCTGGAATCTTCCCATTTTTCTATTCTGAGGTTGTGGTTGACCATGTGACTGTCCCCATGGAGGGCAAAGGTGCCCAGCAAAGTGGTCGGGGGGAGACCTTCCTAATGCCTCCGTTCTTCCATGTACTCATCCATGTATCTCTACATGTCTGATGTCCATAGTGGACACTTGTTTTATGACAGATCTAAATCACAATAGTAGACCAAAGTTAGCCTTGTGTTAAGAAAGGAGAAGGCAGGGGTCCTAGAAACTCAGAATTAGACAAGAAGTCAGGGGCTACACTAGGTGGAGCCCCTCCTTCTGCTGTGTGCTACTGAGGCTCCAACCTATCAGTGATACCAAGTCATTCTGCATTATTGGTTTGTGATCAAACCTGCAGGTGACCTGCTTTGGATTTGAATCGGTTCACGGGGCTGGCACACTTAAGGCTGCCACAGTTCTCTGGATGAGAAACAAGAAGAAGGGCAATCAGGGAAGAGACAGAGTGGCATTTAGGTGCTGTTCCAGAGGCAGAGTGGAGAGGGCTTTGTGATCAGTTAGATGCTGTGCACGACAGGGCAGATTCCAAGATGACTCGGCTCCAAGATGACTCGGAGAACAGATGACTCTAAGCTCAGTGCCTGGCACACAGCGGATAAGACGCGATTGTCTTCAATTGAATGGTGTGGCGAGAAGACAATGGGGCGGATGATCACTGGGAGGGAAAGATGATGCCAATGAATATGAATAGTGGAGGGAAATAAATAGAAGAATAAGCATGTGTGCGCGCGCATGTGCGGGTGTGCAGGGGGCTGGAAAGGATGCGAGGCCTGTGCCCTGTCGGCCGCTATAATTTCTACAGCTCCGTTTAGGCTTTACTCTGTGAGCCAGAGCCATGCTCAGAGAGTGAATTCTGAAAACTCTAACCACCTTGCAGGTGCCAGCTTTTACAGTGGCAAGCTTACCAACTGTTATGAGCTGAAGTGGCCGAGGCAGGGGTGGGGTGGGGGGAAGGGGACAAGTGCCATGGTTTGACTTGCAGGGCACTCCTGTGCCATCCTGAACAAAGGCAGTACTCCTCTTTCTCCCTGCTCACTGTCCAGTCATGGGACAGTGCAGACCTCTCTAGGCTGGACCCTCTCGGGGGCATGTGGTAGTACATGTTCTCTCTATCAAAAGGGCACAAATGATCCCTACCTCCTGAGTGGCGTCCTGGATTCACCACACTGATGGAGAGATAAAGGAAATGACACAGGCGAGGTCCTGATGTTGTAGCTTCCCACCCACCTTTTTCTGCAGTGGATTAACCATGATCCCAGTAAATCATGGTAGGGGAAAGAATGAGTAGACCAATCCTTTCCTGGGTTTCCAGACATTGTTCTGCCCGTAACTGTAAAATTTCATAGACTTAGAAAAAGGGGGAGGTCTTACTGTCTAAGTTTAGAAATTCTGAGCTGTACAAACATTTTCTCCACCTGCAGGAATCCTGAGGCTTTTCCCCCATACCTGTGGCCAGTGACTGAGAGAGCAGCAGAGATTTTCATAAACACACTCGTCTCCAGAGCCTTGTAAAGCCCTGTGGAAAGGCAGCCCCACGAGGCCCAGCTGAGAAAGAATGAGCATCCAGGATTCTGTCCTGTGCCCGGCTTGCTCAGGAGGAGGCCACGAGTCACCAATGAGCTTCTGCCGCCAGAGACAGACCGCAGCAGTGACTGGACCTGGGTCCATGTTTTCCTTCCATTTGGGATCCTAAAATTCAGCTCTTCTATTGAACCAGGACACAGTTGTAAACCAGAGCCATTCTGTCACCTCCCATTACCCAGGAAGCTCCATACATGTTATCTCTATCAGGCCACTTTACAAGTTTATATCATTCTCTCCTCTCTCCTCTCCCCGGCTCCCCCCCCCCCCCCCGTGTGTGTGTGTGTGTGTGTGTGTGTGTGTGTGTGTGTGTGTGTGGTATACTATTTTTCAGTTTTCAGAGAGCTTCTCTCTCTCCCCCTCTCCCTCTCCCTCTCCTCTCTCTCTCTCTCTCTCTCTCTCTCTCGTGTGTGTGTGTGTGTGTGTGTGTGTGTCTGTGGTGTCTGTGTGGTGTGTACTTGTGCATATTCATATTTATGCGCATGTGTGCACACATGCATCCACAAGCTTATGCATGCACACGTGCATCCACAAGCTTGTGCAGGCTGGAAGCAGATGCAGGGAACATCCTGCTCTCCCATCTTATTCATTAAGGCAAGGTTTCTCAATCGAATTCAGAGCTCGCCAACATGGCTGGTCTACTCATCAACTATCTTTGGGGATGCCCTGTCTCTTCCTTCTGAGGCTGAAACTGCAGGTGGCTGCCATTCCTGCCTGGAATTTTGCGTGGGTTCTGGGGATCCAATTTTGGAACTTCACACTTGAGCGCTGCTGAGCCATCTTCCCATCTTGTTTTCAGGGATATGTGTTAGCGGTGGTCTCCTTTAATCCTTCAACAACCCTGTAAAGGGGAGCGCGTAAGCTCCATCCTATAGGAAATGTATAGGAAATCCTATAGCTGACCTGAGTTCCACTGCCTACTCTGAGCCAGCTGTTCCAGGAATTGAAGCATCTGTACCATGGAGAGCTTGTCTCAGCTCCCTATTTCAGGATGTCTTATCTTCTCATTAGAGTTGCAAGAATTACCAGCAATGGAGCAAAATAGCTTGCGTAAGGCCTCTACTTCATTGAAGTTGGATCTGGTGTTCCTGATATTCCACCATGGGAACCTCTTCTCCTTCCACACAGCCAACCTTATGGAGTCATCTGAGATCAGAGGCAGGTATTCATTATATTTTGCGCCTGTAAAGTATGAGAGTCGGGGCCTGACTTCCCTGACTCCAGCCCAAAGCTCCCTCTTCTGCATGTTGTGCTGAGCACTCAGAGGTACCGTCAAGGGTGGGCACCGACAGTGTCCCTGACAGCGATGGGGAGAAAGAACAGTTAGTAGCTCCAAGTCTCCTGCCCTCCTCCAGAGAAGCACATTCTCTCTCTCTGTCTCTGTCTCTGTCTCTGTCTCTGTCTCTGTCTCTGTCTCTGTCTGTCTGTCTCTCTCTCTCTCTCTCTCTCTCTCTCTCTCTCTCTCTCTCTCTGTGTTTTCACGGGTGTGTACGTGGTGGATCTCAGAGATTAGCACTGGCATCTTTCCACTCATGCCTGATGTTGTCAAGCCAGGGTCTCTCACTGACCCCGTGATGGCCAGCAAGTCCGTCCCAGGGTTCTTCCTGTCTGTCTCCCTAGCACTGACATTACAGATGAGTCTTCCATGCAACTGCTGTTTTCTGTTTGGTTTGCTTTGCTTTGCTTTGAAATGTGTGCAGAGGATCGAAATATGGGTCAGGTCTTCATGCTTGCATGACAAATACCTATCAGTTAGGTCACCCCCAAAGACCTTGTTTGTTTTTGAGATAGAGATGCACTATGTAGCCTGGGCTGGCCTGGGGAGTGTGATTCTCTTGTCTCAGCCCCAGGGTGTCAGCTCTTTTGATGCTACTTCTATGCTGTTCTAGGTCAGATAAGATGATTTTGTCACGCTTGCTTACTAAGCATTTCCTTTGAGTACCAGGACTGAGCCAGGCATGTTGTCTAGGGGCCTGATGGAGTGCAGGGAGTGAGGTGCATCACAGAGTGGGTACCAACTGTCTGGAGAGCAGGACATGAGGTAACTGACCCCTGACCTAGGGGATGAAGGGAGAGCCTCCTTCTATGTGATATCTACCCTGGTCACTTAGAACACAGTCTAGGCATATCTTCTCAGCTGTCTACACCAACTTCACCAAGGGTATTTACTGCAGTCCCTACAACACAACAGGGCACATTCTGGTCACCATTTTCTCAAACCCAAAGCTCTTTAAAAGTGTCCTTTGAATCTAAGGTGTGACAAATAGCTTTCTCTGTCTGGTCCCACCCAAAGCCTTTGCTCAGAGACCTTCCCTTCCCACCCACTATAATAGCAGCACTTGACACAACCACAGTGTGGCCCAGATTCTTCGTTCCTCACTAATACATCAGCCACTCAGCCTGAGACCTTGGCCTTGACCCCAAGACTCATCAGTGAGTGGCATCCAGCCTCCGTTAGGGAAAGCTACCCTACTGGGCCCACATGGGCAGAGACAGGCTCACCAGCTCCCTTTTTTGCAGTGGTTGGCTTTCTCTTTTCTTCAATGATGAACATTCCTGGCCAAGAATTGTGACACATCTGTACACAATCCCAAACACAGCATTCTTTGAGCATTGTTATTATTCTTTTTATTTTTATTCCAGTCTTTGGTCCTAGCTGACTGAATGTCTTCACTCTGCTCCTAGCTTCTGCTGCAGATCTGTTCTGGCTTGGAGGATGTCTGCCTTCCAGACGGGTAGAGGTGGGGGAGGGGGGTAGTAGGACATCTGAGAAGTGGGATACAGAGGGATCCCTAGGGCTTGGCGGGAGGGAAGACTGTCTTCGGAAGAGCTTAAGGTGCTTCTCCCAAGGCCTGGAGGAGTCTTCAGAGATGGTTGCCATGGGATCCTGAGCCTGTCTTAACACAGCTTCTTTGGCCTTCTACCCTGGGTTGTTGCTGTCAGTCTCGTGCTTCTAACACCATCTACCATGAGGAGATGTTGACAAGCTAGCTTTGAGGGTCACAAACAACACCCCTAACATTTCAGTAAATCTTTCTGATCCCTCACAGCCCCTGGGGGGGCCCTGACCTGTGGAACAAACACTGACTAGAAGCGTACCCGCCTTTTAGACTTCTTCACTCACCAAGGCTTCTTCAGCTAATGAGGGGGAGTCAGGCACCAGCCATGCCTGCCTTCTGTGATTAACAAAGTAAGAGGAATAAGAGGGAAATCTGGAAAGGGGTCCAGGCTTCCCAGAGAAGAAATGGAGCTGTATAAATCTAAGGCAGTTACAGCCCCCTCCCCTGCCCCGGGAGGAGCTTCTGGAGGGTTCCTTCAAATTGGCCATGGTTACGTGTGCCAGCTGCCCAGCCATTGTCCCTCTTGTACATTTAGTCTTCGCATCATTAGGCTGAGAGAAACACGCACGCCCCTTGAGGGAATTTAGTCACTAGGTCCCTCCCCGACGCCCACAACTGCAGACTCCAGGAATCTATGAGCGTCTCTTGGAAGAGACTTAAAAGTCATTTAGTCCAACTGCCAGGGTATTCCCTTGGTGAGTAGTCAAGGGGAATATAAGATAACAGTGTGGTTAATTCTCCGTTATTTGGACACAGAATCTTCAGAGACAGTGAGAAATGTGTTCATTTGGATGCGGGGAGGGGGGGGGTGGGACTCTTTCCTTATCTTTTCCCTTTCCAAGCAAAACAACCACATATCACGCCGGTGTTCCTCAGAGAATGGATTTGAAACTTTTGAAATCACATAAATCGAAGCCACCTTCATCTAACTAATGTAGATGCAGGCTTCGTTTTCCTTCCAAAAACTTTTGGCGATTCCCCATTCAGGAGGGATCGGCGGCATTTGAAATCAGATGACAGAGAATTACTCTCGCTGATATTACCCTTCAGCTACATCCCAGGACCAAGAGGCTCCGCTAACTGCTACTGCCATAATGACTAGCAATCACGGTGCCATCACTGAAATGAATTAAATTATTAATTTCAATAGCACCCCACGGTGCGTTTATAAATCCCACCATCTGGGGAACATAAATATGGAGGTCCACATTCTAAACTTGGAGGCATGGTGCTGAGTGCCAAGGGCTGTATCTTTGAAGGCAGTAAAGATTTTTCAAGATGCTATATGTGGAACAGCAAGCTGCGCCACTCTGAGAAGGCTGTCCCTGGGCCTCGATTAGCGTTGCCATTTCTCTGAGGCTCTGATAGGAGCCTTTTTCCTTTTTAACTGTTTCTTATTGATAGACCCGATGAATTAAAATCTTTATTTAAGAAGGATATAAAATGGGGACTAAGACCGTGACTTGACTATTTGGTCACCCCCCCCTACTCCTCCCTGTCTCGTTTCCTCTCATCTCCTCCTGAAGTCTCTCTTCTTCCTCAGTAGCTTCAAACATATAGCTATCTGTGTTAGCATGTGACCCTGAGCCAGCTATTCTTAGATATTGAATATTTTCCAGATCTGTCCAAAATGTCAAAATAATTGTTCCTAAAGAGAAGGGGACGGAAGATCTAGGTTGGTATTTTACTGACTCGAGGAAGATTTAATTCTCCTTCCTTCCATGGAACCGTTTGACCAGATGTTGGGGTTCAGGGACCTTCCCTGTTTGCCATCTGTGACATCCCCAAGGGCTGGTGAGAGAGGGCCACTTCTAAAGAGCACATGTAAATGACTTTCTCAGAGCCTGGCAGGGGCACTGCAGGCTGTCTTCCCTGATATGGAGTGCCAGCTCAAAGCTAAGCCACAGCCCAATCTTCAGGGTGTCACCATGCCACAGAGTCCTCACGCCACAACAGCCCAGTTTCCAATGCACAGAGTTCCTTAGGAGACCAGAGGGAAAATGTAGCATTTTCTGTGTGGCGAATCATTTTGAGCTTTGAGGTGACAGCTCTTGTCCTGTTTTCTCTGTGGCCAGGGCTTTGGTGCAAATTTCTGTCTTAACTCCTCTATGGTGGCGCCCGGTGTTCTGAAGGCCAGTGCTTCTCTGGGGCACACAAAATTAAACATAGTGTAGCTGGCAGACTCAATCAACGTGCTCTGCAAAGTACTGCAAACCCCCACTGTTTTTGTACCACGAACAAACCCTCTGCAGTGACCAATGAAAAACAGCTACAGAATGTGAAGGAAAGGGGACAGGTCTGAGGATGGGATGTTTCCAGCCTCTGCCTTGTAGGTGAGCTCCCTGGCATTTATGACAGATGGAACCGTCAGCATAAGCAGTAGACAGTGACACGGAGTCCCAGGAATGGGTGCCCAATTAGGGTTTCATTTCTTCAGAATGTGGGTGCCTGCCTCTTATATCACTTAGACAAATTAGCCTGCTATAACCCCTGTTTGCCCAAGCAAATAAATCGAAGCCGCACTCACCATGGGTTTAAACGAAACTTCTGATCTTCATGGCAAAGTCCTTGCCTGCAGCCTAGCCTCCCCTTTCCTCTCTGTTGTAAAATCAATGCATATGGAATTTGAGGGAGCTGATCCTTTGGGGACTTGCATGTCCTGAGCTTATTCATGACAACGAAGGTCCCAAAGTCAGTGATTTATGCACTGTAGACACGGTTCTCCCCAACCTCCGCTGGAGTTAGTAGACTGGAATAATTACAGACTAAATAACGATGATAAGAAGGAAATGCACTGTCGTTGGAGTTAGTGGGCTGAGAAAACAAATGTTCCCAGTCTCAGGAGAATCTGTTTGCCGCGACAGAGGAGGAAAAGACAGAGGCAAAGGGACCTTGTCTTGATCCGCATGAGTTCAGTATTTGGGAGAAATTGTGCACCGAGATCACAAGCAACATTATGTGAAAATCAAGGCGAGCCCCTCGGCAGGCTGCTGGATGCCGGTTCCCACAGTCATTCAATGGGTGTGGCTGTGAAGGTGAAAACTAGAACGTTTGTGGCTCTGCACTGCACCCGGGGGCAGCTGCAGCCTCTGATCCTGGAAGAACCAACTCGAGTATGCATTTGAACTTGAGTTTATTTCCTACAGAGGAACACTCTTGCTCAAAGGAATTGAGAGGCTCCCTGCCCAAAGCAAACTGAGGTTGTTTGGTGCGAGCATTAGCATGACTCTCCTTGGCAATCTGAGGATATGATGGCTGCTGTTAATTGTCAAGTAGATGCATCCTAGAATCTTAGGACAAGGGAGCCTCAGTGAAGAGTTATCTAGGTGAGGTTGGCCTCTGGGCACACCTATGGGAGACTGTCTTGATCAGTGGGCAGACTGCTCACTGTAGATATCAGCAGGCCCTGGACAGGAGAATATGGATTGCAGGAGGACACACAGAGGGAGCTAAGAACTTGCAAATGTGCATATACTCATTGCTTTCTGATCTTGACTTTGGAAGTAATGGGATGAGCTGCTTCAAGCTCCTGCCTTGATTTCCCCACAATGATGGGCTATACCTAGAACTGTGCATTACATTTAACTGGGTGTGTTATTACAACAGCTGGAAATAAATGTAAGACATGGGGCTTCTTTTGTCTTGGGGCGTCCCGGGAGCTCACTCTAAATAACCAGTACTTACGTATTTTCCAAGCTGAATCCTTCAGCCTCCGGCTTCAGACAACAGCGCTCTCTCTCTCTCTCTCTCTCTCTCTCTCTCTCTCTCTCTCTCTCATGTTTCCTTGAATCTCTCCCTGGATAGATGCAGTGGCTGACACTGTCCTGTGGTGGATAAAGGGAATAGAAGAGACAACCCTTGTCTCATATGGTGCCTTTGAGCAGACTGGGGAGATAGATGCCCATAAAGATGCCCGTGAAGATGCAAAAACACACCAGCGATGCCTTCAAGGACAAGTAGCACGGAAGAGATGTTTTCTTAATTCTTGGGCAGTATGTAAACAGCCTTCACCCCGGGAAGAGAGAATGCCTGTCTGAGCTTAGAACACCAGCTCTGAATCCACTCAGCACTTCCTGTTCAAGGGTAAACGCTTATCCTAGCAACCCTCTTTCAGGGAAGGGTTCTTTATAATAAGATTTGATGGCCAATTTAATTGACCCCCGAGGCCACAGGATAGAGAAACAACAAAGCTCTGTAGAGAATTATTTAAGGAAAAGGACACAGAAATCTAGAGCATTCACGAGTCCATTCTATATAATAGGGCTACTGGAAGGTGTGTGCAATTTAGCAGAAGTTGAAATAAGAGCTTTTGAAGGCATAGTTTTTGTCTTAATGATGTGTGTGTGTGTGTATGTGTGTGTGTGTGTGTGTGTGTGTGTGTGTGTGTGTGTGTGTGTGTGTGAGAGAGAGAGAGAGAGAGAGAGAGAGAGAGAGAGAGAGAGAGAGAGAGATGCATGTGAAGGTAGGTGCTTGAAGAAGCTAGCAGGTGTTGGATTCCCTGGGGCTGGAGTTTCCGGTCATCATGAATCACTTGGTTTGGACGTTAAAAACAGGTTCTTCGCTGCCAACTGACCAACAGATGACCCAGCTTCCAAACTCGCTTAGAACTTTGTTCCTTAGACTGCTCCTGACCGCAGTGCCCTGGAGTCACGTTCCCAAGAAAATCGTTTCTAAAATGCAGACGGGCTGGAGTGGCTTCTTGGGAAAGGACTTTTAGAGGCAACATCTGTTAAGGTGTGAAGGCAGAGCAGAGCAGCGGTGACTCAGTTGCAGCAGCAGCTGCAGGCCATGCCATGAGGTGCCCTGGATCAGGATGTACCTTAATAGTCACTCCAAGCTGAGATGGGGCACGAGGCTATCAAACCTCCCTGACAAATAGTCATTGGATTCCAGTGAGCACAGGGAGAAGGAAAAGCCCCAAGGCCTCACTCACAGTCCACACTGTTGGCTGCAGGGTGGGGTGTCCTCGGTCGGTCATGAGGAAAACTGGACCTTGCTCCTCAGCTTTCCACACACTGCTCCAGCCCTCCAGAACAGGTTCCACTCACTCCCCTGCTTCTACAGAGTCTGTCTTAGCCCACTCCAATGGCTAGATAACCTCCTGCTAGATAACCCTGCCTCTAAAGTCTCTAACGCCTCTCATAGTGCCAAGATAGGAACCAAAATTTTAATGTTTGTGCCTTTCGGAGATTTCACAGATCCATGTTACAACAGTCCTGGAGGCTTAATGTTAGAGAGCAGATGATCCTTAGTAAACTCGTGGAGCGATTGGCTAACACTCTCAAGGTCGATTGCCCCTGACTTAGATAATAGTGCCTGGTCATAGCTCATCCTTTTCTTAGCTGTCATTCTGCTGTCCTTGTAAATTGTTATGTAACTTTACATTTTCCATCCATACCAAGATGAGGGTACTCTACCTGACAAGGCTTGCTACATTCTAGATGTCCCATGTGCCTTGACATGTCTCTTCTCTCACCTGGCTGAGTCTTCTTGCCTGGCATGCTTTATTATGAAGATGTGGCTAGGGTATAATTGCATGTGTGTCTTATAGTCCCTTTCTGTAGTTCTATCCAATTTCTACCAACCTATCAGTCCTACATAAAACTGTTTGTATGTAAGTGCATATATGTGCATGCCTGTGCATCTGTGTGTAAGTATGAGAGCCTTTTCTGATTTTCTTCTGATATCCATCTCTCTGCTCTGAAGCCCTATGGAATCTGGAGATACATGGACACAAAAGTACCCACCAGTTAGCACGGCTTGTATTCTCTTTTTGCACTAAATATAATGAGTCCTTGAGGAAACTCTCAATTCCTATTTTCATGTGACCACCTAGTGACTTCCCATTGCACACTGGCTGATGTAGAAATTAGAGAGTGGTACTTCCCTGGCCAGAATAACCATCTGAAGTAGCAGCACTGCCTCTGTTATATGCAAGGAGCTAAAGATATGCTAAAACTCACACTCAGCATCCAGTCCACCAGCCTAGAACTTCTCTATACTTTGAGGTATTTGATAATACTTGTGCGGGATCACAAATTCTTAGTTGCCACTTTGAAGGAGTTTCACTCTGGAAAATGGCACACCCTTCTTTGCTTGGTGGCCTGACCAAAGTGTGCTTCACTGTGATGTCTCTCTCATTACGTTTAGAGCCCAGCCTCTCTATATCATGCTAAAAGTCATTCACCACCCTACCAAGCACAGCCTTCCGTGAGCAAACCTCAGGACAGACCTCAGGACAGACCTCAGGACAGTCCTTAGGACAAACCTCAGGACAAACCTCAGGACAGACCTCAGGACAGACCTCAGGACAGACCTCAGGACAGACCTCAGGACAAACCTCAGGACAAACCTTGGGCTTCACAACATATCTAAAGATCTGCAGCAGTATCTGGGACTTGGACTTCCTGAGGCCAAGGACTATAAGGCAGAGTCATTGACAAGCCTCACTTCTGAGATGTGCCCTGGATCTCAGAGCTGGTCCTGTACCACCCTGTGTTTCATGGCTGCAACCAGCATTCCAATAGCAGTCTTTTCAAGGGTCTGTACCAGCTCATGCACCACCTAAGGGCTGGTTGACCCCCTGGCTCTCCTGGTACTGAACTCAATGGGAGATTATAGTGAAGATTTCTGTCTTGTGCTACTGAGCTAAGTCCCTCCTCTGTTTCCTCCCTTCTTTTCTCCTTTGCTCCTTCCCTCCATCCTTTCCTCCCCCTCCCTTTGTTGTGCCTGAACATGTATGGGTATATTTCTATTTAGATACATGCATGTATAAGTACGCACACAAACATATGTGTGTGAGTGTGGAGGTCAGAAGATAACCTTGGGTGTAATTCCTCAGGTGCCTTCCACCATTTTTCTTTGAGCATGGTCGTTAATTGGCCTGAAACCTAACCAGGTAGGCTAGTGTAGATAGCCAGTGAGCTCTAGAGATCCAATTGTCCCCACCTCTGTCTTCCTACTGCTGAGGTTATAATCTGAGTTCCAGGCATCCAGACTCAGGTCCTCATGCTTGTGGAGCAAATGCTTTTTTCACTGAGCTATCTCTGTCATCCCTAGCAAGCCACAGCCCCAGTTCTTGCTCCACTTGTAGGATAGGACTTTTCAAAGATCGCTGCAGAGTTTGTCTCTCCTAGCCCTACTGCAGTAGTAGATTTATTATAGAATGTCTTCATTCTCAGGTTGCCATGGGATTTCACACACACTTAATTCTATCCTTGGATATGAGGGCAAATGGCATTGAGACTCATGTGGGCTCCTCTTAGTGTACATTGTTAGCTTGACAACCAAGTGCTAAAGTAAATGGAGAAGGAACAAGGAGGGGAGCAGCCCAAGGCTGAGCCTGTGAAGGCATCAGAGCATGGGGGAGTCACAAGAGAGAGGTTCAGATAGAGTCTATGTTTAATCTAAGGGAGAAGGTGTTATACAGGTACAGGTGGAGGTAGGGGACTCTGAAGACCTCGGTGATAAGAGACTGAAGAGTCCTTACTTAGCCTGCTGTGGAGGACGAGCAAGACACGGGCCCAGTTATGGAGTCAGTGCAGAGGCTTGCTCTGTCTACAGAGGATATCCAGAGACTCCGAGTGGATGCCTGTAAATAAAGACAGGATTAAACCCCATGTGCAGTATGCCTTTTCCTAAACATACACACACAGATTTAGCATTTTATCCATCATGACCTATGCTGGCTGTATCACGTCTGTATTCCTGTTGTTATACAAAACTAGCATAGAGTTCTTTTTCCTATCAGCTTCACAGATAGACGATCCTCTCTTACACAGATGACAACAACTGTGGTTTATGGTTTTTTTTTCTATTCTGTCAAGTAAATCTGCCTTTTTTACACAAAGAATGTACTTTATGGCTTCTCTTCTGTATATCCAAGTTGTCAGCATCCCTACTCTTAAAGGTAACATGATCTCATGCTTTGTGATTCTGTGTGTGTGTGTGTGTGTGTGTGTGTGTGTGTGTGTGTGTGTGTGTGGTTTGTGTCTGTCTGTCTGTCTGTCTGTCTGTCTTTCCTTCTCTCTGATGATGACTCAAATGGCCACCAGATGACTAAGGAAGAGGAGGAAGGGAAGAAGAAGAGAGTGTCCCACAGTACTGATGCTGTGAACAAAGGGAGGTTCCCATGCCAGGTGGGAGTGAGCCATCTGGGAAGGGACTGGATCACCCTACTCAGCATGCAACTTAAAACCTAGGATTGCATACTTCTGCAAGTTTCTCCTTAACATTTTCAGGCCTTAGTTAGCCACAGGTTCATGGCACTGTGAAAGCTAAGTGAACTGCCCATCTTTCATCTTAGTGAGCACCTGGGTACCAGGACTCAGGGCCTGTGTAAACACACAAGATGGCTAAATGCTTTCAGGCTGTGCCAGCCAGATACTCTGAGAAGAAACACCTCAAAGCTCCCATGACTTCAAACAGCAACGGCCGATTCCTTGTGTTCTTTAAGATCTAGAGCTGGTGATGTCTGTGGCTCTCTACTCCACACAAACACCCTCGGGCCCAGAATGACCTCTCTAGTGTTAGCTTCTTGGTAGGGGGCCCAGGTTTGCCTACTCTGATTCTCAAGGGGTGGATATGAACAATGGAATGTTTCTGGAGAGTTCTGTTTGTTCACGTTTTGTTACCCTGGACTACACGAACTGAGCTTTACTGATTCTAAGGTGCATCTTCTCTGTTCCTGGAACGCACAGAGAATGGGATCTGGGCCAACCATGAATTGGGCTGTACTACGGCTTCATAGTTGTTCATACTATGGCTGTTCGTAGTTGGTGGGAGGTGATGGGAAGCTCCATATTACATTGCCTTGTGTAGGGAAGAGTAGAGTATAGGGGAAGCAGGCGAGTCACTAAATTCTCAGGGTCAACAGACAAGTTCACAGGGAGGAATGCACTGCACACTACAGCCAATGCACTGTCAGGAACTGTAAGTCACTGTGGAGGGGTCAAATCTAGTCTCTAAGGATTGGCCTCTTCGTTCTCTCAAAAATAATTGTTGTCTTTAGCAAATGAGAACGGTATGAAGCCAACCTGTAGCCATCAGGCTTGGCCACTGCATTTCCCCCATTGAGAATGTCTCTTCAGTGAACTGTCCAAATGCCACATCATCTTGTCATCACCATGCCAATCATCCCATATGTGACCTTGTTGGCTTTAGCTGAGACTATGGCCCATGGCTAGAGAAAAACCCTGCCACTGGGCCAGGGATTGAGCCACCACCTTTGATTTTATTAGCATTATGTCCTGGCTGACCCTGTCATTACATCTCAGCACCTTACTGAAATAACTGACATCTTTAAAAATATTAATAAGATATAACACACATGCATGCGAACACACACACACACACACACACACACACACACACACACACACACCCTAAACAACTATATATGCATATTGTGATGGCTACTGTCATCAACCAAATAGAATATAGAATCACCTAGGAAATGGACCTTTCTGAGTATGACTATAGGAGTGTATATTAATTGCATTAATTGAGGTGCAAAGATCATCCAATCTGTCCATGTGGCATCATTCCCTAGATGGGATCCTGGACTATATGCATGCAAAGAAAGGGATTTGAGCAGCAGCATGTATGCATTGAGCAGCAGCACGTATGCATTGAGGAGCAGCACGTATGCATTGAGCAGCAGCACGTATGCATTGAGCAGCAGCACGTATGCATTGAGCAGCAGCACATATGCATTGAGGAGCAGCACCTATGCATTGCGCAGCAGCACATATGCATTGAGGAGCAGCACATATGCATTGAAGAGCAGCACGTATGCATTGAGCAGCAGCACGCATGCATTGAGTAGCAGCATGTATGCATTGCTTTCTGTGGCCTGTTTATGGATGCGGTGGGACAAGATGCTTCCTCTGCCTTGACTTCCTTGCCCTGGTGAACTATTCCCATGAATGGCGAGCCAGAGTAAACTCTCCTCCCTTAAGGTGTTTTTATCAGTGCATTTTATCCCAGACTCTAAGGACCTAAGACAAACACACACAGTGAGGCATTCACAAACACATAGCTCCCTTTCAGGACATTGCAGGTTATGATGAAAGTTTAAGAACCACTTTAATGGAGTCTTTTCCCTGTTTAAAACAAAACAAAACAAAACAAAAACAAAAACAAAAACAAAAACAAACAAAAAACAAACAAAACCAGTATGGGAATTCCCCCAGCCACAGATTTTATGGTCAAACACGTGTTTTGGTCCTAAGCAGAACCTCCCCTGTCACACCAGTGGTGTGAACTGGATCCAGAGTGGATGACGGGGATGGGATCTCAGCTGCAAATGACCTAACATGGCCCTGACAGGGATGGGATCTCAGCTGCAAATGACCTAACATGGTCCTGACCTGGCAGCTCGGGCAGAATGAACACCTGCACACCGCCAGCCTTTACCACCCTTCAGGCTGGGAGCACACTGACTACACTGACTACACTGACTACACTGACTGCGGTTTTTGTTCATCTGAGCCACACCAGGAAGGGAAGGGGCTTGGAAAATTCACGTGGATGCACAAGTCCCATCTCACCTCAGCCACACGCTCTTAAAACAAGGCCGCCTGGGCTTTTCTTGGCCCCAGGTGGAGAGGTGACTTCCCTGTTTGAGTCACTGCTCATAATTGGGCTGTCTGTTAGCTGAGGCAGGGAGAAAACAATGCTAATGAGATCAGGGGTTCAAGGCCCACGTGGGTCAGTTAGTACTCTTCTGTTCTTTGGTCAGCAGTCTGTATCCTCCATGGCTGCCCAGGTCTGCTGATGACAGCAGGGGTGTGTGGAAGGCTGTGTGCATCTCTCCTTCCAGCCCTACTCTTCCTGTTAAAGAAAACAAGACCTTGCTTCAACGTCGCCATCTCCAGGGCCAGAGACTATCCATCAAGCAACAGTGAAGACAACCGCAGCTCTCATTCCCCAGGGATGGCCAGGGAGCTAGAGGGACCAAACAGCAGTTACAAGCCCTGGGCCAGCTTGGTCACCTACTCTAAGGAGAACACAGCAGAGATAAAATCCTTGTTATCTTGAAGTGTTTGTTTTATTTCTTAGCTGCCAAAATTAAGCATTTTCCTCATGTTTGTGTAGAGACTTTTTACTTCAATTCCCTTCTCTTTTTTCTACCTATGGTATCCCCTGACATGACTCGAGTAACAAAGGTCTCAGAGGAGGCTGGGAAGAGCCTTGAGTACGCCAGACACAGATTGTGGCCTGGGATCCAATTACACTTTGAGTCATAGTTCCTGATCCCCATGTCTTCTGTGATGCTGTATGCCCATGTGACTCCCAGAAGGCATTAGCCCTACATGGTGGGAAAGGCATGTGCTGACGCATGGCCCAGCCTTGGTCTTATGAGCTCCTAGCTTTCCATGTGAGTCCCTATGGTGCATGTCTGAAAAAGTTGCTCAACTTGTGAGCCTTAGTTTCCTTACTGTAAAATGGGAATGTTAACATTTACCTTGAAGGCTTGTGGGGAGAATTGCATGACGAGTTACAAAGCCTGGCAAGTCTGGAGAGAGGCTCTGCGTATTTTAAGCCTTTTCTTTCATTGTTGGAGTTCTTACTGATACATATAATTATTTTCATTCTTACATTTCCCCCTCCTTACCTCAAGGCCATGTGCTTCCTCCCTAAACTGTCATGGGCAGATGCTGTTGGAGGTCCTCCCACCAGGTTCAGCTCACCTGAATTCACCAGCAGCTACAGTCTACAGTCAGCATCTTCCTGGCATCTTCAGTCTTCTTTCTGCTGCTTTGCTTGAGGATGTTCCAGGGACTTGGAAAGCTCAGAGCTTGTGCTCCCAGGGCTCCATCCAGCAACAGGAAGCTACCCCTACCCCCTTAGGTGAAAGACCAGTGGCTGTCTCAATGGATACTCTAATCTGTTTACTTGACCTGAGGAAGTCCACACTGAAACCCATCCACAAAACCTCATTGCTGGCTTTTCTCCCTTTTCACTTGCTGTATTCTGTCCTTGTGACTTCTGCCTTCCTCATGGGACTGACAAGCTTACTTCCTTTCTAAGGAAGGGTCTGGATGTCCACTCAGAAAGTGATGTCCATACAGAAAGTATACTCACAGCTGTCACCTGCTTATGCATTTCAGGATAAAGCACCCACATCTTGGAGTTTTTTCTGCCTTTATTTTTAATGTTTATATGTAGTAAAATTAACTGATTATTTTATGAATAAATTTATTTATTGAGACAGGGTCTCACTTTGTAGCTCTGGCTGGCCTAGAACTCATTATGTAGACCAGGCTGGCCTCAAACTCACAGAGATCTACTTGCTTTGAGTTCTGGGATTAAAGGCATGCACCATCACTCCCAGAGTAGTTAAGACTAAAAACAGTTCCTGAGTAGCACTTACCCAGCATGCACCATGCCCTCAGAACTCAAAGGACAAAAAGAAGAGGGAAAAAGAAAGTGGTTCTAAGAGTTCTAAGTCCTAACAGAGTGATAGCATAGATACCACCACAGGGAGGACACACAACAACTGTCTCACACCAAAACATTCCTTCAGGAATCAAAGCATCCCTCATCCTGGCCTTACCTAGGGCAACCAGGAGACCTCCTGAGATCTGGCTTATTGCACTTAGCATGGTAACTGTGAGATTGCTCCATGCTCTTGTGTGTATCAATAGTTCAGCATTTTATCCTGTGGACATAGGAGAGCTTATCATGCCTAAGGGACAGGAGGACTTTGCCACACAGGGTGACTGAGGGTTCAGGGGGCTAATGTGTGCCATTTGACCCCAGGATGCTGGGCATGCTCATGTCATGGCAAGTCGTCTTCTCATCAGCGTCCTCTTTCCTTTGCAGGCCTCCACTTTAGCTGTCCTTCTGCATAGATGGCTCTTTGGTCTTCACACCAAACTACTTCCTCACGAAACCATCACTGCCTGTCAAAGGACAGCCCAGTGTGGAACTGATAGCTCTCCTTGCCACTGCCATCCCAGCCTTCAGTGACTGAGGCAGCTGTGAGCTATACCTGGGCTGAGGAGGCCGTTAGCACACCAACAACACATCTGTTTGATGGATGGATGGGTATGCACCTGAATGAATGAATGAATGAATGAATGAATGAATGCTGGAATTTCATCTCTGTCAATGAGTTTCAGTTGGATGTTTCCTCTGAGCATGGCCCAGTGCAGCCTCTTAAATACCATACATGGGTGTCTGCTACTTACCCAGGACTTGCAATCAGCCAAGCGCGCATTGCATGTTTGACAAGTTGGATGCCGAGTGGAGAAACTTGAATGCTTTCATTTATTTACTTTTACCACATGCCATAGAAATTAAAAATACATTGTACCACAAGTGCTGTATTTAGTGTCTCCCTTTAATTACATTCAAGTGTGTTGCTAAATAGTCTTGAGGAAACTGTAATGACCAGCTGTTCTACCCTTTTCCCATATGTCAGAGCTGGTGTCTGAAATCACATTCTGGGACAGGAAGGTTGTATAATTAGACAGTGTACAGTTAACACTTCTAGATTTCCCCCTTAAACTGTGGGGCCTTTACACTAACATATTGTACGATTCTGCCAGTTTGGCACAATACAATTAAATGACGTGCCAAAGAGCAAGGAGACGATCAGCACCATCAGTCGCGCCATGACAGCCTAAGTGTGTGCACTATGCAAGATTCAGTGTGCTCAGCTGACAAATACACTTAGGGAAGAGGACTTTAAAATTTTAATATCCCCTCATAGTGCCGTTTATCTCGTTAGAATTAGATGTGAAAGTAGCTTATTTTTATGGGTCCTTTCAAACAAAGAGGCATCACCCAAACACACCACAAGCATTTAAGAAAACAGAGTGGAACTGAGAGTCAGTTGCCAGAGGTAGATGAGAAGGCAACCTTTCCTGTGGGTTCTGGGGTGGGGAAATGGGACTCTTCTCCTCCTGCCCAGCCAGATGTGGAAGATGAGAGATGATGGACTGATGTAAACAGCTGACTGTGGGGAAGTAAGCTGCCGCTCCTGGCAGTTGCTTCCTTCAGCCTGGGGAGTCCTCTCCAACCACAGTGCCATTTCACCTGACCAAATTCAGTGAGCTCTTTGATTTTTAAAATACAGACAGACATCTAAATAGAAATATAAAATAAAGAAGAGATGTGTTCTTACATGTCTCTGTCCCAAGGAAAATACCCTTGATGGTTGTCCTAAGCTACGAGCCAAACATGCAGCTCGGCTTTCACATCAATTTGTCCTCAAGAATATAGTCAACTCATGGCTGAGGCTTTCTTCGGTCCTAAAATAACAGTCGCTTTTTAAAAAGTCTAAGAGAGGGAGCAGTGCTCTCAGGAGAAGACTGATTTACAGCATTTTGTCTGTACATTTGAATCTCCGGTGACTTATTTAGATGTAAGCTCTGACAGCTGTAATCGTTTTAAATCTTGCTTTGTGTCCTGAGTTAGAATGGTGTTCAATTGATATTCAGAATAATGGCAGCGGTGTGCTTCTTTGAAAAGGACCTGAGCACACTCCAGTGCTTTGGGAAACAGACTCGCCAGAGGGTTAATCCACATTTAGAACTTGCATTAATAAAAACCCTACCTTGCGCCACAGGGTGTGCAACAGACTTCATTTTCTGAATGTTTTAGTTCAGCAACATGGCCTCCTTTGTCCTGACTTGTAAAGGGATTTAAAAGTTGAGCTCCTATGGCCGTTCTACACTGCCCCTTTTGCAGAGCCAAAAACTTACAGCTTACAGGTGCGAGGGTGCCTATAGTGTACTGCACTGACCTGTGTCTCCGTGATACAGCCCAGGGGGCTTGGGCAATGATTCTATCTTGGTAACTTTAGCTTGTGTTTCCTACCTACATCCAAAGTATTGTCTACTTTCCTCCAGCTTTCCCCAAGTTTGGTTATCTAAATCCAACAGGGGCATGGGTATGTATGTAAAAGGGAGAGAGACAGAGACAGACAGAGAGAAGAAAGAGAGAGAGAGAACAAGAGAGACAGAGAGAGAGAGAGAGAGAGAGAGAGAGAGAGAGAGCAGAAGGCTGTTTAAAAATCCACTGAATAGACTCAGACGGCACAGATGGGTGGTATTTACCAACACTGATGACTAGAGGGTCTTTTAAAATACACATAAAACTGAGTCCCTCATTTATAAACAGAGAGTCTTGTTCTCCATTTAAAATAAAATGTCAAGATAGAAAACAATCCAGGTTTTCGAAGAGTGGACCAAACACTCTTGGTCTCTAGCTAAGTGTGAGCAAAATGGAAATAGAGAGAACTCTAATGAAAACAGGGTAGGAAAAAACTCTCTATCCTGTCTACATAGAGTGGTTGTTACTGTATCTGTGTAATGATGAGTTACTGTATCTGTGTAGAGGGGTTTTACTGTATCTGAGTAGAGTGTTGTTACTGTATCTGTGTAGAGTGATGAGTTACTGTAACTGAGTAGAGTGGTTGTTACTATATATGGGTAGAGTGGTATGTTTTTGCATGACCAGGAACAGAGGCAACAGTTGACTGACTCTCTCATTCCCCTTAGAGAGAACCCTGTGTGCTTGGCCTATAACTGGCCACTTCTCTTCTGTTGAGGAAGACTCAGCAGAGAACCACCCCTAAGCCTGGGAAGAGGGCTTAGCCACATAAGCATGAGACCCAGGGTTTGGACCTCAGCAAGTGTTGTGTAGGTATGGCAGCCCACTGTAATCCCAGCACTCTGGACACAGAGACAGGGCATCCCTGGAGAGGATGGTTTGTTAACTAAATTAGTAGAATTAGAGGGTGCTGAGCTCAAATGAGAGGCCCTGCCTCCTTACGTAAGGTAGAGCACTCCCCACAGCCACACGTATACACATGCATGCACACCAAAACACATGAATGCAAAATGCTACCCCTTACTATGTTCTTTTCCTAGAGGTCCCTTCTTTATCTTTACAGAGAAATGCTTCTCACTCTTCAATGCCCAACTCAATGGCACCCTCCCTGTGATGCTTGCCGGACTCTCACGACGCATCCTCTTCGGTCTATTCCTTCCTCTGTCTACTGTACTTCCTCACTGAGGCACTTCTCACAGCAGCTCTGGTGACTTCTTTTTTCTCTCACACAAATCTGCTATTTAGGATTTGTATGCCATGTATTTTTTTTTTTTTTTGTGAATGGGCATTTGCCCTTCAATAAATATTAAGCGCATTTTAGAATCTCAGCATAAAAAGAATATCCAAGAATGCATACCCAAGTATTAACTTGCTTTTCTTAAGATGAGTCAACAAAATAGCTCAGAAATTAAGAGCTTAAGCCTACTTATGAAATGTAAACATTTTCAGGTGAGTGCATATGTATGTGTGTGTACACATTTCTCATTTTCAATATCTGAGGATAAAATGCAATGATACAATATAATGGTGATGATTTACTTTTCTGATCTCAGGGAAAATAGAATGTAATCAGATTGATTTATGATTTTAACTGTACCTGGTCAATTTCCTCGCTTCTAGAAACACTACTGCCTAGATTATGAATTTCCTTCAAGATTTTGATCTGATTCGATTTAAGCATATAGATTACATTGAGGAGCTGATAAAAATAATTTTCTGTGCTCCATGACTGAAAGAAAAGTTTCCTCTACTGTACTGATGGAAGGCAGAGGTGATGCGGTGAGGAGCACCTTTCTCACCGTGAAAGGTGCTGGTTGCCCTCACACATGATGTTTTCTCCCCAAGCAGATCTCACCGAGGCAAGACTCAGGAAGACCAAGAAGTAGAAAGCTGCAGCCACAGGCCATATCCAGGGCCCTGTTATTCCTGCAATAATGAAAGGCCACTGATGTGCGCTCAGAGTTGGTAGCTCTCACACCCACCTTTCTGGTCATCTTGGCAGAGGTGAATATGAAGACATCAAAAAAAAAAAAAGAAAAGAAAAAAAAGAAACAAACCATTCACCACCCAGCTCCTTGCTGAGAAGGTTTGCCAATGTTTGACCTGGGAACTTCCTTTTGTTCAGAAATCAGTGCGGCTAGATGAGTCCTACCCGGCTGGTGTGGTCACCTGTACCTTTGAGGCATACTGAAAATGATCCTGATTATGACCCTAGTTTATTTATTTATTATCTAAGAAGTTTTCCATAATGGATGCCACCCATGTCAAATGTGCCTCTAATGTGAGCTCTGTGTTTGACTTTCCCTGCATGCTAGCATAGGACCTAACATGGCCCCCACCACCATCAGAAGCTAATGATGCTTTGGCTAAAAGAACGCTGGTAACTGATCAGAAAGTGGGTGATCGGCTATAGCTTCAACCAGCTGCCACTCAAAGCCCCAGTGCACCTTCTTGGGTCCTGCACACACATCCTACTATGTTCTATGGATTTTTCGTTTCTCTGTTCCAACTCAATCTAAGAAAACACAACTGCCACCCATTGTCTGCGCTTGAAAAAAAAACACACACAGGAGCATCAATTGATGTGTGCCTGACTCAGAAGAAAAGAAGACCGTGGCCACAGTCTCACTGCTCAGGGCATTCAGGGAAGCACAATTGTACTCGTCCTGAGAAACGGTGCAGATGGTGTAATTGGCATCACCAGCCCACATAGATCAGAGATGCATTTATTTCCATGACTTTGTTTGCACCGTGGCCATTTATCTGGGCTCTGCTCACATCTAACCTCTTAAAGGGTCATGAGAGAGTGAAGCATTTTGCCCCTGGGATTGACAGGTGAGGGGATGTTTGCATTTCCGTTTACCTGCGAAATACTCATTTCTTGCAGCATCAGAAAACATTTGGTTATGTTATCTCGTGGGTCCAGGAGGAGCATGGAGTGTGCCAAATTTAAGAGGCACTGCCAAATGCCATAGCCTGCATTATGTAGCCGAGGCCGCCAGTAAAACTGGTGCTAACTAGTTGAACATTCTAGCTCTTGCCTCAGAAGCAAAACAACCCTGTTAGTCATTTCCAATTGGGCTCCCAATGCTCGCCTTTGGTTAGAAGACGTCCTTGTGTCTGTGTGCAAATGCTGGCCCGTAGGCACAACTGATTGATTGGCTGCTGTGTGCTGATGCTGGCCTGTAGGGATAGCTGATTGATTGGCTGCTGTGAGTGATCTCTTTAAGCTTGAGACAGTAAGCACTGATCCCTACAGCAAATGCCTAAGACCCTCTGGGGACTTGGACATCATGTTCTTAGCAAAAACCTCTGGGAGGCAGGCTCTCAACCGGACCTGAGTCATCCTGCCCTGGATCTTCTTGCAGCTCCCACTTAATCCCTGGGATGTCGGTTTCCTCCCCTTTCAGTGAGAACAATCATAGGACCCTTATGGGCCTTGCTATGGGTGGGTACACTGAATACATAATCTTCAACATCATGGGGTGTCTGCATGTGGAAGTAGCAAGTGTTCAGTAACTTGAACTGTATGAAGTGCTGGAGATGCGATCCCCAGGATGGCATCACCATGGTGTCCTGCACTTGGTACTTGACAAGAAGGCCATCTCCAGTGGTAGTCTCATGACCTTAGACCTCAGGAACTGATATTTGAATAAACCCCTATGCTTTATAAATTACTCAGTCCACGGTACCAGTTATAGCAGCAGAAAACAGTCTAAGACAGACTGATAGACTATACAATGGGACATTTGTCCTATTAACTGGAACAGAGTGAGCTCTCAGAAAAAAAGACTGATTACCTCTTACTATTATTACCACATTTTCTACTATTGGTACACAGCAGTAGAAGAAATAAAATTTTAGAAAGGCTGTTAAATGCATAGAAGTTGGTGGATGTGGGCTTGTTAGTGTAGAAGGAAAGACCAGTCCGTGAATCTTGTCTCAGCATGGAACAGCTTTTGGCCCAGAGTCCTCACGTGTGTGAAAAGCCACTGTGCCTTACACTAGGCCTCCAAGTGCCCAGCCCTGGGTGGTCAGTTGTGCCAAGGTATCATCTATCTGTGATGTCCTTGTGACAACGTCCCTGAGCTGAGCCAGGCTGCCATGACTGGCACTGGGTCATCAGGAGGAGGACATTCTTCAAGAAGGACTTGGCAATGACACAGTGTGTGCTGGGAGGCACTTGCCAGCAGTCCTGCTGGGACAGACCTTTCTGGCTTGGCTGCCTGCTTTCTCAGGTGACCTGTTAGTCTAATGGCGGCACTGAGTGGCAGCTACTGCAGCCTGGCCCTCCTTGGATACTACAAAAGGGGTGACGGTGGTGGAAGAGGCTTGGCATCGGGGAGGAGGGAGAGAGACTGAGCTGGGTGGTAATGGAGGGTGTGGCTCTCTCAGGCCATCCTGTTTATAAGAGGAATCCTATAAACTGGAAGAAAGATTCTTGTCACATTCTTTATGATCTTGCACAAGGAGTCTCATAATCAGTGAGCAGAGATCCCAGATGCTCAAAGCGAGAGCCACTAGTCACCGCATTGGATGAAGTCATACACACTTCCTGAAGCACAGAGGCCCAGGGGTACCAGCAGGACCCAGCTCATACCACCAAAGTCCTAAGTGGTATCAATTAGTTGAGGAGAAAGCCATGTGAATGAGCACTAGGTGTCTCTTCTCCCAGGCCTCTAGGCACACATTCGGCATCAACCATGAACTGAAGATGAATGCAAGAATAAATATAAACACTAGAGGCCAGGTCTCCTGCACGCGCTTTATTTGCATTGGGGCATTTTATCCTTGAGATTGGCTTGATCAGCTCAGGAGGGAGTTAATGCTACTGTTGCCCATGTGCACACGTGCCTGCCTGCCTGCCTGCCTGCCTGCCTCTCTCTCAGTAGCCCACGCATGGCCTGGCTATGTAGGTTGAGTCCACGCATGGCCTGGCTATGTAGGTTGAGTCTACGCATGGCCTGGCTATGTAGGTTGACATTGAACTCCTGACCCTCCTCTTCCATCTCCCAAGTCTTTTGTTGTTGTTGTTGTTGTTTTGTTTTGTTTTTTGAGACAGAGTTTCTCTGTGTAGCTCTGGCTGTCCTAGAGCTCACTTTGTAGAACAGGCTGGCCTCGAACTCAGAAATCCGCCTCCTGAGTGCTGGGATTAAAGGCATGAGCCACCACGCCAGGCTTCATCTCCCAAGTCTTAAGACTGAGTGTTCAGCACCATCTTCAACATTTAGATTTTTATATGTACATAACTAGTAAAGATTGTGCACCTTTAATTAATCTATAGCACTTAGAACAAAATTGGTGATGGATATGAGACCATTAGAGAAAGAAAGATGGGGAAAGGAGGAAGGGGGGTGAGAAGAATAGAAATTATGAAACAAATTTGGTGGTATAGATTGGTGTGTGTGTGTGTGTGTGTGTGTGTGTGTGTGTTTATGTATACATGTGTATGTATGTATGTATCTGTGTGTTTGTGTTGGGGAAAGAGACAGAGAGAGAGAGACAAAGAGAGAGGGAAGAGAATACATTTTTTTCCTATTACAAGGCTCCACAATTTTTGTCTTTCCCTGGTGACCTAAGAGCTAGAGTTTAGCACTTCCCAAGGTACTGTGACCTGGCACATTCTAACACCTACATCCTAAGCATATTCTCCAGAAACACAGCCAGAAGAACTGATGGGTCAGTGAACTGCGTGTTGTGTGAGTATGAGGACCTGAGCTTGGTCCCCTGCATCCCAGCACTGGGGAGGCAGAGGTAGCATGGAGATTCCTGGCCAGCTAGTCTAGCTAAATATGTGTGAGCTCCAGGCTGATGAGAGCTACAGTCTCAAAAGATGGAGAGAAATTGGGAAAGACACCTGCTATTGTGCACTAACCTCCACATGCATGTGCACACATGTATATTGAACACTCACAAGTGACGGTGTACTTACACACAAATACAATGGGAGTGGAGAAGGTGGCGGCTGACCATCACCCCCAGCCTCCAGCAGTGCGAGTGAGAGAGAATACAGCCCAGTAAACCATCATGCTTGCTGGCTTCGATACAAATGATATCTACGGTGTATTTCTTTTTAGTGCTGTGGACAGAACTGACCCACACAATGACAGGAGTAAGGAACCTGGCTAGGTGTGGTCCTGAGGGTGAGATCAGATCGTGGCAGTGTCCTCTTTCTTCACCACTTGCTCTCTCTATCCTGCACTGTGCAAGGACACGAGGTGAAAGCAGCTGGCTGTAAGCCAGGCAGAGGCCAAACAGGCTGGGACCTTCATCTTGGCTATTCAGCTCTCATAACCATAAACCAAAAGGAAAAAAAAAAGAATTTCTTCAGTTAAAGCCACATGGTCTGTATTGTGTGTCAGTAGCATGGAAATGTCTGTATTGTATGTCAATAGCATGAGAAGTGACCCTAGACAGGCCTGGGTCCCGGGTGAAGAATGGCCAGAGCTTCAGCCAGAGGCCTGCTAGTTCCTGGTACTCAGGAGTTCCCAGCATGGCTTGAGGTTTGTGTTCACGAGAGACTCCAATTTATTTTTTGTAAATTGTTAGCATTTTAAAACTTAATACTATTGTTTATGTGTGCATGATATGTATGAGGTGGCTTTACATGCCAGTGTGCCTGTGTAGATTACAGTTGTTCACAGGACAACTTTTAGAGACATTTCTCTCTTTCCAAATCTTTCTATGGGTTTTGGGGATCAAATTCAGGTCATCAGGAATGCAAGGTGGAGCTACCTTATGAGCAGATGAGAAAATACTATGTAAAAATTAACCCTTTTAATTTGACACATTTACAAAAACAAAGGAAGAACACACACACACACACACACACACACACACACACACACACACACCTAGGTAAATCTTGTTTTCTTACAAAGTGTGGATTTCTTAGACCACCTTCAATGTTGAGTATTTCATTTAAAAAAAAAAAAAAAGGAAAGTCATGTCTCCCAGTGTAAGAGGAATCTCCAAATGAGCTCAAATAAACTCAAGCATCAGAATCAAGAGACTTTTCAAAGATGCTAATAATTAGTTTTCTCCTAAGGTTAAAAGAAAGCTGACTCAATGGTTATTATGAGGAGCAAGGGATGGGAAGATAGCTCATGTCTCTGAGGGGAAGTCAGCTCCTGCCTATGGCATCGTCTTCTCACTGAGTAACTCTGCTTGCTCTGTGCTTTGTGTTCAGCTGGGACTGTCCCCCAGCTCCCCGTCCCCCCACCCCCACCCCCACCCCCACCCCTGAGTTCAGGTCTAACCTGGACTCTACCTCCTGCTGCCTGGCCTTGCTGAGTTTCTAGCTCTGACTTCTTCCATTTTCCCTCTACTTCCTGTCTCCTGCAAGACAAAACATAAGTCACTTTAAATCAAGGGCCACAGGAGAAATCTGTATGGGTCTCCTTTCTCTCAATATTGATGGTGTCTCAGAATGACCAGGGTTGTCTGTGTCAGACCATGCATTGAAGGGCTGAGAAGTTACCAGTGATGAGCGCAGAGTGACAAGCCAGATGGTGTGGAGCCTAGAGGGGGATCTGAGGAACGGACCCAGCGATAGACAATGGCGGACCAGCTGGGACCGTGGGTCCAACCTGTGTCTCTTCTCCTCAGAGGGCTGGCCAGTGCTGGTGGATAACTCTGAGCATGATAAATCAATGGTTATTAAATGTGGCTTGAAAATAAGTCAGGGATGGAGAAGGAGTAAGAAGCCTCACAGGACAGTACCGTTCCCAATAAACCTGTGGAAGGGAACATTTCTTCTTGGTGGAGAGACCAAAGACTACGGAGCCTTCAATGACAGAAAAGTAGGATCCTTATGCCACACAGACTGAGTGAGACATTTTAGATCACATGATTCTGTAAAAAAACTTATTGTTGGGGGGGGGTGCACACATGAACACGTGCACATATGGAAATGCAGACACATGAAGGCTGGAGGTCAGCCTCAACTTTGGCTCCTTGAGAACCATTCACTTTGGTTTTTGACTCCTGGTCTTTTTATTGACCTAAAGCTTGCAGATCAGGGTAAACTAGATGGCTGGGGAGCCTGAGGGCTCCATTTGTCTCCGCCTCCCCAGAGTTGAGATTACATATGGGCACCGCCATGCCTAGCTTCTAAAATGTGGATTCTGGGATATAAAAATGGAATCCTTATGCTTGCAAAACAATCATTTCACTGGCAGAACATCTCCATGCCATCTCATTTAAAAGAAGGGGTATTCGAACCTCAGAGAGTTTACAAAGAAGAAGCGTGCAGGTGTCCCACCTTGGACATGGTAAGGCTGAGACACAAGCAGGGACCTTTCTGTGTAGGAGCGTCTTGGATGCTTGTGAATGAGGAAAGGTCATGAATCATCTTGGCTCCAGTGGGTTTTTGAGAATGATGGATTTTGAGTGAGATGAATGGATACGTCGCCTCCCTGGGCTGTGCCATGAGGTCAAAGGCCACGCCTTCATGAGTTATCTCACCCTACATATCTTCTGACTGCATTCCCAAGCAAGGGGTTGAGTTCAGGGGTGGGGCCTGACAGGCAGGCAGTTTTGTAAGCTTGCTGGGAGAGTGTGGGCTAGCTGGCAATTCTCTTGGGCTCTCAGAGGGATGATCTGGATGTGAACTTGAATGAAAAGGGTGACACGGACCAGAGAGTGCATGAGTGATAGGAGGCTTCCTTTGGAGACCCCACTAGCCCCTCAATTATCACCACTAAGCTTTAACGCCCTCAATAAACTATCGGCATTAATCAAGGTAATGTGTCTGCTTCTGTGGTTCTATCAAAATAGGTATGACTTCTGCTATCCTATACTTGCTAGTCATTCTGTCTGTCTGTCTGTCTGTCTGTCCATCTGTCTGTCTGTGTGCCTCTGTATTTGTTTCTTAGGAGGGGAAAAAACTCTTTTACTAATCTTTGTGCTAAGAAAGTGTCACTTGGGTAAGGAAATGAGGAAAGGACTGCTCAAGTTTATGTAGAACTATGTGGAAACAGAACCTAGAACAGACAGGCTGTGTGAAGGGTCTGGGATGTAAGTCTACGTGTGAGTATGGAAAAGAGGGAGAAGTACACAGAGTCACATGGGGAGTGGTACCAGGAAAGGGTCCAGAGAATAGGGGACTTCTGAGGCCATCTCCAAGATAGATTTGGTGTTGTTAGGTATGGGGTGGGGGGAGAATGGGGACAGATTCACCAATAGAGAAAATATGCGGACCCCACTGAACAGGGGCAATAAGATGTGAAGGTGGAGCCAGTGAAATCTGAAGATAGAAGGGCTGGAGGAGAGAGCCCTCATCTCAAGGGCGAGCAAGGAGTCTTAGTTTTCGGCGCAAAAGTGATTTAAGGGAACTTTTCCAGAAAGAGGATCTCAGTGGATGATTATACTCAGAAATGTTTGACAAGGTCAAGAGCAGAGCGGACAAGCTTTATTTTTAAGGAAGGAGAAATGCGGTCAGAACGTGGGACAGCCAAGAGGTTGGGGAAAGCAAAGCTCATGAGCACACACTTGAGCAGAGGCTACTGCAGGGGATCCGAAGAGAGAGAAGTGGGCCAGGGCTGCAGAGGAGATGCAGCGGTGGGAAGAAGGAGAGAAGCTGGAAGAGAGGTCTTAGAAGGATTCCCGAGTGAGAACAGTTGAGGGGACCCTGGTTTGGCTAGACTGATGGACAGTTAGGACACACATGGCCAGGGAAGAGACTTAAAAGGGGGAGCTGGTAATTCTAGTGTGAGGTGCTTATGAAGGCTGAGAGTGATGTAAGTGCTGTGCCATTGGAAAGCAGATTGGGCTGGTGATATGGCTTAATTGATAGAGTACCTACATACTATGCACGAGAGGGCCTGGGTTCAATCCCCAGCACCGCATAAATGAGGCATGGAGGTGCATGTGTGCAATCCTAGCAGTCAGTAGGTAGAGGCAGGAGGATCAGAGGTTCAAGGTCATTCTTTCCTGATGGCTCAACAAGTAAAAGTACTTGCTACAGAGACTCAAAACAGGAGTCTGGGCCTGGGATACATATGAAGGTAGGGAGCTAACTACTACAAGTTGTCTTCTAACCTGAACTTGTACATGTTCACACACATAGATAGATAGATAGATAGATAGATAGATAGATAGATAGATAGATAGACAGACAGATAGATAGACAGACAGATGGTTGTAAAAATAAATTCAGCACCATTCCCAGTTTTATAACAAGTTCTGGCTCAGTGCAACCTTGTCTTGAAAATTTCAAATAAAATTTAAAAAGGCTGGATTCCAATGACCACAGAGAAGCAGCCCTCATAGCTTCATTCACAGTCAGTGTGACCTTGTTCTCCTGACCAAGTCCCCAAGTCCAGGTCTAAGTGTGGAATTCTCCTCTTATCATTCATGCCTTTACCTACAGCTTCACAAGGGAAACCACTCACCCTTTGCAGGATGTCAGCCCCTTCATCTTCTCTACATCCCATCTGGATACATACTGTTAGGTGCCGCGCTTTCTCAGACAAGCCCGAGTGCATATACATCACACAGCTGCAATGGCAACAAGACAGGCAGAAACATCATGACTTTGAGGGGACACAGAACATCATCAGATAGATGGCCCAACTGACCCAAAGTAGAGGCTTTCTGTACCCTAGGTACAGGGCCAGGCCAAGTTTCTGTCTCTGGAGAAGTACTTGACTCTCCAGAGGGAGCTCATGGTCCAGTTCGGACAAGCATGGGAGCTGTGGAGATTTATCAGCTGGTACAGTTATTGCCTCACAAACACTCGAGCTGGATCAGAGACACCCACATGGAAAGGCCAGGCCCGAGGGCTGGAGAGATAGCTCAGAGGTTAAGAGCACCATCTGCTCTTGCAAAGGTCCATAGTTCGATTGCCACCACTCATGTGGTGACTTGCAACTATCTACAACCCCAGTCCCAGGGAGTCTAACTCCCTTTTCTGGTCTCTGCAGCTATCAGGTATGTGCATACAGGCAAAACTGCTCCTCTCACACATACAAGTTAAATAATGAAAACAACAACAACAACAACAACAACAGGCTAGTGGGATTTTTGGGCTCCAGGTTTACTAGTGTGAGACCCGCCTCATAAAATCGAGGTGGATAGCTCCCCAGGAAGACCCAGAAATGACCACATTCCACATATACATGTGTACACATGTATGCACACACGCATGCACACAAACGTCAGAACAAAACACCACTGACATACAAAGCTTCATGCTGAAAGCCCGTGTGTGTCTTTCCCACCATCAAACAGGCAATGTCTGGGGAGATCTAGTCAGGACAGAAACGTATAAACTGAACAGCACTCATCAATTTCAGAAACTCTTTGTAATCTAGAAATACAAGTGTTTTAGCTTGAGGCAACTTAAGATTTCTCTCTGAAACCCACAGCCAATCTCACGCTTCAAAGTGAAATCACAGGAACGTTCTTACTAAAGTTAGGGGAACAGCAAGGGTGGGTGTTGTAATAATTACTTATTTAACACTACTGACACAGAAAGGGGAAGAAAAAACATAAATATTATTACTGGAGAAGAAAGGAAAATTCTTATTACACTCAATATGACTGCCTGCTTTAAAAGCCATGAAAACAAACTAAAACATTTCTAAGCAATTACAAACTTTAGAAAGATAGTTAGTTTACCAGATAAATATATGGAAAGTTTATCACATGCCAGAAATGATCTGCTAGAAGCATAATGAAAAAGAATGTTCTTCCTATGAGAGAAATAATTTAAAATACAGAGGTATAAATTTAATGAAAGTTCTACAAAATCCACGTAAAAACCAATTGGAAATTTTTACTGAGAGATGTTTAAAAATATAAANGGTACATTTACACAATGGAGTACTACTCAGCTATTAAAAACAATGAATTTATGAAATTCTTGAGCAAATGGATGTATCTGGAGGATATCATCCTGAGTGAGGTAACTCAATCACAAAAAAAGTCACTTCATATGCACTCACTGATAAGTGGATATTAGCCCAGAAACCTAGAATACCCAAGATACAATTTCCAAAACACAAGAAAATCAAGAAAGACCAACGCGTGGATACTTCATTCCTCCCTAGAATAGGGATTAAAATATACATGGAAGGAGGTGCAGAGACAAAGCTTGGAGCTAAAATGAAAGGATGGACCTTCCAGAGAGTGCCCCACCCTGGTGGTCCATCACATAATCAGCCACCAAATGCAGACACTACTGCATACGCCAGCAGGATATTGCCGAAAGGACCCTGATATAGCTGTCTCCTGTGAGGCTTTGACAGTTCCTGAGAAATACAGAAGTGGATGCTCACAATCATCTATAGGGCAGAACACAGGGTCCCCAATGTAGGAGCTAGAGAGAGTACCCAAGAGCTGTAGGGGTCTGCAACCCTATAGATGGAACAATATGAACTAATCAGAACCCCCAAAGCTTATGTCTCTAGCTGCCTATGTATTAGAAGATGGCCTAGTTGGCCATTATTGGGGAAGAAAGGCCCTTGGTCTAGCAATGTTTATATGCCCCAGTACAGGGGAATGCCAGGGCCAAGTAGTGGGAGTGGGTGGGTAGGGGAGCAGGGCGGCAGGGGGGGGGTATAGGGGACTTATGGGATAACACTTGAAATGTAAATGAAGAAAATATCTAATAAAAAAAAGTTTCCTGTCAAGGCTGAGAGTCATGGTAGCCTCTGCACTTATGCATTGACAGAGATTCAAGATAGTGAGTAGAAAATGCTAATCCCACCACAAGCCAGAAAGAGTGAGTGACTGCTGGGCGAGCCGCCCCACGAAAGCCAGGTAAGTTTCTGCTTGTCCTGCTGTAAGCAATCCGAGCTCACCTGACAGGCTTCCAGGTCCACACAGCCTCCATCCTCCGGAATGCTTACAGCCATCATTTATTTTTCTGAAAGGCTTATTTGGCTCACAATTCTAGGATACAGTCCATCCTGGGGGAGCTAAGTGGCTAGAGCTGGAACCAGCTGGTCACCTCATATCCACACTCAGGAAGCAGAGAGCAATGCATACTGGGAAGCAGAAGACAATGTGTGCTGGTACTTAGTTCACTTCCTCTTCCTTACATAGTCTGGGATCCAAGTCCAGGAAATGGTGCCACCCACAGTGATGGGGTCCTGCACCCTCAATTAACTTTGTCAAGATGGTTTCACACAGGCATGCCCAGAGCAGGTCTCCCAGGTGATTCTAGATTTTATCAAGCCAACAATTGTGATTAATCATCAAACTGGGCAACGCACTGGGATGCAAACTCCAATCCCTGAGTGCTGATTGGTGATGATTCCTTGCCCCGCCCATCTCTGTGTCACTGGACTCACCCATTGGTCCCTCAGTCTCTGAACACTGCAGTACTCCCAGTAGTAGCTACAGTAGCTACATCTTCCTGTGACTTGGACCTTCCCATTCACCCTGACTGCCTGGCATCCATCTCTGAAAGGGCATTGCCTCAAATTCTGCTATGTAATGGACTAGCGCTAAGACACACTCCTCTTTCATGCTTCATATCAAAATAAATCACAGACAAACCAGAACGCTACAATATTCCAAATCCCTAAAATAAAAAGGGAAATATTAGCTTATCTATCCATAAATGTGTGCCCCAAGATTAAAAAAAAACTGAATACAAGAATTTAATAAATCTGACTTTCTACAGATCTAGATGGACCCTCTGCAAGTTAGAAATATCATAAACAAAGTTAATGACAGAAAACCAAGAAGCAGACATTCGAAACAATTCCCGCAAAAGTAGGACAGTACACCATAATAGATTGATAAAGTTATTATATAAAAAGCATTTGGATGTCAACAAAAACTCATGAAAAAGGAAATAGAGTATGGGCCCAAGTAAGAAAATAATTATCAAAAAAGTATATGGAAAAATATTCCATTTCACAAGAGTCAAGAAAATACAAATGAAAGCAGTGCCTTCTCTTTTCCTGTTAATGTATTTGCCAAAATTAATACCAAAGGTGGGGTGGGGAAGTGGCTTAGTGGGTAGAAGGCTTGCTTAGCCCTGGGTTCAATCTCCCGCATTATGTAAATAGAGTACATAAGTGTACAGTAATGCAACTCCAACATTCAGGAAGTAGAGGCAGGAGGATCAGAAGTTCAAGGTCATCTTTGGCTACATACCCAGAATGTCCAGGGACACTCAAGACTCTGTCTCAAAACAAAAATAGAATGACCACCACCAACAAAACCCCCAAGATCTGTTTCAGTAATCCCCAACAGAGCCATCAATGTGGACATTCCTTTTGGAATATGTTGGGAGCTTTAAGAGTGTTCTGCTCCTGGTAGATAGATCCACTCGCTATAGTTTATCCCAAACAAATATCAGAGAACTCAAACTTTCACCCAAGTTCATTCAGGGCAGCATTGCTAACAATTGGAAACAGACAGTTCAGAACCACAGTGCTTAAAACCACAAAAAAATCACTAACACGGAACTGGAAGCAGAGCCCCGGGACCTCGACATGTGAATTAGATGTGATTCCCTGCCTCATTTTAAAGGATCCGTTTTTAAAAATATAATGGGAAAGTTTTCAAAATATTCCAGAGTATAAATGTCTACATATGAAGTTATGGAAAATAAAATCTTAAGTACAAAAACCTCCAAAGTGGCCGCAGAGCGCATGCAGCCAAGACTCTCTCCTTTCCCATTATCTAAGACCAAATGGAACCATGCAAGAGCTGGAAGCCCCTGGCTTTAAGAAACCAAGGGTCAGTCTCACAGTGGCTTTTGACTAGAATGATTATTGTTAACTTAGTAGTATTATTAAGATGCTTTAAGAATATTTTAGACTGTAAACCTAAATGGAAAAGCTAAAAGTGTAAAAATTTCTAGAAGAATGCATAGAGGAAAATTTGGGAGAATGTGAGATGGATGATTTTTCTTAATAAGATGTGAAACCTTAACCCATCATGGAAAAAAGACTTTATCAAATTGTGACACCTATGTCTCTCAAACAAGACCATCAGTCCAAAGGAATGCAAGCTGCAAGGTGGGTGTATCATGTTATATGTATGCCTTTATCAAAGGAACTGTATGCACAAGGCATGGACACTGTCTGTGTTAATAAGAAGATACCTCAATGAGGAGAAAAAGACAAAAGATCTGAACAGACTCTACAAAGGGAGAGCAGCAACAGACACACAGAAAGAGGTAACGGGTGCACTTGTTCATTGGGATATACAAATGTCAGGACAATGAGATGACACCACATGCCTCTAACATGCCCAGAATTAAAGGCACATGGCACCAAGTGTTGGCAAGGACATGTCACAGCCATTGTGCCCTCACACCACTGGGAAAATGAAGCACCATTCTAAAGGCTGCTATTAGTCTGATAGAGAAAAGCACTGACTTCCTTCCACACTAACCATTCCTCTCACAAGCACCTACCTCAAATTTGCTCACAGAGAAAGTCTTACGCAAAATGATTGTGGTGGAGTAACCGAAACACTCCTCAAGTGGAAAGAATCCAAACACCTGCCAATAATGGAGTAAAGGAGTTATCTCCCATCTGCACAGTGGAATATTACTCAACAATGAAAAGGGATAAGAAAAAAATAATAAACCCAACTTATTCATACATTCATCAATAACGAATAATCTCAGAGTTGTTGTGCTAAGTGAAAAGAAGTAGAGACAAAAGAGGCATTTCAGAATAATTCCATTTCTAAAGGAACCCAGAAAACTATGCCAGCTTACAGCTTCAAGTCAGTGGTCGCTGATGAGCAAGGAGAGAGGCAAGGGAGAAGTGGGAGGTTCCCTAGTTCACTTTATGTTGCTGTGGAAAGTTCATTTCCCCTTACAGTCTACTGAGATAGCTAGCTAGCTTACAGTCTATGGAGAAAGGACTTTAGGGCAGGGACACAGGAAGGATCAGGAGGCAGAAACTGAGGCAGAGACCACGGAGAAACACTGCTTAATAGCTTGCTCCCCATGGCTGGCTCAGATTCCCCTTCTTTACAGAGGAGGACCATAGTGGTCTAGGCCCTTCCAGATCCATTGTCAGTCAAGGAAATGGGTCAATCCAAGGGAGGCAGCTCTTCAACCAAGGTTTCTTCTTTATAGGCACGTCAAATAACAATCAAGAATGGCATCACAGAGAACCAAAAAGACATTGTGGAATTTGAGGAGTTTTTAATATACCCTGTCTTGCCCATGGTGACAGTTTTGTAGTGTATAGCATACACACTGAACACTGGGAAAGTTAGTAAGTCTTATTTTCCTTCTACTGTGTTACTGATGGGCAAGAGCTACAGAAATGACACCATTGCTCAGGACCACTTGTTCTACCTGATCTTGGGTTGTCTTGAATTGTTTCTGTGGGATTTGCCATAGGCACCCACAAATGTGTTTGTGTGTGTGTGTGTGTGTGTGTGTGTGTGTGTGTGTGTATGGGCATTGAAGTTCCTCAAATGCTGGAGCTTTGGTGAAAGGAAAGTCTACTATGTCATGGGATCAAGAATACAGACAGGGATATGGGGCTGACTGCACAGTAGGGTGTGACATGCGGTAGGGCTGAGATGAGCTGTTTTGGGTTGGTGTTCTATAGAAATCAACCAAGATGTGAAGAGTTCAGCAGAAGCAGAAAAGCTAAAAAAAAAAAATTAAATAGATTAAAAAAAAAAAGTGGGATGGCCTAGTTGGCCATCAGTGGGAAGAGAGGCCCCTTGGTTATGCAGACTTTATATGCCCCAATACAGGGGAACGCCGGGGCCAAGGGGTGGGAGCAGGTAGGTAGGGGAGCAGGGCCGGGAGGGGGGAGGATATAGGGAACTTTCTGGATAACACTTGAAATGTAAATGAAGAAAATATCTAATAAAAGTTGAAAAAAAAAAAAAGGTGGGAGGTTCCAGACCTATGGGCACTTCCATGCTCCACCCTCTTGTGGCAAGTTTGGCCAATTACCATCCTTGTTCAGTCCTATATCTGAGTAGATTTTGGGAGGGGGAGGATGAGGAAAGAGGGGATCTTATGTCTGGTGACAGATGGGTCTTTGTTTGGTTTGGGCAAGTGTCACCAAATCTGGCCTCTCTCCAACTGATGGAAGGACAAATACTGGCGTGGAGGCCCATCTCCATTGAGCAACCCCAGAGCTTCGCTTGCTAAGTGTCATATAATTCTGCATGTAATATGTGCATTAGAAACCCTTTGCTGTCCACTGGCAGAAAGTGTAGCATGCTAAATGGAGTTTCAGAATGGGACCATTGCAGAGGTCTGTGACAAGTGCATCTTCTAATCATGCCTTTGTTCTGTCACCAGTCTTAGATAGTTGCACTGCAGCTGATATGACTTCCTTCCAGACTGGGACAGAACACATGATACAATAGCACAGGATTAATCAGATCCAGTCCTCACTGGAGAGCTAAGAGGCACACATTCCCCAGCTTTTATTTATCTACTACTGTAAAATCTATCCACACATCACACAGGAGTGTGACATCCACCCTAAATATATTGTTAACAATAACATACAGTGGAGCCGCAGGGAGGCTCAGTGGGAAACATGGAGACCTGAGTTCAATCCCCAGGGAAAAACTGAGTCCCAGAAGATGTCTCCTGACCCTCATAGGAGTGCGCTTTCTCTCTCTCTCTCTCTCTCTCTCTCTCTCTCTCTCTCTCTCTCTCTCTCTCTCTCTCTCTCTCCCTCACACACACACACACACACCTTTTTAAAATTAAAAATAATACCAGATCAACAAACACTTGGGTCCCTGGACCTATATAAAGAGGAGAGTCGACATGTGACAAACGGGATCTATTTCTGATATTTTAATTTGAAATCTCAGTATTTTACCGGGAGGTGCTGGTGTGAGAATATCACTATGCTATCCAGATTGTTAGACGATTCCCCTTCTACCTTACCTCCACAATAGCAGCATCAGTAGATACTGTGAAGCAGAAGGGAGGAAATATGGGTCCCACCTTTAGACAAGGAACTGCAGGCAACTAAGGGCTGCTGAGAGATGGAGAGTTGGCCCCTCCGACCCCCAGGGATGAGCATGCTGACTGACTACCTTAAACAAAGTGCTCAGCCCTGAAATCATGTACACATCAACAACAAACAGGACTAAGCAGGTGGTGCTTATGTATATATGCACAGACATACATTTCTCTATCTCCATATACATATATAAGCACACACACACACACACACACACACACACACATATAATTAAAGTGGTATACACACATACACATAAACGACAGTAATTAGGAGAGGAGATGCTATCAATGAGGGGGACATGGAAGAAGTTGGAGGGAAAGGACTTTGGAGAGGCTGAAGAGAAGAAAGAGTGATACTCAAATTAAAATGAAAGCAGAATAGTCTGATAGGGGATGCCATTAAAAAAAAGAATGAATGCAGAGAGAGTGTGCACACTGCTACTGAAGGATGCTGTGCAAACGCTGGGACCACTCCTCTATGGCATCACCGTGCCCTTGATTGACTGCCAAGATAACAGAAAAGAGCACCTCTGCTCAGTTTGATGTTTTGTTTTTGATCAGGGTTGTAGCAGGACTTAGGAAAAAATAGCTTTGAGAGTAATTAGTCAGCCAATTAGTTGGTCTGTTTATGTCTTCACTGCACCATGTTTACTGGCCCCCCAAGTCATCCTGATTCTTTGAGAGTAGGAAGACGATGGAATGGTATCTGAGCAGAGAGGATGCTGAGCAGGGAGCCCAGAGGAGCTCATGTGAATCCAGATGGGACCCTGTTCTCTTTTTATTTTTAGGCTCAGGAAGAAAAGGTGACGGCCCCACCCCCCACATGCTGAGGAAGAAGTTGCTAGGTGGGAGGAGTCTCCTAGGGGCTCCAGCAGCACAGAACCCAGAAGTGTACAAATAGCGCTGTAGTAAGTTTTGGCTTCCAATCCTCATGCCTACTGTGTGAGGTAGGAAATAGAATTGTCCAAATCTTTCAGAGAAGACTGAGGTAGGAGTGAGCAGGTCCATCTTGACTGAAAGGGGAAGTAGAAGGACAATAATTTTTACCCAGGCAGTATGAGATGGAGCCCTTGTAGCCACAGTAAGGTGAGCTCTGAGTACACAGTGAGGCTCTTTCATGCACCATGCAGATGCTCAGAAACTGCTCAGTGGTGCTCTTTAGCTTTCGTAATAGAGACAAACTCAGTCGATGTCTCTGGAGATCTGAAGGTCTTAAGCCAATGAGAATACAGAAGCAGGATGCTTATTAACAAATGAGCTTTGCTCTCTGCTCCCATAATCTGTGTAGTTAGCATTGACTGTATTCTGCAAGCTAGAGTCATACAGGTGTGGGTGCTTCTCTCTCTTTTTTTCTTTTGTTTTTTTGTTTGTTTGTTTTTTGTTTTTTGTTGTTGGTTTTTTTTTTTTTTCCAGACAGGGTTTCTCTGTATAGCCTTGGCTGTCCTGGAACTCACTTTGTAGACCAGGCTGGCCTCGAACTCAGAAATCTGCCTGCCTCTGCCTCCCGAGTGCTGGGATTAAAGGTGTGTGCCACCACGCCTGGCAAAGCCACGTTGTGAGGTGGCAAAGAAGAGGCAACCCTTCTCCCTAATCACATAAGGATAGCACCTGAGTTCTTTGCTCTTTTGTCTGACCAAATGACTTCAAAACAACCAGAGAAGTTAGTAACCATGGTCTGGAAGTGGGGAGAGTCAAACTCAGTAGGCACTGTGTTGAAGATACAATCATTTCTTGGGTGGTCATTTCCAATCAAAGATTGAAAAGATATTCAAATGGATTGCTCTCTCCTCCTCCCCCTCCTCCTACCCCTCCTCCTACCCCTCTTTCTCCTCCTCCTTCTCTTTCTCTTCTTCTTCCTCCTCCTCCTTCTCCTCTTCCTCTTCCTCTTCCTTCTCCCCTCCTTATCGTCCTCCTCCTTCTCTTCCTCTTCTTCCTCTTCCTTCTCCCCTCTTTATCTTCCTCCTCATCTTCTTCCTCCTCCTTCTTTTCATCTTTCTCCTCTTCCTCTCCTCATCTTCCTTCTCCTCCTCTTCCTTGACAACTACCACCACCTTCTTTCTCTTCCTCTCTCTGTCTTTCTGTCTCTCTCTCTCTCTCCCTTCCTCCCTCCTTCCATTCCCCCCATACCCCTCTGACCTCAAATCCCCAGCTCTTCAGCTGAAGGGGTTTAGTGTAAAGCTAAGTCTTGGTCCTGTAATGCTCCCTTCTTGAGTGTGTATGTATAGAGGCAAGGTGGGACTTTTATTCTTTAAAGTATGGACATTTGGGGAACTGGCTCTGAAGTTCCTATGCACTAGAGTAGAGACAGGTAAGTAGACATCATCTTTCCTTCCTTCCTTTTCCCTTTCCCTTTCCTTTTCCTTTTCCTTTTACAAGGTGTATCTGCTGGACTAGCCTTTGTGTTTTTATACTTTTGAAACGGTATCTCATGTAACCCAGGAGGACCTTGAACTTGCTACATAGCTGAGGATGATTTTGAACTGATCCTAGATTTTTCTCCCCCAAGTGCTGAGATTATAGGAGTGTGTCACCACACCAGACCTGGGTTGGATCTCAAGAAACCTAATTCAAGATAATTGGCTAAAGACATCAAGCAAATTTATGCCCTTGTTCCATTCACATAAAACAGAAGTTTTGTTTCTTAATCATTATCTTATTTGAACTTGATGCCTGGATCATTTATGGAATGGAAGCCTGTGCCTGGATCATTTATGGAATGGAAGCCTGTGCCTGGATCATTTATGGAATGGAAGCCTGCCTGTGATTTTCATACAAAAATCTTAGTCTTCTTGTTTTGTTTGTTTGTTTGGTTTTGTTTTGTTTTGTTTTGTTTTTTAGACAGGGTTTCTCTGTATAGCCCTGGCTATCCTGGAACTCACTTTGTAGACCAGGCTGGCCTCAAACTCAGAAATCTCCCTGCCTCTGCCTCCCGAGTGCTGGGATTAAAGGCGTGCGCCACCATGCCCGGCATGTTTTTTGTTTCTGTTTGTTTGGTTTTTGGTTTTTAACCTTTCCATCTCTTGCTGATGACTTCTAGAAGAACCTATCAGGGCTTACATGGTTAATAATGGCAAACTGTAGCAAACATTTCCCCTCCTGGAATGTCTTTCAGCTTATTCTAATTTTTTAATGGAGAAAATGCATTCTTAAATTAAATATGCATAATAAGGGGTACTAATGATAAGAATAAAGTGGTATATGTGAGAACGAACCTAGTGCTGTAAGCAAAATGCATGTGATTTGCTGAGGCTAAAAGCTAGCTGGAATCAGTAAGACTTGGTGCAAAAAAGAAAAGCCTCGAAATGCTCACAAATTGTCCATAATTGTATGGATTTTAAATATAAAAGTTGGCAGTGGCAAAAGCTAAAAGCCATTAGGAGAGACACTATTGTGCAGTATACCGGGAGCTGCAAGTCACGAGCCTATGAAAAACTCTATAGCTTGAGTTTTCTAAAATTTTGATAACTGTACTTGAGGCTTGTCTTGATGTTTACCACAATGCGCCCATTGTTCTTGGAGGCATGGTCTAATGCCTATGGGAAGAGAGCTACTAATTAACATGAATAGTCTTCTTCCCTGAAGGTCGTTTACCGCCAAGTTCATTCTTCCTTCTTTTTTTCCCTTTGTAGCTGAACATCACGGGAGGAGTTTTCAACGACAGCCATTAGCTTAAGAGATCCGTCTGTTTTCTCTCTGACACTGGGTCACCGTTTTTAAAGAGTCTTTTTCCTAAGCCAAGAAGTCATAAAAATAATATTTAAAGGCAAAGAGGTGGGGGAGGGGGAGAAACTCGCCTTTCTCCTGCGTGGGTGTCCTCCCAATGAAGGCATTAAGTGTTTCCTCTCTTAAGCCTCCTGCTGCAGTAGCTAAGAATTGTGTTGGGACTGAAGAGACGGCTGAGTGGTTAAAAGCACGTGCTGCTCTTGGCTCTCAGCACCCACATCCTGGCTCACAACTGTTTGTAACGGTTAGATCCCAGTTCTAGGGGGATCCAACGCCTTCCTCTGGCCTTCTTAGGCACTGCATACACATGGTGCATAGACACACATGTAGGCAAAACATTCAGAGACATAAAATTTTAAAATGAGTGAATCCTTTAAAAGGTCATGTCTTAGATGTTAAGAAGAGCAGCAAATCCCTTTCCTCAAGGATTTCTTTTGGCTTATTTTATTCCCTTTTCTTTCAAATGAAACCCAAATGGTTTCTCAGCGTTTTTCCTAGAACTTAGTAGGATGGCCCTGAAGTGCTTTCCAGATACAAAAAGCACTTGGGGATTTTGTTCTGCTATTCTGTGCCGAGAGACTGTAAGGAGTTCCCCCTGTTTCATATGGGGACCAGTTGGTTAAGATGATTTAGGAATTATAGCTAAAATGAATGGATTCTCCATATTTGTTAAGAAACACTCTCACTTTATGACCCCAGCATTTCTCAGCTACTATGTTCCTGCAGCTGGAGCTCTTCGTCCATCACAAATGATTGACATGGTCAACTCATGTGTGTTATAAGGGAAGGTGTTAGGACAGGGCCAGTTGACATGTGACTGTGACTAACATTTCCAAGTGGACTTTGGATCCACCTCATTCAATCTGTTGAAGTGCCTCAGAGCAAACACCGAGGTTTTTGTGTCCTGAAGCGGAAAGATTGTGCCTTGAAGCTTCCAGGTGGGAACACTGTCTGTTTTCTATACTACAAATGTCAAACTCAAGATTGGTAGACATACCACCACCTCCCTGAATTATGAGTCTTCTGGTGGGTTCTATAGATTGGTCAGTCTCTGAAATTATAGATAAAACTGCAATTCTAAAAGTTATCCAATTGATTCTATGTCTAATTTGTTGGTAGCTGAATGTACAAACATAAAGAATTAACAGTGAAGACTGCCCAACATGAAATTATAAATTTACTTAAAACTGAGATGATTCTGTGACTCTTAAACTTTAGTTGAGCAGGTTTCAAGTGTGAATGTTGTAGACAGTGCTGTGCTGTGCTGTGCTGTGCTGTGCTGTGCTGTGCTGTGCTGTGCTGTGCTGAAAAAGGCTGGATACTCTCCCACTCCCCATCCCCCATAGGTGAAGAACACCAACTACTCTAATACATCACTTAAGTAAAAACAAGTAATATTTTCTGGGACAGAACATATTCTTTTGGCTACTTGGCCTGTAAGATAGAACTAAGCTTGGAGCCATGTTTGCTCTTCTAATATGGCAATGAGGAAATGTATTTGACATGCACATATCGTGCTACCTAGCTTTCTGCCCCGGACCCAGATGAAGCAGCCTGAGAAAGAAGTTTCATTTGGATGATGGGTCTGGTTTCAGAGGGTTCTGATTGTGGATGTTTGATTGGTACTATTGTTTCAGGTTGGAGTTGAGGGAGAAATATATGGTATAAGAAATATCCATCCTAGCCAGGTGTGGTGGTGCACACCTTTGATCCCAGCACTCGGGAGTCAGAGGCAGGCAGATTTCTGAGTTCGAGGACAGCCTGGTCTACAAAGTGAGTTCCAGGACAACCAGGGCTATACAGAGAAACCCTGTCTCGGGAAAAAAAAAAAAAAAAAAAAAAAAAGAATCCTTTACTTCTACGGGCAGTGGTGGCACACGCCTTTAATCCCAGCTCTCTGGAGGCAGAGGCAGGCGGATTTCTGAGTTGGGGGCCAGCATGGTCTACAAAGTGAGTTCCAGGACAGCCAGAGGCTACACAGAGAGACCCTGTCTCAAAAAAAAAAAAAAATCCATCCTGTGGCTTGGAAGTAGGAAGGGAGAAAGAAAGAGAGAAAGAGACAGAGACAGAGAGAGACAGAGACAGAGACAAAGAGACAGCATTCATTAGGCTTCTTGGCTTAAAAGGACACCAGACAGAAGTCTCACACTGAATCTGCATAAGCCCTTCTAAGATTTCAAGCATAAAGGTACTTTACAATTTGAAATAAAATTAAAAGTTCCTTCAACCTAACCTTGCCTACCAAAATCTCTCGCAATGCCAATTAGTCAGAGAAATCATTACCAATGTCAAGGATAGGAGAAAACTGTCTTTCTGGAACCCCCAGACTGTGTCTGGAGGGCAATCTGCAAAACAAAAAGAATTAGTATATTTATTGGGCTTCTGTTTGGAGTGACCCATTACACTCGTCTATTATGGGATGTGCCTCTACAGAAGGCATTATTGGTGGGCATATATATAATATGAGGCAGGACTTAGTGCTGAAGACCAAGAGGCAGTGTGGCCCTTAGGAGCCCAATGGCCAGCATCAGCCAGAGCCCCAGAGTTCAGCACAGGGGGAGATGTAGTCCATGATGGTTGAACAAAGAATTAAAGACCATCGCAGACAATGGGGGCGGCGGGGGGGGGGGGGAGCATCCGGGCTGAAATGGTCCAAGAACACAGGCAAGCCTGGCTTGTCTCAACTTCACTGTGAGTGGAACAAGAATGATGGTAAGAGGATGCAGAAGCCAGAGGACCTGGAGGCCGAGATTCAAAGGACCAGTGTTAGGAGGCTGTTGCCAGGGAACTGCTGATTTCTCCACCAACCTTCCTGCAACTGCCTCTGACCATACTGCCTCTGACATCCTCTCTGGGAAGGTCTGATTTTATCATCAAAAAAAAAAACCCAGTCCTCAAAACTTGTATCTTTCCTTCTCCAAATGGAATCTTACCCAGGTGCAGAAACATGTCTCCTAGGTTGAACCTGACCAGACCTGGGGGTTGGGGGTAGAGTCTGGGAATGAAGGGTTTCCTCAGAAGCACAGCAGCAAGTATAGTGTTCCCTTTTCCTGTTTAGGGAGCTTAATTCTTCATGCTTTGCTTGGCTGTCAGAACAGTTCATGTTTTTATTTGTGAACATACATGGTGACCATGCTTAAGGAAGGAAAATAATCTGATGGTAGGTCCCTGGACACCCTTGTTTGCGCAGATGTTGCAATCAGACTGAGCTTCCAGTGCTCGCCGTGAGGTGCAGTGAACGAGTTAAGAAGGACCTCTCTTCCACAGCCCTCTCTGCACAGACAACTCACTAAAATGCCGTTAGAGCCAAGGAGTTGGAACCGACAAACCAACCGGTCTGAAGATTACCAAGACAGCGCATCATCTATGTCGATGAGAATCCCTCACCCACAGCCCAGTGGCAGTCAGATGAGTTCAGAACAGCAGAGGATCTGGACGAAGGTTCAGCAGTGTGGAACAACACTACTGAGTTGTTGGCTTGGAATAATTGAAGCATTCCTCTTCCTTTTGGGAGATGGTGCAAGATGGATGGAGCTATGAGTCCCCAATTCCAAAGGCTGTGTGTGTTCCTGTGCTCACAGGAGCCGAGTCTCCGAGGCATGGACAAATGGGGCTATTGGTGGGAAGGTGAGCCTTCTTTGCTACATCCCTTTAGGGAGCAATCTCCTCCCCAGAATTCCACTGTGCCCCCCCCCCCTCTTCTCTTCAACTCTTCCCTGGACTGGAGTCTTTCTTTCTGACTTGTTTGAGCCTCAGAGGACCGGGATAACTCTGGATGGCAGGGTGAAAATTGGTTAAACAGCCACACTGACTCAGGGGAGAATTTTTTTTTAAACGTGAACATCTGTTTCTTGAATTTGGCCATGGTAAGACCTGGGGGAAGGAAGAATGCCAACAGATGAAAGAGAGCCAGGAAGAGACAGCCTCATCTTTTTGTGTATTTCAGGATACAACCTGGCTGCTTGCAGCATGACAGAGGGAAGAGGTTCGTTCCTTCTGGCTCTGGGCTGATGCCCGCTTTTCTTTTAGGTAGGGCCCACAGATGCTTTCTGGTGATTTACAATTCTACTAAGGTACATACTTTGAGCAAAGTCCTGCATCCTCGTGCATAAACCTGCAACGAAGAGGAGCAGAGATGCCCAGGAGCCTGTGAGGCCCTGGGCAGTCATACAGCTTAGTGCCAAATGTTGTGGTACCCAGAATGGAGCTTGTAGGAGCTTATAAGAGGAGAAGAGGTGAGAGTTACTGCAGTAAGAGGAGATAACAGAAAGGAAGTCAGAATTCTTCAGGAGCAGGGGTCAGAGAGATGCCTCAGTCAATCAAGTGTTTGTTTGACAAACACTAGGACCTGAATGTGGTCCCCAGAGCTCACATTTTAAAAGCCATGTGTAAATCGGGGGCTGGAGAGGTGGCTCAATGGTTACAGTACTTATAGCTCTTGAAGAAGATCTGGATTTGGTTCTCAGCACCCACATGATGGCTCACAACCATCTGTAACCCCAATTCCAGGAGGTTGGATGTCTTCTGAATGCCACAGGTACCAGACATGTACATGGTACACATACATACATGCAGGAAACACATTCATACACACACAATAAGTAAAACCAAAAAGTTTTAAAGCCAGGTGCAGTAACATTCACTTGTAATCCAGAAGGCAGGGAGGCAGAGACAAGTAGACTTCTGGCCAGCTATTCCTGGCAGAACAGGCCACACCATGGGAAACACCGAGGTCAACAGAGTTCAGACTAGATGGTCCTGTCAACATGACTTCCTCAGTCAGATATCGTGATGCTAAGACCCTGGCCTGAGGGAGCCTGGCTTCCCGTAATACAGCTGGCTGAAATAACCTTATGGAATCTTTGGATAAAGTTTGAGCACAGAATTTTAGTGGAAATTAATTTTCCTCAAATGAACTTCTACCTAGTATCTTCATTCTTAAGAAAGAAGATGAATTCTTACAACAGAAGAGAGTCGGGCCAGTCAACAGAGGGAATCCTGGTGCCAGCCTCCGGTCTTTGCCTGCCTTCCCACCCATCCCTGACTTTACCATGGCATCTCTGAGCTGTAGATCTTAAAAAATATCTCATGTATCTCAGCTAGGATGGAAGTAGCAGAATATTTGACTAATAAATTTCATCCATAAAAGTAGAGGCCTGAGGGTAATGGCCTGCCAGCGTTGGCTCAATGGTTTGGAGGTCTCAGAGCCAAGTAATTTCGGCTTTTCTTTTCCTTTCTTCTTTTTCTTCTTCTGTTCTTTATTTTATTTTATTTTTTGATTTTGGTTTTACCATCTGAAAGGCATTGGCTCAGCTCCAGACATCGCTTTTACTCAGGAAACGAGGAGAGAGGGAGGCTGGAGCAGTGGCCGTGTGTGTCTGGCCCTGGGTTTTCTGCTCAGCACCTTGTTAAGATGGTCCATGCTAGGAAACCAGTGGCTGCTCTCTTGGAGCAACAGCACATACGTGTGAGGAAACATGGAAATGGAGGGGAAAGAGCTCTCAGTCCCTATGGTTGGAGCAACAGCACATATGTGTGAGGAAACATGGAAAAGGAGGGGAAATAGCTCTCAGTCCCTATGGTTGGAGCAACAGCACATACGTGTGAGGAAATATGGAAAAGGGAGAGGAAATAGCTGTCAGTCCCTATGGTGCTCTGCCATTCTGACTGAGCAAACATACATCATCTAATGAGGATATCGTATTTTCTGGAATAATAAGACTTAAGAAAATAGTATTTTGTGTGAGCAGCATGGGTTGTTCATCCACGTGCATTTGCCTGATCAGCCAAAGGACCAGCTTGCTGAAGCAAAGTAAACTCAGTGCAATGTGATTAAAAGATTACTGATGGTTGATTAAGTGAGATGGCCCTAAAGCCCATATGTGCACACTCATACACACACATGCACATATGCACATACATGCAAACACATGCACACACAAACACGTGCACACACACATTCACATGTACACATACATGCACACTCCTCTAACTTACACACCCAGGGACCCTTGACCAGCCTGTCTCTGGGTACAGTCCCAGGGCCTTCTCTGTCGAGTGCCTCACTAAACAGGGACTGGTCCTGAAAGACCTAACAAAAAGCAATGTTTCATCACACGTCCCTTTGTCTGGTACTGTTTTGCTTCTGAAGAGTTAGTCCAGGAAGAGATGCAAAATTAGAAGACAGGCCAGATGGGCAATTAATGGGATTTTAAATTTTTATAGAGAGAATGGAGTCATAGCTTGGGCTTTGTCAGAGGGTCCTGTAAATCCATGCAGTCAGAGACCAGCATTGTGCATACAGGACCTTGCCTCCTCTTACCTCTCAAAGGAGGACCCTATGGAATGGAGCCTCAGTAACAAGCAGCAAGAAGACAGACTACGTGAGAAGTGGCCCAGTGCTTCACTGCAGCACAGCCAGCAGTCAGCCCCTTCGGTCCTTGTTAGTTGAGATTTAACCCATTTTCCACCTTCAACCTAGAGAGAAACCCAAGGGCAGCAGCCCCCAGCCAGGGTCTCCAGGCTGTAGTTCACACACATTCATTAGCTCCTCAGCCAGAGATGCATGGGACAGGATATAATGGAGTAAGGCCAGAGCAGAGGCTCACAGGCAGGATGGGCCAGCTCCATTATAGATGGGATGATGGGTAATACAGATGTGTCTAGAGATCACCCTGCCTTGGTCAGATCATCTGAAAACAGCTGCAGGCAACGTGCATCGAGGTTGTCCATCATTAACCCCTGGTGCAACTGGAAAATGGGGGAGGGGTGAAGGCAAGGCCAGGGAAAGAGGAAGAGGAGAAAGGGAAGGAGGAGGAGGAAATGAGAAGGAAATAGGAATACAGGAAGATAAAGAAGAAGAGGAGAAAGGGGAGGAGGAGGAGGAAATGAGAAGGAAATAGGAATACAGGAAGATAAAAAAGAAGAGGAGAAAGGGGAGGAGGAGGAGGAAATGAGAAGGAAATAGGAATACAGGAAGATAAAGAAGAAGAGGAGAAGGGAGAGGAGGAGGGGGGATGAGGAGAAGGAGGAAATGAGAAGGAAATAGGAATACAAAGAAGATAAAGAAGAAGAGGAGAAGGGAGAGGAGGAGGGGGGATGAGGAGGAGGAGGGGAGAGAAAAGAAGAGAGAAGAGGAAAAAGAAGTAGGGGGGAAGAGGAGAAGAAAGAGGAGAAGGAAACGAGAAGGAAATAGGAAGAGGAAGAAAATGAAGAAGAGGAGAAAGGAAAGAGGAGGAGGGAGAGGAGGAGAAGGAAGAGAAAATGAGAAGGAAATAGGAAGAAGAGGGGGATGNGGGGGGGGGGGAGCATCCGGGCTGAAATGGTCCAAGAACACAGGCAAGCCTGGCTTGTCTCAACTTCACTGTGAGTGGAACAAGAATGATGGTAAGAGGATGCAGAAGCCAGAGGACCTGGAGGCCGAGATTCAAAGGACCAGTGTTAGGAGGCTGTTGCCAGGGAACTGCTGATTTCTCCACCAACCTTCCTGCAACTACCTCTGACCATACTGCCTCTGACATCCTCTCTGGGAAGGTCTGATTTTATCATCAAAAAAAAAAAAAAAAACCCAGTCCTCAAAACTTGTATCTTTCCTTCTCCAAATGGAATCTTGCCCAGGTGCAGAAACATGTCTCCTAGGTTGAACCTGACCAGACCTGGGGGTTGGGGGTAGAGTCTGGGAATGAAGGGTTTCCTCAGAAGCACAGCAGCAAGTATAGTGTTCCCTTTTCCTGTTTAGGGAGCTTAATTCTTCATGCTTTGCTTGGCTGTCAGAACAGTTCATGTTTTTATTTGTGAACATACATGGTGATCATGCTTAAGGAAGGAAAATAATCTGATGGTAGGTCCCTGGACACCCTTGTTTGCGCAGATGTTGCAATCAGACTGAGCTTCCAGTGCTCGCCGTGAGGTGCAGTGAACGGAGTTAAGAAGGACCTCTCTTCCACAGCCCTCTCTGCACAGACAACTCACTAAAATGCCGTTAGAGCCAAGGAGTTGGAACCGACAAACCAACTGGTCTGAAGATTACCAAGACAGCGCGTCATCTATGTCGATGAGAATCCCTCACCCACAGCCCAGTGGCAGTCAGATGAGTTCAGAACAGCAGAGGATCTGGACGAAGGTTCAGCAGTGTGGAACAACACTACTGAGTTGTTGGCTTGGAATAATTGAAGCATTCCTCTTCCTTTTGGGAGATGGTGCAAGATGGATGGAGCTATGAGTCCCCAATTCCAAAGGCTGTGTGTGTTCCTGTGCTCACAGGAGCCGAGTCTCCAAGGCATGGACAAATGGGGCTATTGGTGGGAAGGTGAGCCTTCTATGCTACATCCCTTTAGGGAGCAATCTCCTCCCCAGAATTCCACTGTGGCCCCCCCTCTTCTCTTCAACTCTTCCCTGGACTGGAGTCTTTCTTTCTGACTTGTTTGAGCCTCAGAGGACCGGGATAACTCTGGATGGCAGGGTGAAAATTGGTTAAACAGCCACACTGACTCAGGGGAGAATTTTTTTTTAAACGTGAACATCTGTTTCTTGAATTTGGCCATGGTAAGACCTGGGGGAAGGAAGAATGCCAACAGATGAAAGAGAGCCAGGAAGAGACAGCCTCATCTTTTTGTGTATTTCAGGATACAACCTGGCTGCTTGCAGCATGACAGAGGGAAGAGGTTCGTTCCTTCTGGCTCTGGGCTGATGCCCGCTTTTCTTTTAGGTAGGGCCCACAGATGCTTTCTGGTGATTTACGATTCCACTAAGGTACATACTTTGAGCAAAATCCTGCATCCTCATGCATAAACCTGCAACGAAGAGGAGCAGAGATGTCCAGGAGCCTGTGAGGCCCTGGGCAGTCATACAGCTTAGTGCCAAATGTTGTGGTACCCAGAATGGAGCTTGAAGGAGCTTATAAGAGGAGAAGAGGTGAGAGTTACTGCAGTAAGAGGAGATAACAGAAAGGAAGTCAGAATTCTTCAGGAGCAGGGGTCAGAGAGATGCCTCAGTCAATCAAGTGTTTGTTTGACAAACACTAGGACCTGAATGTGGTCCCCAGAGCTCACATTTTAAAAGCCATGTGTAAAACGGGGGCTGGAGAGGTGGCTCAATGGTTACAGTACTTATAGCTCTTGAAGAAGATCTGGATTTGGTTCTCAGCACCCACATGATGGCTCACAACCATCGGTAACCCCAATTCCAGGAGGTTGGATGTCTTCTGAATGCCACAGGTACCAGACATGTACATGGTACACATACATACATGCAGGAAACACATTCATACACACACAATAAGTAAAACCAAAGTTTTAAAGCCAGGTGCAGTAACATTCACTTGTAATCCAGAAGGCAGGGAGGCAGAGACAAGTAGACTTCTGGCCAGCTATTCCTGGCAGAACAGGCCACACCATGGGAAACACCGAGGTCAACAGAGTTCAGACTAGATGGTCCTGTCAACATGACTTCCTCAGTCAGATATCGTGATGCTAAGAACCTGGCCTGAGGGAGCCTGGCTTCCCGTAATACAGCTGGCTGAAATAACCTTATGGAATCTTTGGATAAAGTTTGAGCACAGAATTTTAGTGGAAATTAATTTTCCTCAAATGAACTTCTACCTAGTATCTTCATTCTTAAGAAAGAAGATGAATTCTTACAGCAGAAGAGAGTCAGGCCAGTCAACAGAGGGAATCCTGGTGCCAGCCTCCGGTCTTTGCCTGCCTTCCCACCCATCCCTGACTTTACCATGGCATCTCTGAGCTGTAGATCTTAAAAAATATCTCATGTATCTCAGCTAGGATGGAAGTAGCAGAATATTTGACTAATAAATTTCATCCATAAAAGTAGAGGCCTGAGGGTAATGGCCTGCCAGTGTTGGCTCAATGGTTTGGAGGTCTCAGAGCCAAGTAATTTCGGCTTTTCTTTTCCTTTCTTCTTTTTCTTCTTCTGTTTTTTATTTTATTTTATTTTTTGATTTTGGTTTTACCATCTGAAAGGCATTGGCTCAGCTCCAGACATCGCTTTTACTCAGGAAACGAGGAGAGAGGGAGGCTGGAGTAGTGGCCGTGTGTGTCTGGCCCTGGGTTTTCTGCTCAGCATCTTGTTAAGATGGTCCATGCTAGGAAACCAGTGGCTGCTCTGATGGAGCAACAGCACATACGTGTGAGGAAACATGGAAAGGGAGGGGAAAGAGCTCTCAGTCCCTATGGTTGGAGCAACAGCACATACGTGTGAGGAAACATGGAAAAGGAGGGGAAATAGCTCTCAGTCCCTATGGTTGGAGCAACAGCACATACGTGTGAGGAAATATGGAAAAGGGAGAGGAAATAGCTGTCAGTCCCTATGGTGCTCTGCCATTCTGACTGAGCAAACATACATCATCTAATGAGGATATCGTATTTTCTGGAATAATAAGACTTAAGAAAATAGTATTTTCTGTCATGTGTGAGCAGCATGGGTTGTTCATCCACGTGCATTTGCCTGATCAGCCAAAGGACCAGCTTGCTGAAGCAAAGTAAACTCAGTGCAATGTGATTAAAAGATTACTGATGGTTGATTAAGTGAGATGGCCCTAAAGCCCATATGTGCACACTCATACACACACATGCACATATTCACATACATGCAAACACATGCACACACAAACACGTGCACACACACATACACATGTACACATACATGCACACTCCTCTAACTTACACACCCAGGGACCCTTGACCAGCCTGTCTCTGGGTACAGTCCCAGGGCCTTCTCTGTGGAGTGCCTCACTAAACAGGGACTGGTCCTGAAAGACCTAACAAAAAGCAATGTTTCATCACACGTCCCTTTGTCTGGTACTGTTTTGCTTCTGAAGAGTTAGTCCAGGAAGAGATGCAAAATTAGAAGACAGGCCAGATGGGCAATTAATGGGATTTTAAATTTTTATAGAGAGAATGGAGTCATAGCTTGGGCTTTGTCAGAGGGTCCTGTAAATCCATGCAGTCAGAGACCAGCATTGTGCATACAGGACCTTGCCTCCTCTTACCTCTCAAAGGCGGACCCTATGGAATGGAGCCTCAGTAACAAGCAGCAAGAAGACAGACTACGTGAGAAGTGGCCCAGTGCTTCACTGCAGCACAGCCAGCAGCCAGCCCCTTCGGTCCTTGTTAGTTGAGATTTAACCCATTTTCCACCTTCAACCTAGAGAGAAACCCAAGGGCAGCAGCCCCCAGCCAGGGTCTCCAGGCTGTAGTTCACACACATTCATTAGCTCCTCAGCCAGAGATGCATGGGACAGGATATAATGGAGTAAGGCCAGAGCAGAGGCTCACAGTCAGGATGGGCCAGCTCCATTATAGATGGGATGATGGGTAATACAGATGTGTCTAGAGATCACCCTGCCTTGGTCAGATCATCTGAAAACAGCTGCAGGCAACGTGCATCGTGGTTGTCCATCATTAACCCCTGGTGCAACTGGAAAGTGGGGGAGGGGTGAAGGCAAGGCCAGGGAAAGAGGAAGAGGAGAAAGGGGAGGAGGAGGAGGAAATGAGAAGGAAATAGGAATACAGGAAGATAAAGAAGAAGAGGAGAAAGGGGAGGAGGAGGAGGAGGAAATGAGAAGGAAATAGGAATACAGGAAGATAAAAAAAGAAGAGGAGAAAGGGGAGGAGGAGGAGGAAATGAGAAGGAAATAGGAATACAGGAAGATAAAGAAGAAGAGGAGAAGGGAGAGGAGGAGGAGGAAATGAGAAGGAAATAGGAATACAAAGAAGATAAAGAAGAAGAGGAGAAGGGAGAGGAGGAGGGGGGATGAGGAGGAGGAGGAGGGGAGAGAAAAGAAGAGAGAAGAGGAAAAAGAAGTAGGGGGGAAGAGGAGAAGAAAGAGGAGAAGGAAACGAGAAGGAAATAGGAAGAGGAAGAAAATGAAGAAGAGGAGAAAGGAAAGAGGAGGAGGGAGAGGAGGAGAAGGAAGAGAAAATGAGAAGGAAATAGGAAGAAGAGGGGGATGAAGAAGAAGAGGAGAAGGGAAAGTGGAGCGATGAAAGGAAAGAGGTGAGGAGGGAGAGGAGGAGGAAGAGGAGAAGAGCCCCTGATGTAGCACACCATGTCAGCTAATGTTTAAAGTATAGGTGAATTGTTACGAACTGTAACTCTTGCTTTTAGGAAATAATTTTGGGGTGTGTGTGTGTGTGTGTGTGTGTGTGTGTGTGTGTGTGTGAGACAGAGACTGAGGGAGCTGGGGATGATCACAGAGACAGAGACAGAGACAGAGACAGAGACAGAGAGAGCAAGGAATGGAGAGGGAGGGAGGGAAGAAAGAGGAGACTGGGGAAGAATATGAGGAGGAAAGAGGAGGAGAAAGGAAGGAAGAGAGGGAGAGAGAGGAAAGAGAGAATGCATATGGAAGGGAGCCCTTCAGACCTGTTAAGAATGCATTATAACTGCTAGGAACCCACCCTATGTGTTAAGACTCTGGTCATTGTTAAGTACATATTTTGCATCTGCTCTTGCAGGATCTGTTGCTCTAGGTGGGCTAGACACTCTTGAGTCCGGGGCAAGGTTTCCCAGGCCAAGGCTGCAGCAACAGTGCCCGAGTCAGACTGGAGTGTCTTAGGTTGCTGATTCAGGAGTCAGTCAGTGTCCAGTGCTTAGAGGAGCCTATGATGTCTCCTCACAGATGGGCATGGGCATGCTTTGGCTTTGCTGGGCTGCAGGTTATTGTTCTAGTGCTCTGGACTCTGCAGCACTGCCCTACCTATGCTGGGTACAGTCTCCTTCGGCTCTTGAGAAGGCAGGAGGTCTAAGGTCCTGCTGTTCCCAGAGAGGATTAACTAAGGAGGGCAACTTTGAGTGGGACTGTCACCACCCATACTCTTGGGGCCCAGGTAGCTAAAGAGAAAAAAAGAAACTTGGTTGCAGCAGGCACCCACCCCACCCAACCCCCATTCTCTCCCTTCTAGGACGGATGGAAACCTCCGACTGTGAAATTCTTCCCAACGTTGTTTCTCTCAAATGATGTTTGCTGCAATGCAAGTGGAAGGGTACAAATAGTTTCTTATTTCACTCTCAGATGATAGAAAGTAAAAGTTTATTCAGGGGTCTACAACCCTTTAGGTGGAACAACAATATGAACTAAACAGTACCCCCAGAGCTCATGTCTCTAGATGCATATGTAGCAGAAGATGGCCTAGTTGGCCATCACTGGGAAGAGAGGCCCCTTGGTCTTACAAACTTTATATGCCCCAGTACATGGAAATGTCAGGGCCAGGAAGTGGGAGTGGGTGGGTGGGGGATCAGGGTCGGGGGAGGGTATAGGGAACTTTCAGGATAGCATTTGAAATGTAAATAAAGAAAATATCTAATAAAAAAGTTTATTCAGAATGAATTACAATAAATAATAATAGTAAATACAAGTACAAATCTTTATTTCTAGAGAAAACAGCAAGCTCGTTTCCTATTGCTACTGAAACAAATGACCATAAACTCAGAGGCTTAAAGCCATGTGCAAGTATATTATCTTACATTTCTGGACTATAGAAGCCTAAATCCAAAAGTGTTAGCAGACCTGGTCTTCTGAAGCTTGCAGGAGGTACCTTTCCAGCTTCTAGTGGCCACATTCACTCCATGGCTTGTGGCCTCTTCTTTAATCTACCCCGAGCCCTTGAATCCACATCCTGTCCCTTTCCCACTACTTCAATACTTGTAACTTCTTCCTAAAAACCTTGTGATCATAGCTGACCTAACTGGACAACCTCTGTTCTCAGGATGCTTCCTGTGTCCCCATCTGCAGAGCCTTCCGTGCCAGGGATAGTGAATTTTTGATGAAGACATGCTTTTGTGTTTGGAGGAGAGAGTACCATTCTATCTACTTTAGATAAGACTGGAGCTGAGAAGATGAAATAGACAGAGGGGATGGGTTCTAAGCAGAGCAGTCCAGTCACAGAGAGCGGAGATGGGGACAAACTCCTGCATGCACAAACTTCAGTGGCAAAGATCCCCCCTTCTCCCACCAGCACGGAGATCCCTGAGCTGCCTGGAGCAGTATGGCCAACACAGATGGCAAGACCGGCTCTGGGACACAGAGGCCGTAGCAGTATCAGCATCCTTAGCTAAAGCAGTGGACATAAGTATGATGAGCATTATGCTGAAGTGCCCATCGCCCCACTGTATGGTTTCTAAAAGCATATAGGCAGTGTTCTTAAGTGAACACATACAGTATAGAATAGGGGAAGGTGCCCCCGAGATGACACATAACGAATATGTGGGCAGGATGACAGAGAGGGAGGAAGCAAGACTGGCTAATTAACAATTATTTTTAAACAAATGTGACCGGAGACCTAAGGGTAGTGCTTTAGAGCTCACACTTATTGGTGCTCACAGACTTCATGCCTGGATCGTAGAGGGCTGGTGGAAGAGCCTTGAGGTCAGCAGAGCGGTGAGGTCGGTGCCATCTCACACTGGAGGAAGTCCCGTGGCAGGGTCAGCCAGAGCGAGATACTAGTTAGTCCAGCTAGTTAGTCCAGCTCCTCCCATAGCATGTACTATCCGAATAACATTAACCATATTAATCAGTAGATGCATCAAGAGGATGAAAAAAAAAGGTGGTAGGGTATTCCCAAGACAAAATTAATTTCTTTTTTATAATCTGCAATAGTTTATTTCACAAATTCATGACCCACCCCAGTATGTTTGTTCTTTATGACGAGCTATAAAAATGACAAAATACATTAGCCAAGTTCTTCATTCTGCTGAAATGACCATATTCAAAAATAATAACAGAGACTTGTATCCACAATGCAAAAGATGCTTGAAGTAATTGGGCCTTAATTTGTACACAAACTGTCAAGGCAGTTTTCCTCCCGGCCTGCATCTTCTGAATTCATTAGTCCCTAATTACGGCCAGTGGGGACCAGCAGTTAGAAGGTTAAAGAGGTTCTGACAGGCCTAATCATTGCTCAGGAAGCTGAAAATGTATGCGCAGTCTCGGCAGATGGGGTGAGAGCGGCTGCTGCCAAGTGATAACTGTTTACTCCCTTGCACCTCCAAAGCTGTCATCCTAATAGGCGCATTTTAAATTTATTAATGCTCTAGTTACAATGCGTACCCAGTCTCTAATGGTATGTCAGCCTCAGTATATAAACGGAGCAATTAACATGGATTACCTGGTAATAGTAAAATTATTTGTTGCCTGTTTGATATTTTGTGTGTGGGTGTGGAGTGTAGGGTGGGGGGGTCTCTCCTTTCAGGAAGAATTGTCCCAGGAAAGGCCTCTTTTAGTTAAACTGTCCTGAGAGAACTGCTGAGGTAGGCTTTCCTCCTCGGGTGTAGCAAACGAACCAGAATGCCTTTCCTGGCTTCTCCCCAGCCAGTTTCATCCTGCTCTGATTTCCAACCTCTGCTGCTGGAATCCGGTAGTTGGGGACAGCTCATGTGAAAAGCTGGTTTGGATTTGGGGAAAAGGCAGGAAGTGCCAGGCTTTGTAGGAGTTGAGTCTTTCTCTACCACACCAAATGAGAGAATGAGCTTATTGGGGTTACTAACTTCAGCTGGATGGCACAGGTTCCCACATTATCAAAATCACTTATCAGGTCATGGGAGATGATTCACGAAAGATACCCTATAGACATTCCCTACCAAACCCACAAGCAGCTACACCCTGGGGTTTTGATTACTGAACATGTACTTTGTGAGTCTTGTGAGTTTCCTATGTTTCCTGATCCTTGTGAGTTGCCTGAGTTACTAGAATTGGAGAGTCTTCTTGCTCCCTCCCTAAGTCTGCAGGCAACAGTTGTACAACAGAACCTTTAGAGTGAGAAGCCAGGGTTCTGGGTCTAGGTGTAACTTCATGCTAACTCATAAAAGCAGCGGTCTACCTGAGCCTGAGCTTTGTAATCCCCTCTTCCGCTGTTACCAGCAACATATCCTTTCTCTTCATAGCCTTTGTTCTGTAGCCATTGCTCTAAAGATCACTACACACCAGCAAGAAGTACCTTAAAAGAGGAGAGGGTGTCTCGTGTCTTCCCTGTGGTTGCTGTTATAGCACTGCACAGATCTTTAATTAAATACAATTTTTAAGGCAACACTTGTTTTCCTGAAGGAGGCTACAGATGTGGAGACAGCCAGAATGTACAGTCCCTCCACTGTGGCCTTTGTGAAGGCAGCAAGATTCATAAGTGTCCTGAGAGCATGGTAAGGTGTTAATCTCAGCAACAGAGCAATTATCTGTGTCTGGCCGCCACTCTGCTCTCGCTAGCAGTCCCTAGCCCATGATGGCTAATTGATTTACACCATCTAGAAGCAATGCACAACAACAACAAGAACAACAACAACAAATGTCTGGAAGACTCTGTACTCATTAAAAGCTACCATTACATCTCCTCAGAAGGTGATCTGTTCAATTTTTTTAAAACCACAATGGAAAGATACTATGCTGGATAGCTCTTTATCAACTTGACACAAGCTAGAGTCATCTATGAAGAGGGCGTGTCGATTGAGGAACTGTCACCATTTGATTGGTTTGTAGGCAAGTCTGTGGGGGACATTTTCTTGATTAGTGGCTGAGGCATGAGCCCCAGCCCACTATGGGTGGGGCCAACCCTGGGCAGATGGTTCTGGGCTGTATGAAAAAGTAGGCTGAGCAAGCCATGGAGAACAAGCCAGCAAGTAGTGTCCTTCCATGGCCTCTGTTTCAGTCACTGCCTCCAGGTTGCTATCTAGAGCCTTCCCTCAGGATGGAGTGTGACCTGAGAGTTGTAAGTTGAAATAACACCTTTCCCCTTATGTTGATTTTGCCCATACTGTTCATCTCAGCAACAAAGAGCAGACTAGACAGATACCAAACTGTTAGGTGATAAGTATTCTTTGCCAGGGACCAAATAACTCATCTACTGTGGTCCCTTCAGTGGACAGAAGAACAAGCACGCAACTGATAAGTGGGGACTGTGTGGCCTCAGGCTGGTGATCATGTCTGTGGGCTTCAGTTTTCTCTGTTTCCTCAAGATGAGCAGAGTTGGGTTGCCTTACTTGTGACATCTGAGATTGTTTTGGTTTTGGTTTTTGGTTTTTGGTTTTTGGTTTTTGTTGTTGTTGTTGTTGTTTTTGTTTTTGGATGGTTGGGATATTTGGCTTTCAAAGTCCACAGTCCTATGAATTCAAATGACATATGGCCAGGAAGGTACCGTGTAATGGCGCCAGAGACCTCCTAGTCAGGACTGAGTCATGGCTTGTATGTCTTTTATCTTCATTTCTTCAACTTGGACATTTAATGTTTTCTGATGATTCTACTTATTTAGAATATTTTTTTCTATATGTACACAGTGGACTTTTCCAGCCACTTGCTGTATTTTTGCTGTATGAGACAGCCATTCATTTTTGAAGATTCTTTTAAAAAGGAGGGAAAAAAACGGTTTTCAGCACTACTTTAATGGGAAAGCCAGGGAAGAGTGTCCAGACATGGTCTGCAGTGGGTGTCTGCTGGTGACATGTGGTACCACAGGGAGAAGGGGCGTGCTTTGGGTCTCTAAATTGGGAGTATGTAGGGTCTGCCTGTGTGGTCTCCTGTATAGGACTCTGGTCTCTGACCCTGGTCAAACATTTGGCCTTGAGTCTTCCTTTCTTTGCCTATGGAGTGAAGAAATTTGGCTAAATAGCTCTAGGATCTGTTTCATTATCAGTCTTGATGAAAAGGGGATTTTTTTCAAAACCATAGCAACAGAAACATAAGACTTATAGAAACCAGCTATTGGAAACAGGTGGGTAAAGATGACTTTGAAAGCTACTCATGGAGAAGTTACCCAAAAAGCTTGTCATTAAGTAGACAGTAGGTCACATTGTGGTACAACTTATATTTAGAAGTAAAATATTAGTCAGAGTTGTTCGTGTAAACATGTAAACTATGGCCCTGTGCTCTCCTGTCCACTGGGAGTCTCAGGATACATTCCTTAGTCATACCCCCTAAGCTGTCTGTCTTCTAAAGGTTCTGTGGCTCCCTTGGTGATGGGGCATGATCAGGAGTGGCCACCAAGCCTCCTGGGAGCTTCACGGGTTAAAGCCTCCACCGTGTAGAGTATGTTACAAAGGATGCACTGGTCACATCAGCATCCAGGAAGCTTGGTCTTAGGTGAGCATAGAACCTACATTTCAAAGCATTATTAAGAGACACTCAGGCAAAACTGAAGTTGGAGAACCAGCGTTCTAGAAAGAGGAGGCCCAGGCCACATGCTGGTTGGTCTTCGCTCTGAAAACTATGCTGTTCTTCTCTCCCACATGGCATAGCAGCTTTCTAGCTTTCTCCTTGGAAAGCGAGGTGCCTGGTATGTTGGTTCCTCCCCCTTGGGACTTCTCAGGAGCAAGGTCACAGCTTTGATCTACAAGTCAAGGCAGATCTAGGCAAACTTAGTCCTACCCACAGGCACAGTTCTTCCAGCACACAGTGTTTTTTGTAACTGGAGCATGGTGGGCTTTGTGTGACATGAGTCACTTTTACTGATGGCCTTAGATGTTGAACTTCTACAAACATTCACTGTGGAACATCAGTGGCATGGGGAGATCCAAGAAAAATCACTTCCTGTTCCCTACACACACATTTCAATGTGCAGCCTTCAAGAGTAAAAGGTCCTCTTCATTGCAGTTTCCTCTATCCTAGAGTTTGGTTTTGCAAAATGATCACAAGATGTACCAACCTAGTACAGTACCCTTGGTCTAGTCTACCTGGGAACAAATGCAGCTTCCCCAACCCCACTTCCGAGTCCATAGAACCAAAGCTAGATGTTGCCGCTCCTGTGCCTCCAGCTCTATAGGAATAGTAGTGCTTATCTTCTAGAGTTTTGCAGGGGATTCAGTGAGCTGATACATGTGAAGTTCTCAGAACTGTGGTCAGAAGAAAGCAAGCACTTGCTAAATATTAGTGGTGGTTAATTCTAGACCATCTGTGGGCAGGTTCCATGGGGATAGGACGTGTCCAACAACAACGATCTCAAGCTCAGCTGAACCCTGGGCTTGCTTTAATGTTCTATTTTTACTGTCTTGAGATCTTAGTTATTTTTGGCAAGGAGCTCCCCCATTTTCATTTTTTTTTTTACCAAACCTAAAAATGATGCAGTAAGTCTCATCCACAAGGTTGTTGAGGCCAAAAGCTAAAGTCTATGTAGTGTTGAAATTAAAATGGCCTGCCTTAGCATTATCAGAAAGGCCAGATGCTCCCTAAAGAAAATGTGTTTGATAATTGAGCTAAGGTAAATATTCTTTGTATATTTGCATAGAGCCAGCGATTACCTGGTTTCAGTTGTGCAACTTAATGATAATACTATGGTAGATAGTCAACAATGAAATACACAGAAGTCAGATCTTGGACTTAAAAAATTTATAGTGTGATTCTAAATTTCTTGTATTAGCTTGAGATTTTTTTTATGTATTCAATTTTTTCTCCTAAACATAAAGACAATGTATCATTCTTCTCTGCATTCTGCAAAGGGTCCATCAAACTCCTTGGCAACCAGCCATTACTGAGTAACTTTAAGGACAACCAATAGAATGATCATATGTCACTCATCTTGAGAGTGACAGTGAACATATCTTGGGTAAGGATGAAATTGATGTGCAGCCAGCCCTCCCTCCAGCACATATTCTGATGGCTTTCAGTCCATTTGCTTTGGTTCAATTTAAAAGCCCAAGGAGACCTATAATTTATACATGTAATTTAAAAGGTTGTAGGGAAGCGAGACCTTAGTACTTATTTTAGTGGAAATTGGTAGAACCACCCACAATGGGTAGAGGATTTGTGCCCCTAATATCTTAATTGTAGGATCTTCTAAAATCTCTGATTATTAGAGCTGTGTAGGAGATCATAGCCATTTTATCTGGGTCTGACTTTGAAGATAAGGAGACTGGAACCCATAGTGGGTTGGGATTTCTAAGGAATAAATAGCTCATCCGTCTTTGAAAGAGGCTTTACTAATGTTCCAGGTCACTGGCAAGGGATGGCCTATGTGGTGGGGACCAGCCTGGGGTACAGAAGAGTCCAACCCTGGCAACAGGTTGACAATGGATTAGATATTACTGGATGGCACTGACAATCTCCTAGAATAGTTCCAAGGGCATCTTAGTCTTAACTTGCTTCCCTCCACAGGTTCTCTCTGCAACAGACTGGACACTTCTTCAGTCAAGTGTTTTTCTGTCCCTGCTTGTTGGCATCTCTTGTTTTTAATCTACGTTTGTGATAAACAAGGCAAGTATGATACTAAGTGCTCTGTATTCATAATGACATTACACCAACTTTTATGACTAGTAGCTGAGTATTGTCTATTTCCAGTCCTGCAGAGAGTGAGCCATGTCTAGCTGTGAGAGGAGACTTTGGGTGCCCTCAAACCATCTTGGAATTTCTCTCATGGAGCTTTGCAATGGCTTTCTTACTTGGGAAGGCAGTCTTCCTGCTTCTCTACCTCTGAGGTAACACTTTGGGAGAGTGCTGACACTATGCAAGCAGCCACTCATGCTTGCCACAGCCAGGGCCGAGGGGGTGTTGGGAGTCTGGGTGGCTTGCCACAGCCAGGGGTGAGGGGGTGTTGGGGGTCTGGGTGGCTTGCCATAGCCAGGGGCGAGGGGGTGTTGGGGGTCTGGGTGGCTTGCCACAGCCAGGGGCAAGGGGACATTGGAGGTCTGGGTGGCTTGCTACAGCCAGGGGCGAGGGGATGTTGGGGGCCTGGGTGGCTTGCCACAGCCAGGGGCGAGGGGACGTTGGGGGTCTGGGTGGCTTGCCACAGCCAGGGGCGAGGGGACATTGGGGGTCTGGGTGGCTTGCCACAGCCAGGGGCAAGGGGATGTTGGGGTCTGGGTGTTGGAGTATAAGCAAATGGAAGCACCTTAACCAAGATGGGAACATCGAAGAAGAGAGCAAATCTGGCGGGGACACTGATATCTAGGGTCCTGCTGTGGACTGGTCCAATCAATTTGAAGATGGGTATCAGATTTTGATTTGGGAATTTGATGTTTAAGGCAAGACTGGGGTATTGGAAACAGATAATTAGGGATTGGCTTAGTCACAGAAGTGAGAGTGGCCCATGAAATGGCCAGTTTTTCTAGGCAGGAAGGAATAACCATAAGACATTTCTTTTGGTTCAATCCACATCCAAATCTATGATTGAGGTGGGTAGGTGCATGGAGAACAGGCCAAGTGATGAGCCCCGAGTTGCTCAAATTGGGAGCTGGGAAGAAGAGGAAGGCACAGCAGAAGGGGGTCCTGGAATGACCTCTACAAATCAATTCCTTAAAGGATAGAGGAAGTTCACAGCAAGTGTAGTCATGAAAAAACACAGGGACATGGTCAGTGACAGAGTGAGGGTGTCAACTCAGGTAATAGGGACAAATTCAAGGAGAAAATAGATGGCCAGCACCATATCGCAGAGAGGCTCCTCTTCCAGTGAAATCAGGGGAGGTGACTGCTCATTTTCCACAAATCATAAAACTCCCATCGAAGTGATCTTTCCCAGCTCCTCACTTTGAAGTGTCCGGGTCTTCACCTCCCCACACAGAAGCACCTTCAGGTGGCTCCCTTCTCGGGGCCTTCACCATAGTTTGTGAATTTTAAAGCAACTAAGTGTGTGACTAGTGACATGGAAGCAGTAGCCTGATGCCGGAGGGACAGCTGGGGAAAGAGCAGCTGAGGAAGGAGGGGTGGGATATGACACAGTAGTAGGTTACCTTTTCTGTCTGCTGGCAGGCACACAGGGGATCCAGAATAGGGAGAAGACTAAACCACAGGGCAACCGCAGGTACTCCCCCGGGAAAGGCAAGGAGTTTCAAACTGAACTGCTATGAGGCAGCTCTGCACTTCTAAGAGTGTGACTGTGGATCTGGTCTTTGGGTAAAACATTAATGGCCACTCTTTCTGCTCTTGTGTTCTCCTTGCTTCGGGTTCTCATGGGGAGAAATATGACTGGGAAGTTACAGCTACCCTGAGTGGTTTTCCATTTTTTTCCAGGAGCTCAAAGGTGGCGGTGCAAGGCATAATGTCCCTGGCTTGAAATTATGTGGGGGACACAGGCAAGAAAGGGGGTGCATAAGGCAGGTAACAGAGGTGGACAAAGGACCTGAGATAGAAAAAAGTTCAAAGGGAAGACAGAGGTGGGGAGGACAGCATTGGGGTGGCCTAAGTCTTTCCCTCCATTCTGAAGCATTTTCTCACTGCAGGAAGTCAATGATCTTGACTCTTGCCAGGGGCCCAGATTCTTACAACAAGAGCTGGTGTTCTCACACCAGGGGCTGGGTTTCTCACACCAGGAGCTAGGGTTCTCACACCAGGGGCTTGGGTTCTCACACCATGAGCTTAGGGACTCTCATTCCATGGACTGGGCTCTCATACCAAGGGCTGGAGTTCTCAGACCAGGGACTGGGGTTCTCACACCAGGGGCTGGGGTTCTCAGACCAGGGGCTGGGGTTCTCATACCAGGAGCTGGGATTTTCATACCAAAGCTTGGGGTTCTCACACCAGGAGCTGGGGTTCTCACACCAAGGGCTGGAGTTCTCAGACCAGGGACTGGGGTTCTCACACCAGGGGCTGGGGTTCTCACACCAGGGGCTAGGGTTCTCACACCAATGGCTTGGGTTCTTAGACCAGGGACTGGGGTTCTCACACCAGGGCCTGGGGTTCTCACATCAGGAGCTGGGATTCTCAGACACCCATGTATGAACGTGTCACGATGAACCCTTTACTTTTGCACAATTAATAAGCATTGTCTTTTTTAAAAGAAGAGAAGGGTCAGGTAGAGGCAGGGTGTGGGACGTGCGGCATCAGCAGCTGTAACCATGGCCACCTGCATGTGGCTCATGGAGTAGGTGGGAGGATTTGCTTATGTTCTTTCTTCTAGGCCCTGAGACAGTTTCATGCTGAGCTTGCTCTAGCCAGACCATTCCCTAACAGAGCTCACTGCACAAGATCAGTTGGAGGGAGCCTGGTATCCCAGGATGCACTTGAACTCAAAGTTCCGGCAGGGTAGAAGGAGATTAGGAAGCAGCTGGTTGAAATGGGATGGGCTGTGCGCTGTCGTGACCTATCAGAGCTGTCTGCTGTGAGGTTCTGGGCAGATCACACCAACTCAGAGCCAATTCCCAAGAAGCCCCTCCTGGCATTCCCACCAGCTCCCCTTTCCCTGCCATTTATCAGTGTCTGCTGATTAGGGGGAGGTTGCCAATACCCTCACCCAAGGCAGCTAAATCAGGATAAATAGGTGATTTAGTAATGGGTGATTCCAATTTATCAAATCCTATTTATGTTTTTTTTTTCCATGTCTCGGTTTGCAATAGATGTAATGACTCCACATGAGAAGATGTCAAGCTATAGTTAGAGGCTCGCCAGCATTTCAATAGTGTTGGTGGCTATAGTGGTTGTTTACAAATATCATGGCACACTTAGCATTTTCTGCGCACCGTGTTTGCTACTTCACACATCTTATCTCACTTAATTCTCAGAAACGATATACTACATCCTCATCTTAACTTGCATATAAGGGAACCAATGTTCAGCAGGCTAACCACTCAATCTCAGTTACAGCTTCTTTCCATCCTGCCTTCCCAAGCCCACCGTTTTTCAAAGAACTGTTCTTGAACCACTGAAATAAAAATCTGGGGACTTTCTTAAGCTTCCGGTTCCTAGATTCCTCTTAGAGCTAAGCAATCGGAATCCCCTAGAGACACGGACTCTGCAACTTGCATTTTTAACACATTCACAAAGAAACTTGTAATGTGGTGGTATGGATAAGAAATGCTCCGCCATAGACTCAGGTACTTTATCATTTGGTGCCTGGTTGGTGGTGCTCTCTGGGGAGCTCCTGGAACCTTCAGGAGGTGAGCCTTGCTGGAGGAAGTATGCCACTGGAGACAGGATGTTCAGGTTTATAGTCTTACCCCACTTCCGGTTCACTCACTCTGCTTCCTGTTTGTGGTTGGAGATGTGATCTCTTGGCTTCCTGTCCCGAATACCTGGTGCCGGTGCCTCTCCGCCGTTACAGACTCGCTCCAGAACCATACGCCAAAACATGCTTCTTTCATAAGTACTTTTGGTGTTTTATCACAGCCATAACTAACACATATACAAACGCCAAAGCAAGAGAACCATTGTCCTTGGCTTCTGAGATACTATAACCACATGCTATAATTTCGAAAGCAAAGGTGTCAGCTACGAGCTGGCCTGGTGTGGTTACTCTGGGAGCTGAGATGGCTTCCTTCCAGAGGGGCAGTGGGGAAAACTGGAAGCACAGATTTGTGGGTTTTGTCTGGATTGGGTTTATGTGGTTCTCTCAAGCTGGCTTGGCCTCCATTCTGTGGTCTGTATACAGGAGGATGGCTGTAAGGACCAATGACTATGGCAGTAGAATAAGACTGAAGAAATTCAAAACGCTGTGAGCATGGGTGCTGTATTAATCGAGGTCGCCTGAGCAGTGGAGGCAAGACAGAGAATGGTGGGGACTTTATGAAGATACGGAAGTGAGAAGAGAACAAATGCTCTGGTGCTGGGCGTCTTGGAGATGTGTCAGCCTCTTAGGAGGGGCCGCTCCTACTACAACCCAAAGGAATTCATTTCAACCAGGCCAAGTAGCCGTGTTCTTCCTCCGCTGGGCCCTCACTTCCCAAGTTCTTTCTGTGGGATTTGGATATACTTTGTGCCTCCGTTTCTCCCATATGTATAGGCAAAAGACAAGCCAGGGTTCCTTCCTAGCTATGTCTGTCAGAATCATTTACTTGGGTGAGACATTATTAATGTTCTCTATGTGCTGGGGTTAGAATTACCATGGTCTGGGTAGGTGTCTACTAAAGATGCTAGGTTAAAGGTTAATCCTTAGGCTCCCTGAAGTTAACAGACTTCCTCTTCCATGGGCTTCCACGGCGATATGCCTCATAGGCCCTGTGTGCACAGGAAACAGATACAGCTGGAAGCCAGCATGAACCTTTCAGCTTTGTAAGTCAATTGTCTTGGGTAACTTCTTAGAGCTATGGAGAGCTGGCAAATGCAAGCAGCATTTCATTTACTCCTTGCCATTTATAGACAAGGGAACAGATGTAGAGCGCTCCCTCTGCCTGAGCCAGTAAGTGGTGGAACTCTAGATCTGGCAGTCTTTCTGTCCCACCCACCCAGATGCAAGAAGGCTGGGAACAGGGCTAGATGGGAGTGTATTAAACTTCTTGCTGGGCTGAGATCCTGCAGGAGTGTCCATATTTGAAAGCAAACTCTTCTCCCTGGTCTCAGACAGTGTGGCCTGAGTCATTCAATTAGAGAGAAGTAATTGGCAGGGGGAACGCCTCTAGCAGTGGTAATTACCTCCAGTGCCTTGGTGAAATAGCCAAGCTACATTTCAGTTTATGCTGTAAAGCCTTAATTATAATATAAACAGCTGCCCTTCAGCCCCACAGGGGCAGCCTCCCCCCACCCGAAGCCTGCCTTTTCTGGCCTGGGAATGGCACTCCCTCACAAGTGGTCAGAGAGGTACAGGAGTGCAAAGGGGAGATATGGGAGGTGGGGCTGCTCCCCACGTGTGTGGAGGGCCTGAGTGACTGAATCAGAGGAAGCCCGGGCCCGGGGCCTTCTTATAAGGAAGCCACATCCTCACTCCAGCAGCAAGGCAGAGGGAGAGCTGGCTCTGCCCTCCTTGCAGTGTGGAAGTATGCAGGGATGCTGCAGGAGACCCTGCCTCACTTTCCCCTGTGACACGGACCTGGGTCTTCCCTTCTGGAGTCCAACTCCCTGATTGGATAGGACCCTGTTCAGCTTCCAGTACACGCTAGTGTTATACCAGACATAGTGCTGAGAGTTTCCCACTGAAACTTCCAAGTACTTCAGCATCTGGGATGTTAATGACTTCATTTTGATGTTGACCAAAAGGTGCCCTGAAAAGTCTGTAGAAGATTAGGCTCGCCTACACACACACACACACACATACACACACACACCTGAGACGCACACTCACACTCATGCATACACAACAGAGACTTAGGCTCAGGAAGTTTAGTTCAGAGCATGGAGACAGAGGAAAGGTTGGCCACTAGCAGGCATCTGAGAGGGCTCAGGAACAGGGTGGCCATGAGGAAGCAGAGATTGAGAGCAGAAGGGATAACTGCTGGTAGCTGCTCTCACAGACCACCCTATCTCTGAACCTTCTGTCCCACAGGGTCACTTCTATGTCATCTGATGACTTCATTTACAGACTGAGCAGAAAGAATCACAAGTCTTTGTGATAACGTAAAACAAGGTCATATGGTAGCCAGAAATGTCTTTCCAATAGTCATGAGCAATGTGGCTTCTTGGTGGCCCTCAATACTGAATGACCAAGACAGTCTCTAAAGGGCAGGCATAATGATCAGAAATTAATATTGTGTGTGTGAATACAAGAAGACAAATATCTCACTCACAGAGATTGATGTTTATCAACTACATAATCTAGGTGAATCTATGCTAATGTAGGATGTATATTTACATACTTTAGAGTTTTTTTAGAACTTGGGAATGCAAGATCAAAGCTCCAGAGCCCCATTAGTGACACGGTGATATGTTGCATGTTCTTGAGTGACACGGTGATATGTTGCATGTTCTTGAGTCACACGGTGATATGTTGCATGTTCTTGAGTGACACGGTGATATGTTGCATGTTCTGGTTTCAGAAGCTATGCTTAAGGACAGTTGCCTGCTCTGATGACTTCACAAAATGGTCATTATTTTTTATGAGGTATTCCTGAGTTTGTTTCATTTAGCCTCACAGAAGCCAGATGACATGGAATGTGGCCTGTATCACCAGATTACCTGGTTCCATGTCCCTGCGCTGGCACTTCCCTGTTGAGGGCATGGGTTAGATGTTCATACTCTGCTTCTCAGGATCTTCATAGACTAGAACTTAACATTCTATTTTTATTTGTTTTTATTTGTGTGCATGTGTGTGCACCTGCATGGATTTATATGCACCATGTATATGTATGCTGGTGCCCTTCAGGAGTCTGTAGAGGGAGTGTGAAGCTCTGAGCCTACAGTTACAGGCCATTTGTGAGTCTCCATACAGATGCTGGGAATTAATCCAGTGTCCTTGGCAAGAGCAACAAATTTTCTTTTTTTTTTTTTTTTCAACTTTTATTAGATATTTTCTTCATTTACATTTCAAGTGTTATCCAGATAGTTCCCTATATCCTCCCCCCTCCTGGCCCTGCTCCCCTACCCACCCGCTCCCACCCCTTGGCCCCGGCGTTGCCCTGTATTGGGGCATATAAAGTCTGCATAACCAAGGGGCCTCTCTTCCCACTGATGGCCAACTAGGCCATCATCTTCTATATATGCAGCTAGAGACACGAGCCCAGGGGGTACTAGTTAGTTCATGGTTATTCTTCCACATATAGGGTTGAAGATCTCTTCAGCTCCTTGGGTACTTTCTCTAGCTCCTTCTTCCTTGGGAACCCTGTGTTCCATCTAATAGCTGACCGTGAGCTTCCACCTCCATGTTTGCCAGGCATTGGTATATTTTCCCCTGAGACCGCTATATCCAGGCCCTTTCAGCACCATCTTGCTGTCATATGCTATAGTGTCTATGTTTGGTGACTGACTGTGGGATGGATCCCTGGCAGCTGCAGTCGTTGGGTCCATCCTTTGGATTGAGCTGCACTGTGCCATTGTTCCAGTTCCCAGAACACACTTTCTATAGACTCCAGGCTGCTGTGGGAGTGACACAGAAGTAGCTGTTAGTGTCGGGCCATGGGTGCCTCAGTCACAAATGCTACCGAGGAGAGAGTTTCCTTATCATGAAATGGAGCTTCACAGAATCAAGGGCTTCAGAGCTGACACTCAGCTTCCACCTAGATAATTCTAAAGCCCTGTGGTTCTGGACTGTGATGGAAGTTGTCTAAGCTTGGACTGCCATCAATGAGTGTGAGAGGTTCTGTCTGCTTCTGTTTCTAAGAATCCCTCATTCTCCCCTTCTACCTGTACCACCCTCTCTATCCATCTCCCCAAACCAGATCAGAGAGTGTGGCATGTTCCTTTCAGCAGGAGATGCCCAGCAGACTTCCCCATGCCATCCTCCACGACCTGGCAGCATGCCCCGGAGCCCTTGGGATATCCTTGTTCTAAGGAGAGATTCTAGAGTTTTCTAGAGCTGCAGACAGGACCAACATAAGTGCCGCAGGGGAGGAGGTGCCTCCAAAGTCCTGGGAAGCTTCCACTGTGTGCAGTATGTCTGGCCAGATGAGACTGGATTAGTAGAGCTTGCACCACATTTCCTCCTGTTGGCTGCTGGCTTTCCTTGAAAGTCCCTGGGTGCCATACCCAAATACTCTTAACACCTTATAAAATCCGGGTAATGTGCCTTTGTTATAGAGACCTCGAGTCCTCTTGTGAGGATCATGTGATTCCATAGGACTTCATATGGCTCTACCCACAGCCTCCCACCCTGACAACAGCTGTTGAGTGTGTCATGCTCAGTCTATGGGGTTTAGGTTCATGTAGATCAGGTGCTGACCATCACCTAAAGAGGAAGCCAGCAGACCTGAGGCATCCCGACACTCGGAAGAAGCAGCCACTCTGTGGGGCTCCTGGCAACTGCCACTGCTGTCTTCCTGCCCAGCTCCACCTGTTGGCCAGCCTCCTCTGAACACCACACCAGTTTTCCACTATACTTCTCCAGGATAACAGGGCCACTGAGAGCTTCCTGAAGGATTTTAGTGTGTGAAGTGGTCAGAAACAAACAGTAAGTAAAAGTAGAATTTCCAGGAAGAAAAGAAAAAAGGCAAACTTGCAGAAGTTCCGCGCCGCTTTAAACGCTGCACTTCAGACGCATTAGGATTGAAATTAAAGCCCGTGAGTGGCTCTTTATATTTCTTTATTTTGCAGTAACCTGACTACAACTTTCACTTTTCCATTCATTTCCTAGAAATCCTTCTTTAATGAAAACTGAAGGGCCATGCCCATGTTTGCTGAGACTGGTACAGGCCAGGCTGACTTCATCTCAGGGCTTCTCTCTTGATGGAGTGTAAGATGGGACTAGGGCTCTCCAGAGACTCTTAAAAGAGAGCTTTAAGAAAGAACCAGCCAGTAAAAAAGTTGCCTGTGGAGTTATGAGGCCTGGATGTGTGGCAATTTTCTTAACCTCCTAATCCCAACTGTCCAATTACAGTTTACAGGCCCTTGGGGACTGCAGCATTAGCTAAATGAAGAGCAATGGATGACCCGCGCTGTGGGAGCAGACACATCCACCTGTTAGAACAATCACGGATGCAGTCGCTGATGTAGACAGAGCAGTTCCCCCCAGACTGCCTTCCACCTTGCCTTCATGGACTGTTCATATTTATAAGCCTATTGATCTGGGCATAAGTCTCTTAAACACATCTGCAGGGGTGCCCATGAGACCCCGACTACTGAATGAACTGTCACAGAAAGGAACTCATGATCCTAGGACGCCCATCTCCAAAACTCATGGTGCCATTCAGTCTCGGCATGAAATCATGGACTTCAGTAAACTAAAAACTCAAGTTCAGACTCTTAAAAGTAGCGCTTTGGGCTTTAGTTGGGGAGTCAGCTATGGTAAGGAGGCAAGACTGTGAGCCTCAGAAAGCCCGTATCCCGCAGAACACAGGTGGCTGCTGGCTTTCTGCCAGACTCAGTTTCTCCCCATTCACTCAGAAAAGTGGTAGATAAAGAGTCTTCACCGTGAGAGCTCCCCTTCCCTTCCCTTTCTCTCTGCACCTCCCTCCCATCCTTTCAGAAACATTCTAGGTGAACATCTCTAGGGTAAAGAAAAGGGATCCCAAAGAAGCTAAACTAAAGCATTGAATATTGGGTTCTGTTCGTTTTATGTGACTCTGTTTTAGGGTTGTCTTCTCAGAGGGAACTCACAAACCATCTTATCTAACAGAGCTCAGCAGGGTCATTTTAGATATGTGTGCTGAAGTGTGATTCACATGTAGTAAAACTATCAGTCTTCAAACTTGTTTGAAGTCATGAATAAAACAAGTTTAGAAGGAATGCTTAGTGTTGAGAGAGAGGAAGATGCTAAGGTGGCAGAGTTTGTGGAAACCCTTGAGGGCTTTCCATTTCCTATAGAACAGTCTAGAACCCAAAGTACAAGAAGTGAAGGCTCTTACTAATGCAGTCACCACTTCTGCATCTTGCCAGTGGCTGTGCAACACTACCCACGTAGCAGGTACATGGCTAAGGGTTTACTCTGGGAAAACCATGCTGATGGCGAATCCTTGAGACGACAAGCTATGCCATGCTCAGTTTTACATCCTCCATAGTGTCTGAAGTGTTGCAAGCTCACCAGAGATGAAGGTTGAATTAGATCAGCGCACAGGGCTGTAGAGGAAGCCCTGGGTAAAGTGTTTACCACACAAGCATGAATACCTGAGTTTGAACTGCCAGCATCCATCAGAGGCCAGTGTAGCGAGATCTAGAAACTGGGGGGGGGGGGGGGGGGGGGGGATTGTCAGAGACAAAATGATCTCCAGAGCTGCCTGGATAACCAGCGTGGTTGAAAGGAGAACTCCATGATCATTGTGGGAGCCTGTTTCAAAAAGAATGAATGAAAGAAAAGAAGAAAGAAAAGGAAGGAAGGAAGGAAAGAAGGAAGGAAGGAAGGAAGGAAGGAAGGAAGGAAGGAAGGAAGGAAGGAGAAAGAAAAGGAAAGAAGAAAGGAAGGAAAAAGAGGGAAGAAAGAAGGAAAAAGGAAGGAAGGAAGGAAGGAAGGAAGGAAGGAAGGAAGGAAGGAAAGAAGGGAGAGAGAGGAAGGAAGGAAAAGAAAAAAGAAATATGGAAAGCACTAGAGGAAAAGACCCATAGATGATCTGCAGATATCATAGACACTGCACACACTTGTGTACAACACACACACACCAAGGAAAATCATGTGACTGTGTTACATACAATTGCTTCATTTTGGCAAAATTGGAGAATTAGTCTTGAGCAAATTCAATAACAATCTAAGATAATCGATGATACTAAAGTTATGGAAGAACACAAACCAGGACAGGGAAGGTCAGGTGTGGATGGTGGTGGCAGTAACGACCACCACTGTGTGCTTATTGTTGTTTTAAACATTATTTTATGTGCATAGTGTTGTGCTTGCCTCTGTGTCCATGTACCACATACATGCCTGCTACCCACTGAGACTAGAAGAGGGCATTAGATCCCTTGGGGCTGGAGGTATAAATGGTGGTGAGCTAAGCCTGTGGGTTCTGGGAATTGAATCCCAGGTCCTTTAGAAGAGAAGCAGGTGCTCTTAACCACCGAGCCATCTCTCCAGCCCTAGTTTGTTTGCTTTTATGTTAAAATCCAGACATGTCTTTGGTGACAGGAAACTTATTTTTAAGCACAAATGTAAGCACCACTTATCATGAGTGCTGTCCTTTATCCTGTGGAATCTGGGTTTGGATTCTAAGGCAGCCACTGGCCAAGCAAATGCTCATTATAAGAGACTTACTCTCTGTGAGCTTCATTTTCCTTGGCTGTTACTCAAGAATGTCAGTTATAGCATAGGATCTTTATGGGTATTACACTAGTAGCGAATTAAATTACTATATGGAAACTGTTGGGTGCACTGCACAGTGGGAAGAGAAATGCTGGTTCTGGAACAAACTCAACACTTGAAACATACCTGCATGTTGCAATGGGCACTGCTAATGGTCTCTGTGTCCCAAAGCAGTCATCTGTAAGCCCCACCCCCTAGGGATCCAGTTACGTTCTCCATCTTCAGCCTCCAGAGTTCTCATTTCCATGTTTGTCACTGACCCCTTGGATCACTTTGATATCTCAGAAAATAAAGCAAAACAAAACTACTTCCTTTCCTGTCAAGCGTTTGTCCTCTTCTAAGAGTTCTTTTAAAAATGTGTGTATTATGTAAGTGTATGTGTTTATAAGTGTGTGTGAGAATTATGTGTGAGTATATGTAAGTGTGTCAGTATGTGTGTGTGTGATGTTGGGTGATGTCAGGAGTAAACCTTGGGTGTCAGACCTTAAGAACTATTGACTTTATATTTTGAGACATGGTCTCTCACTGAGACCAGGGATCACCAAGTAGGTTGGCCAGTAAGCTCCAGGGATATCTGCAGTGCTGAAATTACATCGTGTGTGTGTGTGTGTGTGTGTGTGTGTGTGTGTGTGTGTGTGTGTACGTGTGTGTGTGTATATCATCATATATATTAAACCATACACACACACACACACACACACACACACACACACACATGCATGCATGCTACCAGTCCAGATTTTTATGTGGTTCTGAGAAGGGAGGTCAGGCATTTGATGGAGTGAGCTACCTCCCCAGCTTTGTTGTGTTCTTATAATATGAATTATGTTCACATTTCTCTGCTCATCCTACCCTAGTGTTTTCCCATCTGCTGTTGGTTTCTCCAGGGATCAGCTCTTGTCCCTTGATAGTGACATCCTTCCTGCTGAGTCTAGTATTGGCAACTCTTGCTACCTTACTGGATCAAAGCCTCCTTCTTCTTGGTTATGCCTCAGTTTACTCCTCCAGGAAACAACTTGCCTGGTTCCCTGTTACCTCTACTCCACAGTAGTGAGGCTCTCTAACATTCCTTATTTAAAGCAATAAGAAATCAAATAGTGAGGATATATTGTTGCCCTAGCCCTTGGCCCCTTGGAATGGCCTTTGGCAGTAGGGGGTCAGAAGACATGGAGTCAACAGCATAGACTCTGGGAGTCAGGTGAGAAGCGGAAACAGACTTGTTTATTGTGGAGTTAGGGAGTGCCTTGATACCCTCCACCTGTTTTTTTTATGAAGGGAAAGTTACGGTTAGAAACCATGTTGGGGATTCAGGCTCAGCTTGTTTGTCTTGTTTGTTTGTACTTTCCTTATGATGGCATCCGCTCATTACCTGGAGTTGAAAATCTTCCAGGTGCCATTTAAAGCATCAACAAGTAGTACCCAAAGTGCCACAACAATTATGCCATCAATGTTGAAATTACCGCACCTCCACATGATTCTTGAAAATGAAGGGAGCTGTCTAGGTGGAGTGAAGACCACGTGGTAGATTTTGGCTGTCCGGATCATCCAACTGATGTGGACACGGACGTAATTCAAAGCTATAAGTGTTTACTGGTCATCTGGTCTATACTAGATGTATGTTAGACTTCCTGTATAATCACTTTATTTTATTTTAGCATACGTGTGTGTGTGTGTGTGTGTGAATGCATGCATGAGTGTGTGTTTGTGTTGTGTGCATGCATATGTGTGCTGTGTGCATGCGTGTGGATTCGTGAGTATGAGTGGGTATGCATGGGTGTGGTTATGTGCATGGAAGCTAAAGGTTGCTATCAGGTGCTTTCTTCGATTGTCCTCCATTTTGGTTTACTGAGGCAAGGGCTCAATGGTTTGGCTGGCCTAAACAGCCAGCTCACCCCAGGATCCACTGTCTTCAATCTTCCCAAATGCTGCATTTACAAGCAGCTATCACACAAATGCAGTTTTGTGTAGTTCCTGAACTCTGGTCCTCATCTTGTGTGGCAAGCTGTTTTATAAACCATGTATCCCTCTTCCCAGCCCCTGGAATGACACTTCTCCATCTAGGCCTGTGATCTTGGATATGTCTGGAAATAGACTTTGTGGCTTTGAGCCCTCTGCACCTGAGATTGAAATATTGTGTGTGTGATGATGATGTTCCTTAGGCTTTAGGAGATAACCCTTCACATTCTGCTAAGGGTAGGTGGTCATAGTTCAGGACCCTTTGTCAATCAACACCTTCTCTGGAATGAGAGCTTGTGAAAGGATGCTGTAGTGTAGGGTATCACAGATTTTTAAAGTTTCCAATTGCCGGGAGTGGTGGCACACACTTTTAATCCCAGCACTTGGGAGGCAAAGGCAGGCGAATTTCTGAGTTCCAGGCCAGCCTGGTCTACAGAGTGAGTTCCAGGACAGCCATAACTACACAGAGAAACCCTGTCTCGAAAAAACAAAAAAACAAAAACAAAAAAATGTTTCCAATTAATAACTAAAATGGCCTCTTAGAAAACAAATAATTTGAGAATAAACATCTGGTTCCAGCAACATAACTGCAGATGTGAATCAGTTCTCACATTGTGGAAATATAAATGATGTTTGAGGAGAAACAGGTCTGGATCCTGGAATGATGGAGCATTCAGATCCACCGCATCCCTAGTCCCTCAGCACAAATCCCCCTTTTCATTTCTCCACAGCCACCTGCACTCTCCTCCGTCCTCCCTCCATCCTCCATTTTCACTTGTGTGCCCCAAATTCTTCCCGCTGCACTTCCCTCTCTTCCCTCTCACATTCCCTCCCTGGTCCCTTCCTCTGCCCTTGGCTGCAAACCCACGCTGTTGTTCACAACAGGGCAGCTGTCCTTCGCCAGGAGAATCAAGCTCCTTACTTTCAGACAGCCCCGGAACAAGGCAGCGACTTTGGTCTCTGGGTTCCTCAATAGACAGGACAACAAAGGCGTGGTGAAAGGAGGTGTCTTCTAAGAAGTTCACATTACGGCCTGTAGTGAAAGAAAACGCTGATATTGTTACCACCGCCAGTTTCTTCCCATTGTGCTCCTTGTCAAAAACATGCCCCCTCCAAAGGGATGGGATGCGTTTCAGGACAATTTGAGAATGTTCGGTAACCCAATATTATCTCGGTTTCTCTCCTTGTTTCATGTTACTTTCTGATCCTTGAGTTCTCCCAAGTTCACAGTGGTCTGTGACATTACGGTGACTCCCTAACTCCCCATTATCCTTCCAGTCAATGGGAGGACAATGACTTGTGTTATTCTGTATTCCACCTCCCTGTCATTCAGCAGTTTATCTCCGTTGATACCCCGGTACCAGACACAGAAACCAAAGTAGGTTGTCTTGTCTTCGGGGAATCTTGAATGCCTTTTGTTCCAAGAGGCGCTTTGTATTCATCAGTCAGCTGAGGACTCTGACTGGAGAAGCCTCCATCGTCAGCACACAGCCTGGGTGAAAGGGGGATGCCTAGGCTGTGGAATATTCACAGGCAGAGGCGCCTGTGTTCACCTTTTGGCACCACAAGCCTGAAGGGGTCCCCAGTGGTGCCTGCCAAAGCTTGCAGACATGACTGTCTCCTGGAGGAAGTAGTGTGTGCACCTCATATCCACTTTTGATATTAAACCTATTCACACAGGCACATTTATCTTCCTTTCCCATCTGCCAACCAGCAGCATCAAACATCTGTGATAAAAGTCCAAAGGTGAGATGACAGTGATCAAAGAAGCCATGCTTCTCCCCCTACTTCTTGGAAAGCGGTAATGGCCTTCTGCCCCTCCCATACCCCGCATCTTTGACAGTCCCTAGTGGGGTGCGCACACAGTGCAGATGCCAAGTTAAGTGGCATGCTATTTGTGTTGCTGAGGGACAAAATCTTAGCAGATCAATAAACCTGTGTCCAAACAGAAAGCAACGGGAGGATGTAATGACTGTTAATTTGAGGTCATCCAGTGGTGACTATTAAGTGTCTAGTCTAACCAGAAAACAATGGACAGATACCATAAAGATGCCGAGAGAGGGAAACAAAAACTGAAAGGAAAGATATAAAATATTACTTTAAAAGTTCTTATTAGAATATGCTCATTGTGCAAAATTGGTTTGGAGGCTGAAGTTCAGACTTGCTGTAGTTCCTACTGTACAAACATGAGGATCAAGTTTGATTCCTTTACCCTCCTAAAAGCCAGGCTTGGCAGGGCACATTGATAAATCCCACACTGGGGAAGCAGACACTAGTGGGTCTGAGGGCTCTCTGGGCATTCCATCTAGCCAAACCTGCAAGTTCCAACATTAGTAGGACACTAGCTCAAAAACTAGAGTGGGGAGAGAGGCACAGAGAAAGAGCCTGACGTCCATCTCATCTCTGCACATGGAAACACAGGCATGTGCCCCTCCACATGTGCTCACATGTCCAGGAACACATGCAGACACATTTATCACACAGGTACATTTACACACAAACACACACAAAAGAGTGTGTGTCAGGTTATCTTCACACATGTATATTATATACGCCATTCATTTTACCCCATAATTCTCTCTCATTCCCCTACCGTTACCACGTGTCTCCTTCTTCTTCCCAAATAGTCCCCATTCTGGGACAGGCATGGTGACCATACACACCTTTAATCCCAGCCCTCTGGAGGCAGAGACAGGCTGATCTTTGTGAGTCTGAGTACAGCCAGGGGTACATAAGCAAACCCTGTTTCAAAATAAGTAAGTATCTAAATAAAATAAAATATTCTCACCAAAGAGTCTCCTTTCTATTTTTAGGTCTTTGTTTAAAATCTAGATTCTGCTTCCAGGAGAAGATACATGACATTTTTCTTTCTGACTAACTTATTTTGCTTAACATAGTATCTCCTGTTCTATCCAAATGATGGGATTTATTCTTATGGTACAATGCTCCATCGTGTACATATAATACATTTTCTTTAGCCATTCTTCTGAGTGGGTACCTAGGCAGATTTTCTATCCAGGGTAATGTGTGCAGTGCCATATACAGGATCTCTGTAGTGTGGTAGCTTAGCTCTTTGGAGCACTTATCCAGGAGCACTAGGGACACATCTTTAGTGTTCTGAAGTTTATATTCCAATCAGCAGTGAACCAGGCTTCCTCTTTCCCTACATTCTCACCAACATTTGTTATGATGATAATCAAATTGTCAACCTGGTCATGATAGGCAAATATTATACATTACATTCTAGCCCTTAAACATCACTTGGAATAAAGTTTACTTCCTCATCCTCAATGAAATAAGAGCTACATTCAGAATTCCAAGGTTTACAGAAAACTGCTCTCTTACCTTTTGATGGAAGCTTTTTTAAAAAAAAAATGTAGATATGGGCTGCCTTGGCAAAAGAATTTACTTCCACGTTAAAAATGTACATAGACTATAAAAATACTGACTGGAAGCTGGTGAGATGGCTTAGTGGGTAAGTGTGCTGGCCTCCAAGCCTGTGACCTGAGTTTGGTCACTGGACGTACATGGTAGAAGCAGAGTACTAGCTCTCTCAAGGTCATCTGGCTTCTACCTGCATGTCCTGGAGAGAGAGAGAGAGAGAGAGAGAGAGAGAGAGAGAGAGAGAGAGAGAGAGTATGTGTAAAATATGCAGTGAATAAGCTTTTTGCTCATCCTGGCTAATTCATAACAGGTAGAGGTGGCAAATGACTACTGTTTACTTCCTGTTTAGTATGTCAGGAATGTCCCTGGGCATTGAACATGCAAACATAGGATGATTCAAATGAAGGCCAAGAAATGTATTCATAGATCTAACTATATGTAGTTAATTTTACCCATTCCATTACTGTTTAGTTCATCACTGTCCAGTGCAGTTTCTGGCCAAGTTCATGCTCAACTAGACAGATCTTTAAGGAAGGCTTCTATGGTTGTGGACATGAGAAGCATTCAATTAGCACATAGCAAAGAGCACTTAATTCAGAGTCTCATAGGCCTATGTTAGGAGGGTTGCCCATATTAGAAGGGTTGCCTGTGTCAGGAGAGTTGCCTATGTTAGGAGAGCTGCCCATGTTAGAAGGTTATCATCTATGTTAGACAGTTGCCCATGTTAGGAGAATTGTCTGTGCTGGGAGAGTTGTCCATGTTAGAGGGGCGTCCATGTTAGAGGGTTGTCCATGATAGAGGGTTGTCCATGTTAGAGGGTTGTCCATGTTTGGAGGGTTGTCCATGTTTGGAGGGTTGCCCATGATAGAGGGTTGTCCCTGTTAGGATGGTTGCCCATGATAGAGGGTTGTCCATGATAGAGGGTTGCCCATGTTAGAGGGTTGTCCATGATAGGATGGTTGTCCATGTTAGAGGGTTGTCCATGATATAGGGTTGTCCATGTTAGGAGGTTGTCCATGATAGAGGGTTGTCCATGTTAGGAGGGTTGCCCATGATAGAGGGTTGTCCATGTTAGGAGGGTTGCCCATGTTAGAGGGTTGTTCATGATAGAGGGTTGTCCATGTTAGAGGGTTGTCCATGATATAGGGTTGTCCATGTTAGAAGGATTATTAAGACAATTACTATGTTCAGAAGCAAGAAATACAACGTGGGCATAAAATTTCAAGTTCCACCAGCATGGAGCATGACCCTGATGGCAGAACTACTCGGCTTTTGCCTTCTGAGCTTAGATGTGAGAGCTCTTGGTTTCTGAGCATGTTTAATTTCAGAGCACAGGAGAGATCCAGATGCTTCCAAAGCAGTTGACTTTGTTGAGAAATCTAAGCAATGGTTTCCTCCCAGGTACTGAGCTTCTCATGACAGAGGTCTTTGCCAACTGTCCTGATTTGCTTTCCACAGATGAGATAAACAGCATGACTGAAAGCATCCTGGAAAGAAAAAGATCTGTTTCATCCTAATGCTCACAGTCCATCACTGAGGGGAGTCAGGGCAGGAATTCATGCAGGACAGGAAGCTGGGGGTAGAGCCTGAAGCAGGGTTGTGGACGAGTGCTACTTGCTGATTCATTCCTCTTGACTGGCTCAGCCTATTTTCTTATACACTCAGGACCACCAGGCCAGGCATGGTACCACCAACAGTGGTCTGGGCAGTGCCTCATCAATCACCAATCAAGAAAATTCACTACAGGCTTGCCCAAGGCCGATGTTATGAAGATAATTCCTCAATTAAAGTTTCCCCTCCCAGATGATGCTGACCTGTGCCAAGTTGACAATAAACGGCACACCAACCTAATGAATAAGTAAAATATAAACAAGCCTCGTACTCTAGCCTATGTGCCAAGAGAGAGTATCTTATAATCCAGCATCGATGCTTGGACTCCACACTGGACCCACCAAGGAGACCAGGCCTCATCAGTCAGTGCCCAGGCTCCTAGGTCTACCAGAGGCAAACTCAGCTCCAAGGAAAGTAAATAATTAAGCAGGTCATTAGGAAGCCTCTGAAAGTCCAGCTCTGCAGCTCTGCAGCTCTGCAGCTCTGCAGCTCTGCAGCTCTGCAGCTCTGCAGCTCTGCAGCTCTGCCCCACCATGTTGTTAATCTGAATAAGAGGCAGAGGTTCTTTACACCAAAGGAAAGAAAAACGGGAAAATTGAAGTTTGCACACTAAGGGCCGCTAGAGTGGGAGTTCATACTACCCAACTCTGCCACAGCCTAAGCAGTAGGTCCTCAGTCTCCTTGAACTATCTTCTTAGAAGTCACCCCTAGAAAGACTATTGTCCCCATCAATCTGCTGGGCCACAGAACTGCTAGGGCCCAGGTTGGAGGGAGCAAGTCACTCCCCCTGGAAGTCTGTAGACCTAGAAGCCCCAGGGCTTGCCTGTGGCCTTAACTGGAGCAAAATTACTCAACGAGTCTTCTGTTTTCTTCCTTCAAGGCTCTCTATGCCCACTGCTCAGTGACCTCAATCTGCTGGGGTCTTACTTGGGTGGAGGGATGGGGGTAGTCTATGAGACTCACCCATTCTCACATGTAAATGACCCAAATGTTCTATCTAGGCTAAGATTTGCAGAAAGAGGGTAATGCTCAATGGTGTGGCTTGGGGTTCAGTAGCTCTCTTGTCGAAGGACAATGTGTCAGACTCTAACTTTTTCCTTTCCCCAAAAGAAGTTTCCTATCCAGGCAGGGACAGAGCTTTCTCCTGAGTTCTAATGCAAACCAGATCCGCAGCTCCAAGATGGTTCCAGGTTCTTTGGGTTCTAACTTCTAGGGGTAAGCTGGGCTCTCATGGGTGCACTGGAGCACATGAGGCCACTGGTCTCCTCTAGCTCTGTTCAAGTAGAATCCAGTTCCAGGTGGTTTGGAGATAGTGGGAAATAAGAGTTGGAAATGCCTATAATGGAGAATTAATTTGCACAGGGTGAGGCTGACTCTAAGTATCCATTTGGGAAAGTTGCCTGGATATTTCCATTAATTCTCCCTCCCCTCTGTCCACCTTCCTGCCGTCGACTGGAAATAGCACTTCACTGGGTAAGTTTTTCATTTTTACAAGACCATGTTCTTTCACTAAACTTATTTATCTAGCTGAGCCCTGATGTGATGTAATTTGAGTAAGGACAACACTGAGTTGGCGTAATTATTTCTTAATATTTAAAAGCTCCCTTGGTTAATGTGTTTTTGGAGACAAGCTGTTAAATCATTAGGGATGGTGTTTTGCAGCCTTTTTCTAAGCAGTGGCTAATGTGGACTTGAGCCGTTGGGCCAGAAGAGCACCATGGCTCTGCTCCCCATTAGCACACTGGTAATGAGCCGGTGACATTCTAACAGGTCTTATTGTTAGGCTTACATTTCACAGATGTGATGATAATCGAAAATTCTTATTTAAAAAAAAAGTTAGGGAAGTTTCCTTGTCAAGCTTTATGGTGTGTTTTACCAGCTAGCAAAGGAGAGGGAACTTCTGGAAGCTCATTCCCATTGAGAGCTCCTGCAGGTGATGGTGTGAGACTTCATGATAGATGAACAGGATAGAAATGGCTTACCTAAAGGACTGCAAGGTGACACATCAAAGGGACACTTGCACATCAGCGTTTACTGTAGCACTGCTCACAAGAGCTGAGTTGTGGCACCAACCTGGGTATTCAGCAACAACGTAACAATGCATAAGGAAAACACGTCACATTCATAATGGCATTTCTTCAGCCACAAATATGCCATTTTTGGGAAATCAGTACCACGAGAGACCATTGTATTAAATGAATTTGGTTAGTTTCTGGCAAATAGCTTGTTCTTTCTCATTTTCTTCTTTCTTCATCTTCCTCATTTGTGGTTACTAGATTTTATGAGATATATAAAACTATGTATGTATATGTGGTACGAGTGGAAGTGAAATTAGCTAGAGAAGGAAGGTGACTGATGGGAGGGGACAGTGGCAGAAGCAGGAGGATGGGCGTATATGCTCAATGCTAGGATCTCCTCATATAAAAGCATACTAGTGCAATGAATGCACGCAATGAGAAAGGTTTATATACTAAACATAGCATTGTGTGGTCCTAGAGAATAAAGCCCAGGAGAAGGCATGGTTGGCATTGGCATGGCTTAGTGTTAAGAGCTGTCTCTACACCACCAGTGCCCTGATCCAACAGATTGCTCTAACAAGCTACCACAGACTGCTGCTTAGGCCACCCTTCTTTTCATGAGGTACCAGTATGGTGGGCCCAGTAAGATCTACCTTTTGCAGGCAACTGCCATCTTGTTTGCTTTTACATGCATAACATTATGGTGCTTCTACTCCTTAGAAGGGCACGAATTCTATCACGGGAGCTCCAACTTCCTGAACTAATTTAAGCTAAATGACATCCCAAAGGCCACACTCCTAATACTACTGTGTTAGGGGTTGGGCCTTCTGAGTGTGGATTTGCCAGTGAGTGAGGGTGCCATCAAGATAGATCACATGATTCTGGACTGTCAGTGTGATACAGGAGAGTGAACATCAGTAGGTGTCTGCAGCAGAAGGGGGTCACCCACTAGATGGGCTCTTGGAGTGGTTTGCTTCTAATCCCTCTTCACAACACAACGCTTCCTTAATTATTTTGTGAGTGATTGGGAAAGTGAGAAACACAGGAAGCAGCCAAGGATTCGGGGTAAGATGTGCATTGAAGGATCACTACCATGGATGATGTTCATGGTCAAATTGGACAAATCTATGGATGCACACGAGAGCCACCCATGAAGACAGAAACACAGCCTCGCATTTCTAAGTCACAGTTGCACTGTGCTGTCCATGTGGGGGTCATCTGGTGACCTTTGAACAGAGAGTCATGGAGCTAATGGACTGGGGCAGAGGGAGACCAGAAGAGCCACCAGCCTGGGAAGTACATTAACCTTGTTGCAAACACTACCAGACTTTTTAGCGGGTGTTAAGCAGTTGTGTGGAGGAGCATGGAAATTGCTCTCCAATCCAAGAGGCTATGGTGGGAAGAGATTCTAGCGCTAATGTGTTCTAATCAGAACCAAGCGACATCTTCAGCATTCGTGGACTTCAGATGTGGGCGTTGTGGACTGCACACTGGAAGCTCCCTGGGGAAAGAAGAAGCTCAGGCTGGGTCTTGTGACCTAGGATGCTGGCTCAAGCCTGTGCTCCCTGCAGCCCCTCCCTCCATCCCTTCATCCTGAGGAACTACTGAGAAGCAGTGACTTCTGCTGAGCCGCTCTCTCTCCCTCACCTCTTCTCTGTTGGAGTCGTTGATGTTTTATCATCTTGGTGGCATCTTAATGCAGCCCGATCTGCAGGAGCTGATGACAGTGACACCCTTGTAATATTCTTCAAGAGATCAAACAATATGCCGGGGGAAAGAACCCTCTTTAAATGGCACATGTACACATACACACACAAACACACATGTGCACACATACACACATGCACACACACATGCACACACACATTCAGCAAGCTTTAAAATCTGTGATCTATCTTGTCTTTACCTCATGTCTAAGTAATAATTATAACTCCATAGAAGAACTCACTAGAAATCACCAGAAAGGGAAAGGAAGCAGACAGGTGGGCGTGGTAATGTTGAACTTGAGATTTTGAAGTTTATCATTGTAGGAGATAGGCTCCTCTGAGGCAAGAGAAGAAAACAATTTGGAAGAGGAGATGTGTCCACTTACAGCTCAAACAGCTACACTGCTAGCTTACCAAACAGAAAGCCTCTTAGTTTTCTTATCCCAGGTTCACTTTCCAAAGAAAGCGAAAGACTGGGGCATGGATGGAGACTCTAGACAGGTTTAATGCTTTGTGTGACTTGGGTATTCTCCATTATTGTTTCAGCTGGGAATTCAAATGTAGAAAAGGGAAAGGCCCAGTCTCTATCCGAGAAGTTGTGTGAGCCATAAGAGCTTCCAAGCCCCTCTGGCACTTCCAAGAAACAGAAAGAAGCAAGACAGCAAGAGCCTCACTAAGCCTGCCGTGTGGGCGTGGCCTCTACAGAGGTGTGGCCTTTTCAGGGGCGTGGCTTTTGGAGAGAACAGCAGCCAGCCAAGCGGCAAGGCAACCTTCTGTGAATGGAACTCCAGGGCCACTAGGAAATGCGTAGTTTTGAATCACTTCCTAATAGAGAAAACACATGCAATAGACCTTAAAATGTTCAATCTATGGAGCTCAGAGGGTAGAGTGCTTGTTGTGTAAGAGTGAACACAAAGGTGTGGTTCTCAGAAAACCTGTAATGCTGGGCATGGTAGCAGCTTTGAGATGCCAGCACTCCTATTAAAAGGTGGAAAATCCTCAAAAACTCATGGGCTTCACACACACACACATACACACACACCCCACAAAAATATATAAATTAATTAAAACATCAATCCAATCCACTATTAACAACTCTGTGATGCTAAATATCCATAAAATGATGATTTTTTAAAAAGACTATTTGGTACTAGAAAACCTCCTCACCAGTAAGAACCCCCTCCCCCATAAAAATCATTGATAATTGAAAATGAGCTTGACCTTCATTATAAAGACAGACCTTCTAGGACCAAGGAAAATACAAATATTCATCTCGTGATTGACAGAGCCACACCTCATGTTTAGAGTCTTGTTTTAGGGTTGGGTTCAGGGGATTACTGAACCTTTGTTTGCCCAGCATCTCTGTATAATGATGACCTGGAAAACTTCATTTCCAGTTTATTTATAACTTGCAATGTTTTCAATCAGTTTTTTTAAAAGCTTAAAGTTAGTATGGTATTTTCTGTTTACAAGGGATGCAGGCCCTCCTGTCTTGTGTGAGATGGTGAAGATGAGGAAGGGTCAGCTCTCTGCTTTTACCTCCCATAGTGCTCAGCGACAGGGAGATTGCCCACTGTGGTCCAGGACAGCGACCTCTGCAGCTCATCATCTGTATCTGTGCTTGGAAGAACTGAGGAGATCTAGCCTGGTGAGGAGAAGATTTCAGAGAGAGATGGTTACTTTCCAAATCTGTGAAAGGAATTGTGGGAGAAGGCAGACAAGAAAGATAATTCTTAGTGATGGTTTCAGTTCCTTCTCTTATTTCTATGATGAAATGCTCTTACTAAAGTGGCTTTAAGGAAGAAAAGTGGGTTTTTCTTTTTCTGGCTCCAAGTTCAAGCCTACAGCCTCTGGGTTTTAGAGGAGGTCAGGGCAGTAGGAGCCTGCGGCTGTTGAAATCAGAGCCAGCAGCAGACAGTGGGACTACACTCAGCCCCCTTTTTCCACTTACACAGTTCAATATCCCAGCGATGGAGCAGGGATGCCCACAGGTTACATCTTCCCACGTCAATTAACAAGATATTTATCAAGATAATTTTCCACAGGCCTGCCTATGATTGGCCGTTACTCAGATGATTCCAGATTCCGTTAGTTAACAATTAACACTAACTGTCATACTGAGTCACTCCAACATCACAGGCACACTCCCAAGCGTTTCCTCAGGCCGTATTTGGATCTCAAAACAGCCTTACAAGGGCAGTTAATTTAGATTAAGAAACCAGAATGGAAGACTCAGTAATTGTACATCTGTGGTAAAGTAGCAAGGTCAGATGCAATCCTAAAACAAACAAATATCTTAAGGACGCACTGCAACCTGAAAATCTTCCAGTCAGAACCACTGGGTCAACAGGTAGATGCCACAGGCAGTAGATTTTATATCTCTAAACTTAGCAGGAGAATTCCAAGAGGAGTCCAGAGAAGGGAGTGGGGAGGCTGTGAGAGAATGGAGCGTACGTGCGAACGTGCATGCGTAAGTACGTACGTATGTACGTACGTCCGTACGTACGTTCGTGTGTGCCTACATGCGTGCGTGCATGCTTGCGTGCTTGCGTACGTGTGTGCGGGCTTGTGTACGTGAGTTGGATTTTCTGGGAGCGACTGAATGTCCTGCATGTGGATCATCATTTCCCAACAGTCTTCCTGCAGAGCGCTCCGAGTCACAGAAGAACAGGGACGATATGACTGAGAGGGTTAAGTGGTTCCAGAGTTAAATACGTTCTCCAAATGGGAAGCTGCAACCTGCGGATCACCATACAATGTCCGTGCAGAACTTCCTGGAGAACCCTCGAGTCCTAATCATGAGCTATGGATCTACCAAGTGCGGAACTTCCCTGAACCTTGGGAGCTGCTCTTCCTGCAGTACTCTCGGGGACCTTGGGAAGTCTGGTTGTGGAGTATGTCGATATCCCCATGGGAGGCTTGTGTCAGAAGGACTTCCTAGCCCCATCCTTCCTTCACTCATTCCATACATTCAATCATTTATGGAGTAAGAATCTCTGATGATTTTCTGGGTACCAAACCGAGCAAGACACTGAGGATATGAAGATAAATGAGACCTGACCTCTTGTCTCTCCTCCCTACTCATGCCCTCAGAGTTCCCCACTGCCTCCTTACCTTGCTGGCATCTTTTCCCCTAGCTGCTCCTTTCTGTGCAGAGGCACCTCAGTGCTCTCAAGCCCTATGTGGCAGTACTTGCTCCCGACAAGGTCCCTCCCTCCTATCTATGTGCCGCGGAGCGGAGTAGTCATCACACAATGTGATTGCGTTATTCATCTGAGCGGCATCTGTCTTCATCAGAATCAGAGACCCCAGAGGGCAAGCCTCAGAGTCTGTTTGACTCACTGGCTTATCTTGGATAAGTTGCTCACTGCTCTGATGAAATGGCTGGCGAAGCAACTTAAGGGAGCACGGGCTTGTTTTGGTTTATGGTCTGAGATACAGTCAGTCATTGGTGGGGAAGCAGAGGGCGAGAGCGGCTTCAGATGTGAGGGAGGAACGCATGGCACTGCTCACGTGGTATCAGAAGTCAGGAAGAGAAGGCTCATGGGACTGCTTCTTACATTGTGCCCGGGTAGCCGCATAGAGTGTTTTTTTTTTTAATTAGGATTTTGATTTAGATCAGTAAGTCTTGATTGAATGAAGAAGTGAGCACGAGATATAAAACCTTCCTGCCCTCGTAGAGGAGGGTTTACCAACATCCACTCAGGAAGCAAGTGTCTGTGATCCCTGGTCAGAGTTTCCTTCAATAAAACTGAATCTCAAATTCACCTTAAAGTATAGCTAACGTCCCAAATAGTAGTGTCTAAAAAAGCAAATACTTAACTAATAACAACTTATGTTTGAAGACATCTTACACTTTAAACACAATGTCCTTCACTCAAACCTAACTGAAGTCACCAGGTCAGCGAGAGCCAAGTCTGACCCAGAGCACAATTATAGTCTATTTATATTTTAATATCTCGAAGACCTGAGTCAGGTGGCCTTGAGTTGAATCTAAATCTGTCTAGATGCTACCCACTCAATGCTTCCAATTAAATAGAGTAAAGTTCAGCCCAGCTTCACCAGAGCTCTTGCCTTTGCATAGGAACAAGGACACTTTCAAAGTACAGGGTCTTCTCCTCAGGCAAGGTGGGCCAGTTCTTCCCTGCAGGTGCAGGGAGGTCACTGGGCAGTGGTGGGACAGCAAGCCTCTCTTCTGCCAGGTTGGCTGCTCCTCAGATATGCAAATGAAGTGGATATTACTAGGTTTGGATACAGGAGAATTTAATTTTTTTCCCCTTGTTAAAGAAGGACTACGATGTGACTTGAGTCCCCAGTCAGCTCTTGGCTCCTTGCTTGGATGTCTAGTGTTTGTTCTCATTAAGATCCTCCACATCTGAGAAGATAAAGTGCAGAGAGGAAGAGGTTCACCCCAAATCCAGAAATAAACAAGCCAGCTCTTGTCCTGTATATTTATAAAGTGGTCAGGTATTGTTTCATGTATGTGCGTGATGATTAAATGTGTGTGTATGTATCTGGGTATGTATGTGTAGTGTATGTATGAGTGTGTATCTCTGTGTAGTGTGTGAATGTATATGTGTGTAGTATGTGTATATATGTGTGTAGTGTATGTATGAGTGTGTGATTGTGTGTAGATGTGTGTGTGAGAGTGTATGTGCATGTGTGTGAGTGTGCATATAAGTGTGTGTTCATGTGTGTATTGTGTATATGAGTGTGAATGTGTGTATATGTGTATGTGTGTATGAATGTATGAGTGTATATGTATGCATGTATGTGTGCATATGTGTGCGTAGTATGTGTGTATGTGTATGTATGTGTGTGAGTATATGTGTATAGTATATATATATGAGTATGTGAATGTGTGTATATAATATGTGTGACTGTATATATGTGAGTGTATATGTATGTGTGCATGTATGTGTTCATGTTTGTGTTTGTGTGTATGTGTACATGAAACAGGCTTGAAGTGAATTAGAATAGTTAATATGAGTTTTGAACTTCTGCCAGTTCCTTCTATTTGCACTGTTGCATTTATCCATTTCCAAACATTAGAAGATCCATCTATCAGATTCTGTGTCAATCCTGCACATGGATAATTTGTAAAAAAGCTTTCCTTCAAAATGCTCTGCGGTTTTTCTAATCTCGCCGCTTTTCTCCTTTTCTAATCACATAACCTTGAAGTCGAAAGACGCAGCCTGTGATAATCTGTGTACACTGCCTTCATTATTATCACAGACAATTCTGTAAAAAGGGGAAAAGAAAACACACACACAAAACACACACCCTGAACCTCCTCCCTGCCCCCACACATTCAAAGCTGCCTTTAAAGTCCCGCTTTCTCGCAGTTCAATCACACCCGCATTAGGGCGACTCATCAGACAGAAAAGTGTTCGGGAACATAAGGGGATATTGACTTTAAAAATTTACTGGCGAGGCGTTCAGAGCCTGCAGGAATGTCAAAACTCCAACCTGCATTTTGATGTTTTTGCCTCCGGTTAGTCTTGACTGACATGCTTGGAGCACTTTAGTCTGTGCTTGGGTATCCATTAACTGCCCTTGACTCAATGATATCCAGGCCTTTGCAGGGTTTCAGTGGATTTGATGCCCCAAGGTGTAAGGAAAGCTCACGCCCGGTTTTAAGGGATCACATTGGCTATTCCTGGCTTCATTAGGGGGCCATTGTTTGATCCTAAATAATGAGAGCCTGTTAATTATTATTCTGATAATTGGGCCTCATGTGGGAGCATTCAAGGCGGGCAAGAGGTGTTTGAAAAGGAAGCAAGATGGGGAAAAGGAGAAAGAAATGTCAAGGTTGAGTCGTCTTTGACCGGAGTTTGTTTATAAGCAAAGCGTTTTCACCTAAGTGGGGACCAGAGGGGCCGGGGGTAGGTACAGGGCAGCACTTCGGCTCTGGTGGATTTAAAAATTTATGCCTGGACAAACCTCTCACCAAGGATCTCCCATCCCTTGACTGAACCTGTAATTCCATGCAGAGACACAGGGGAATTGGTTTCTTTAGGTGGGGAGAGAGCACACAGGGAACAGAGAACGGGGTCCTTTACCCCTGCTCCCCAGGGAGAAGTGCAAAGTCACTTTCTCCACGTGACCCTGGTTGGACTGCTTTCTTTTCACCTGTAGCATGACAACCAAGTCCACACCAGGCAAGGTGATAGCCCTGCTTCCTGGTCAGACACAAGATGACTGTCCAAGAGTCACAAATGTCAGGAGAACCTGCGGTGGCTGAGGTAGATGGCCTTTGGGTAGACAATGGCTACCAGAAGGTTTCCTTAAATCTCAGAGGCACCATGGAAAATTTTGGCTTTCAAATTCTTGACATATTGGAAGTATTTCTGTACTGTACTCAATCTGGACTTGTTCTCTCTCCATGAAGTGAATAGTGTATTAACACATGTGTGGTGTTTTGTTTTGTTTTGTTTGTCATTTTATTAGGACACACTGTGTAATTGTGAGAGAGAAAATTCCATTCCCCGGAATATCCTGTCTTTCCCTGAATCTGTTCTAGAGCCCACGGTGTCTTACCCGCATGAAGGAAAAGGACAGGGTTCGACAAAGGCCTCTGTTAAAAGCAGGAGGGAAGTTTTGGTAGGGCAATCTGGCATTTGAAGCATTAACTAGATTGTTAGACTTATAGACTCTGGGTACAGCTGGCCAGCTGAGATGAGAGCTGGCCTGCCTGTAGACCAGGTGACAGTGACCGACAGGAAGAGAAGAGACGGAGAGAAGGCCCACACTCATTCCGAGTCCCAGCGCTATGTTCACCCGACTTTGCTTGTCTCTAAACCTCAGTCTTCCAATTAAACTGGAGAGGCTATCAAAAGCGCATGTTCAAAACGGTCGAACACCCTGGAGCTCTGGACTTGCCCGAGTCTTCTTCATAGGCTCTGTGATTCTCTTTTGTAGGTGTGAATGTTCTTTGAGATGCACCATGGGCTGCAGAGCAGGAGGAAAGGGTGGGAGGGCCAGGGGCACAGTATTGGGGAATTGAAGAGTTAGTGGCCAAAACAGGCTATCTTGTCTGTGATCTTTCAACTGTTCCTAACAGCTTCAATACATCTCCTAGGTTCAGCCAAATGACAGTGAGCTGTACTAGAACATGCCATGCTAAGTGCAGAGCCACTGAAGCACACAGCCATCCTGGATTCTGTGCACGGGGAGGGCTGAAGGCCAGCATTGGCCAACAGAATCCTGGAGGTCATACCAGCAAAGAGCTAGAGAGGGCTTCACTTAACCCTTCATGCGTTCCATGACCTTGAGCAGGGTCTGATTTTCCATCTGGGTGGTCGAGTTGATTATCAGGGATGCTAAAAGGCTAGCAGCAGGTTAAGACACTAAAGCTGCTGTTCCCAACCTGTGGGTCATGATCTTTTGTGGGTCTCATATCAGATACCCTGCATGTCAGACATTTACATCACGATTCATAACAGTAGCAAAATTACAGTTATGGAGTAGCAACTAAATAATTTTATGGTTAGGGGTCACTACAACATGAGGAACTGGATTAAAGGGTCACAGCATTAGCAAGGTTGAGAATGATCATCTAAAGCAAGCTGTAAACACAAAATGCTCTGTGGAGGATGGATGGTGACGGTGTCTTTACCAGATAAATGAGGTCAGTAGGCATTCACAATGCTATCTTTGCCAGGCAATGCTCTTATTTTTATATTGCTGAGGGGGTAAGTCAGTCTCATTGAAATTTATGTAAAGATAGATATAAGACATTTCTCCCACTGGGACACATTCTTGGGAGTTTATAAAGAGTACCCACCTCTGTAGGCTACATGCACTTGTTTTTTAGGCTTAATGTATAAGCTAATCATAATAATCATAAGCAAATGATGTCTTGGTGCCCAGAGTAAGAGTTCCTTAGCTGCCCTGGGTCCAGCTTGTACAGGTGAGTATCCTGAGGTCAATCCTAAGTTTCCCTTTTAAAAAGATTCCAGGAGAGTTTTCCGAGCATGGTTTCCAGCCGGGGCCACCTCCCTCCCTTCTCATGCTGCAGCAGTCTAGAGGGATAGTGAGTCATGCTCTCCCAGGCATGCTAAGGAGGTGTGCTCACATGAAAGACCAAACTGTGTAGTTAGATTTCCGTGGTTCTCTGAGTCCTTGATCTTCCTGATGGAAGACCCTGGGTCTCCTTCTTCTGTTTCCCTGACCACATTGATTGCTAACTGTCAATCTTAGATGATGTTTTAACCTCTTCAAATGATCACAGTCTGTCTCGGGGTTGCAATTTGTTAAATTAGACACATGATGTGTCGTCATGAACCATGGGCCAGAGACATTCCTGCACGAAGACATTGTTTAAAAGAAGAAATGAGGCTTACTTAAGCTGTGTCCTGACTTAATACAGGCCATCTTCTTTCTATTGACCAGTTTACAGTGATGATGGTGTTCACTAGGACACATGATTGCCAAGGTCTTTGATGCCCTTGAACCTGCACCCATCTTTCCACTTCAGTGACAATGACTGAGAACAGCTCCTCTGAGTTCCCTCATGGCTAAGAGTTTCTGCTTCGTAGGTGAACCTCATAGCAAATGCTCTTCTGACTCTCCTGCTCCCTCTCACACAGTTAGATGAACCTCATAGCAAATGCTCTTGTGACTCTCCTGCTCCCTCTCACACTGTTAGGAGGTGAACCTCGTAGCAAATGCTCTTCTGACTCTCCTGCTCCCTCTCACACAGTTAGATGAACCTCGTAGCAAATGCTCTTGTGACTCTCCTGCTCCCTCTCACACTGTTAGGACATGAACCTCATAGCAAATGCTCTTGTGACTCTCCTGCTCCCTCTCACACTGTTAGGAGATGCTTCCTTGTGTCCCTTACCTGGGGTGATGTTGGCTCTTCCATACTCAGTGTTTCCCACACTGTGTTTCCACTGCGATGCTTACTGGGAGAAGGGTCTTTCCTGTGTCCTCCTAACCAACACTGATGAAGAGAAAGAGCACAGGCCCTTACCAAGCCGGACTTACCCATGATCAAAGTATGACTAGATGGATTGACAAAGAAAGTTAATATCTAGGCCTGGCCTCTCAACCAGGCAGGAGCTGGGGAGGAGCAACCTGCGATGCCCTCCAAAGCTTCATCAGCTGCCTGCTGGGTCTCCTTCTGCAACCTGTCCGTGCTAACACTGGCATTCTGGGTAAGGTGTCCCCTCCTGAAAGCCATCTTCCTCTAGTCTACTTTGCATCCCAAGGAAAACCAGTCAGGCTGGTCATCTCAAGCAAACACCTACCCTGGAACTCTTAGATCACCATGGCTTGGATTAAGCTCCTCTTTCACTACTGAGAACTGAGAGCCACTCAACCAAGGGAATTGTTTTCTGGCCTGGGATATAACCCTTTAATAGTCATAGCCAGCAAGGGAGTCTGATTGGTTCGAGCACAGGCAGTAGAGGCTGGAGTGGGGCAAGGTGTGTGCAAGCTCAAAGCTTTATCAAGAGTCCCCTCTCATTTTTCTTGTCACTGTTCTGGTAGATAAGGCTTAACAAGTGTCATCAGGCTGAGCTATCCTGGACTCCAGACAATGCCTTATCCCTTTAAAGGACACATTTGTATACTGATCCAAGTGATTTTCTAAAACTTCTGTGACTTTGTAAACGTACCTGTCTGGAATTGGCCAGAACTGAAGTGGCCAATGAGCTAAATGCTCATCTGGGGACATTGGTATCATCCAGGAAAGACCACAGGAGTGACAGTTGCTAAACCAAAATATTCAACCTTAGGTTCTGTCTGTGATAATTTGACAGTCCATGGGATAGCTCAGACTACTTCTGGAGAATTCTCTAACGTCTAACTTCCTCAGAAACTAGGCCTGCATATACAGTGTCATTAAATCAACAAACTCTTCACACCAGTCCAGAAAACGCCAGGCCCTGTGCTGGATTCTGAAAATAAGAGGCCCAGACAACAGAGATCTATGGCCCTTCTGGACTCCAGTCATCTAAAAGGGGCGAAAGGCACGATTAATAACTGGCATGCATGCAGCTGAAGGGAAAATCTATAACAACCAACAACCGAATTTAAGGCTTTCTTATCTCAAGTAGATTAATTATGCAGAATTCCACTGCAGGCATTTTTATCTCCCTTCCATTGGTTCCTTCTTATTGGGCTGTGGTAAGGGCCAACTGGCTGAGCTGTAAGGATGCCAGTCTCTTCCAGAAGCGATCTGGGCACCTCTGCTTCCCTCCGCCCCTGTAAAGCAATGCTTAGGAAGCAGGAGGAGATATGAGCATCCACCCCCAAGAGTTTTGTCTGCCCGTGTGTGCAGTGTTGTGTGTGTGACTGGCCTGTGCACATGTGTGCTGTGACTGCAGAATTGGTTCTTACGTCTCACAGGAGAAGCAGAAAGTTCAGAGAGTATCCATTCTACTCTACATACTGAATTCACACACCAGAACTGGGCTCTGCTCATCCAAGCCAGTGAGTGAGAAGCAGAGCTTTCCAACACTGTTTGTCATTGTGCATTTCTAGTTCACAAATAAAATATTGGACACAGAACAAAACCACTTGAGTTTTGGTAGTATGAATGCTACCATAGCTTGAAGCATCACGTTCTTGAGGCTAGACCTTCAACATAGACAGAAGAAAGTACAGTGGCCACTGCTGATCATTGGGACATCCTGGACCAAAGCAGTCATCGCTATACAGTCTACATCCTGACCAGTATTGGGTTGTTAAGTTAGTCAAATAAAATTGAAAATAAAACCAATCTCCTTTACAGAAAAAACTGACCTTGAAGCCCTTAGTAAATTGTCTTCATTTTTATGGTGCCACCTTGAGAAGGAGGAGTGTGTTCTGAGCCACTCCTTCAGTCCCTTCCTGCTTCTCTTTATTGATGCCCCATCCATTGTATATGTAGAAATGTATTATATCTAAACATAGTGCTGCCCCTTTCACTCCTGTAACTAATTCTTCCCCTTTCTACCTCACTCTCAGCCCTTCCAGGGTCTTCAATTCCATTCTTTATCCCCACATCCAATCCAGGACAAAAATGCTCACCCCACTTGGAAAAAAAATCTAGCTTATAGATGGCCAAGCCATGTGAGCTTCGATGCCCTAAATGAAAAGAAAACTTCACATTCCTGCTCCTCCTTGAGCATACCCTCTTGGCCCTTGTTGGCTTGTTTCACCCCCTCATTAATATCACCTATCATGTCACTTGCTCAAGGACTCTGTCCCCTTCTCTCCTGGGCTCATTGTACTGCCTTAGATATATTTATGGTATCTTTGACTACTTTTTCTTTTTAAAAATGTATTCATATCATTTATTTGTGTGCATGCATGCATGCGTGTGTGCATCATGACGGTGAGATGACAGCTTGGGAGAGTCAATGATCTCTTTCCATCATATAGGTCCTAGGGATCAAATGCAGATTCTCAGGCTTGGTAGCAAGCACTTTTATCCACTGAGCCATCTTGCTGGTCCCTTACTACTTTTTCTTATTGTAATTTGTCTCTCAAGTTGTAATTCCCTAAAGGAGGAAGGATTGGAGAGCTAGTTCAAGGGACAGTGGAGCAGGGCTGTTGGCCACTGAGATGACACATAGCCCTTCCTCTGACTGCACTAAGGAGGTACAGCCAGCCACTTGCAGGGTTGGCTTAGCCTCCATTCACAGAGGTACTGAATGAGCAGTCAACAAAGCTGTTGCATGCACATTTATTTTTCCTTCCAGGCTTTCAAATAGGTCAACAGGCAAGGTTCTTTTCTAGTCAGATTTCACAAAAGAAAAATACGGAGTTTCGGAATAGACAGGATACAGTCCAAGGATGCCTGGCAGTATGCAGCAAGAACAGGATGTAGCTGGCACCTTCTGAGTTCGAGTCCAATGTCTCCAATCACCAAACTACCACAGAATCCCACTGTTGCTCTGTGCCTTTGACAGCTGAGAGCACCGTGATAGGGACTATATCTCTCCAAAGAGGGAACAACTAGGAAGCATAGTTGGGGTGGTAGATAAATGCCTTTGTATCCAGATGGAACGTTTTTACAGTAGGTCAGAATCTAGTGCTATGGAAAGGCAAGAGAGACAGAGTCTCGGGGTGCGGGTAAGGGGGATGAGGAGGGAGGAGGAGGAAGACAGGATGGGGGAAAGAGAAAACTTTAGAAACTAATTCTGTGCTGGTTTCCCACCAGGCTTCCCTTCCACTTCCTCCTTCCCTTTCTTCCTGAGATGATGCGTACCCCTTCCTCCGATCTCACTGGGAGGCAGAGCCACCACCTTGCAGAGCTGACTGACCCCAACACACTCTCTTGGCTCAAAATTCTTGAGTCAGGTCCCCTAGTGAGTGATCCCAATCGCTTCATAACAGAGTGTCTAGATAGGGGAGTCTGTTGACCGCATCACCAGTTCTCAAAGCCCAGGAAGACAGCTCACCTACTCTACAGTGAGAAAACTGAGTGGTTTATCTGAGCACATCCCATGGTGCGCCATGATCACAAGCTACCATAGCCCGTTGTCCATGGAAGGTACTGCTAATGGATCACGGTAGCTTTGTCCATTGCTTCCCCCATGCCAGACTTCCTCAAGCCCTGAGGCCTCCAGAGAGTGGGTGAGGAAAAGAAGCTCTTCACCAATGATGTCAGATGGTGACGTTTTGCAGACCTGGGAAAGAGAGGCAAGGCAAAGCAAACCAGCAATGCAGGAGAGACCTGGGTACCTGGGTACCTGGGTTATTATACCTTGCAATCTTGGACAAACTTTGCTCAGCCTATTCCATATTGAAAAGCACTCCAGTCCCCATCCATGGCGTCAGCTGTGGACCCATGGCCCTGGGCTCCCTCAGCACTTGCCCTTGACCCAAGTCAACCACCTGTCTGCTGTCTGGTGATTCCAAAAGTCTCACCTGTAAGGGTAGACCTCCAGGAGCGACTGTTTAAAATACAGGTGTCCACAGTGAGCACTGGGTGGTGAACTCCGATGTGGGTAGGACGTGAGCCTCCACGGTTTTTTACTACGGTCCCTGGAAAAGTCAGAGCACTGGCCTGGATGAACCCCAGGATGCCTGGTGGCACAGACCAATTTCATGTTCCTGAGAGATCTGTGGTCCCAGGACTAGTGGGCGAGATTCATTTGCTAGACTCAGCTGTAGTATAGTCCTGCTGAAGGTCCTCAGAGGCTCTTACTGGGTGCTTGGGAAAAACACAGAGTAGTCTCCCCTCAGTGGTTGGGGTCAGGGTTCACAATGGCTGGCTGGCTGCCAGTGTCAAGGGCAGAGGAGCTCCAGAGAGGATAAAGTTAGTGAAATCGAGCTAGTAATTTGCCCAGTGGCCAGGCTAGCAGAGGCCACAGCACTTGTCCACAAGTGCAGACGCTTGCTTCCTTCTCCCTGTGGAGGAGCAAAGCCCCCTCTCAGGCTTGGTCTTCTCCACCCTGTTACTCCCAACAACAAAAAGAAACTTCTCAAGGAAACTATACTCGGGGATTCAGAAGGAACAATGGAATTGGATTGGATTTGTTTAATTCTGAAATCAAGGTCACTAGAAAGTACCGTGGCTCTTATTTGTGTGGTTTGAGGCTTTTTTTTTTTTTTTGGCAACATCTTTCTTTTCATTTGATGGTCCTGTCATCCCCAGAACTGTGCATGTTACTGATCCTGCCTGTATTCAAAGCCGTTATTAAGTGGACTCTTTTAGATTTTAGAGAAATGATAATGGTTCCAGAGATGACAGAACGTGGCAGCTGGTGACAAAAAAAAAACCCTTGATAAGACGACAACAGTAAATCAAACTACCGCCACTTTTTCGTTTCATGTTTGTTAATACCACCTCGCCTTTTGAAGTTTAAAGCAAGGTTCAAAAAAAGCCAGGTGCTGAATCATAATATTAAAGCGAGCAAGGAGCTCCATGAAAGCAAGCAGATCTGAGGGAGAAGCAACAAACACGGCTTTCAACTGCCTTTTGTCGGCCCTTCTGCAGATGTCACCAGCGGTTCTCCCAGCAGAGAGTTCGGCTTGTAGCAGCGCCTCTGGCTGATTCCCGCGCTGCGTTTCAAGTGTCAATCAAAAAGGAAGGACGCAGCTTAGGTCCTGGTCATTGTCCTGTGAAAGGAGCCAAGCATTTAACATTGATTTAACTCCCTCAATATACAAAGCTCGAGCCAGCTTTGTGCATCGAAAGGGCCTTTGGCAAGGTTGCTTGTAGAGCAATTCCGTCGCGTCCCATGCGCCTTGGCGTAGCTGTCAGGCTGCGGTGTCTGGAGCCCCATGAAAAGTTATTCAGGACTAACTGAGCAAATTGGGAAGAAAGAACACATTGCCTCAAAGAGTGGGGTCTGTCGGTGGCAAAGGCCTCTTTGCATCTCTTGGTCTAGAGGATCGGTTAAAATAATCACCATGGATACCCAGAGCCCTTGGGCAGGGTGTTAGAGCAAGCTAGGAAGGGCACTGAAGGAGACCCCAGAACCCTGGAGACACTTGGTTCCCATGGACTCCTTTTTGCAGCCTGTGTGGCCTTCGGGGCTCAGCTGGCCGAGCATCTCACTTGTTCCTGGTGAACAGGCCAGATCAAGGGAGACAATGATGGAGTTCAGCTTAGCTGGATGGTCTCGCTGTTGCTGCATGTCATTCTTTATCTGTCTCACCTTCATTTCTCCTTCTCCTTTCCTCCTTTTTTCCTCTTTCTCTGTGTGTGTGTGGTTATTAACACTCATCTGCATGGTAACATGCATCTGACCAGAGAACAACCTTGGATAGCACTCCTTGGAATTTGTCTACCTTAATTTTTGAGACAGAATCTTTTGCTGAGACCTGGAACTCATTTGTTGGGCTAGACTGGAACCCCAAGGGTCCCCTTGCCTGTCTCCCCAATACTGGGATTAGACTGAAAGTCTGGCATCCACCAGATTTTTGCATGGGTTCTGGATACGAAGCACCCGAGTCTACAGGCTCAGGCAGCAGGGACTTCCTGACTGCTGCCTTCCTGGGCCCTTGTCGTACTTAAAGCATCTGCATTCCTACCCAATTACAGAATTACTTTTCAACTGTTCACGCACAGCCTATCAGGCCTGAGAAATGTTCTTGAGGTACCTGACCTGATGATGGTCACACATAACAATTTTGCCTCCTCTTATAAAGGTGGAAGGCATGCTGGAAATGTTGGATGTTAGTGTTTCTGGACTCTGGCATGCACAGTCAGTGATATTTCTGCTGTGCTTCTGAGATATGATGCTCTGGAGGCCAGATGAATTGGGTACTTCATCAACTTAGAAAGAGAGAGAGAGAGAGAGAGAGAGAGAGAGAGAGAGAGAGAGAGCGCATGTACACCTGTATACAGGTACACACGTGCAAGTGTACATTTGGAGGCCAGAGAACAACCCACACACCATTCCTTGGGTGCCATTAATTTTGTTTTATGAGGCAAAGTCTCACTGGCCTGGAGCTCACCCAGTAGCAGACTGGCTAGTGAGTTCCAGGGACCCGCCTGTCTCCAACTCCCTAGCTGGAGTTACAAATCTGGGCCACCACATCTAGTCTTTAAAAATAATGGGTTATAGCTTTGTCGACTGAGCCATCACTCCAGTCCATCTGACTGTACTTTTATGATTAATTTAGTAGGGTAGAGTCAAAGAATATTCCTAATCCTTCTTCTCCTCACTGTTATCTATTCAGGTTCTCTCAAGTGTTATCTGCTAATATTGGGCTCTCCTTCATTCCACTTCCCTGCAGCTGGATTGGAGCTTTCAGATGATTTGGGGCTGGCATGGCATGCATCCATCACTTTTGCTTTGGGTCCCAAGATCAGGTACCCAGTCCATCTTTTCTGACCCATCAAGAGCCAGATGCTAAGCTGGCTGACCCGGGAACAACTTCTATTTCTAGTGAAGGACCTGAGCCCAGTGTGTTTTACATGATAAAGACACAAACCTTTGTTGTGTGAAACTCCTGCTCTAGATCCTAGCTCATTGTGTTTGATATAACCAGTTTGCTTGATAGCCCGACCAGGCACTCCTCAACAAAGGGTGGTGTGGAAATCTTGGCTAGCCACAGAACTTTTTTCCAACAGCTGCACTAACCTGTGTAAATACAGTAAGATGATAAATGGAAACACACAACACAAAGTGGTTCATTTTCCATGTAGCCAAAGTTCTGCGTCCTCAGTTGTGAATTGTCGATCCTGTGTGGGCGCCACCTCTTCTTTGATGCCCACCCACATCCCTAAATGCCTTGCCAAATCACCATATCGCTGCACCTGCCTGCCCACACCGTGACTAAGAATTAACTAAACCATCTGCCTCTTCCACTCTTGAACCTACATCAGTAAGCTTGACACAGGGACAGTATATCTGCTTTGCCAGGGACTGCCACTGCTGGGTCTGAGTTCCCAGCCTCAGCTGCCCTGAAATACCACCTGGCAACACTTCACCCACCAGCTTCCTCCACTCTCCTCTTACCATGCCACACTGCTTCCCAAGTTTGTCTCTCTCATCTCTGAGAATTCTTCCTTTCATCCGAGGACAACCTACATGCCAGCCTTCTGACGCCCATCATCTTGGACTGTGCTCTATGTTATTTTTGTTTGTCTCTAGTATTTCTACCTTTAGTGGCTCTGTCTACACCATCTGTAAACCAAGCTTTCTTTATAGACCTTTGGGTAAAGTGGTCTAAGTCCTTGGCTTGTCTTTTGTTCACAAAACTCTGCCTTCTGTCTTTTCTATTTAACTGCTCTAGCTTAAGACAACCAAGATCTCCTTGCTGTACCATAGTTTTTCATTTTATGTGCACCGTGCAGAGCCTTCAGCACTGCTTTCTCTCCCAAACTTGTTTCCCAGGATATCCATGTCTCCTCCTTGCTACTGTTCTCTGGCTTCTCTCCCTCAATCTGATGTCTCATGTTCCTGCTCTTTCAGGCACAATCCCTTCACTGGGTGCCATCTTTCAATTGCCAGCTGTAACCATTTTCATCCCCAAATGCGGTTATTGAAGTAATCTTTGTGCTCCATTTAAACAGGGTAGAGAGATCTAGAATAGTCAAAATTACCAACAAGCAGAGGGATGACCATTTACTGTCTGTAGGTTCATGGTGACTTCTCAGTTCCTCCAGGGCAATTGGGCTGGAGAGTCCTGAAGGAGACCCAACACATTTCGCCACACAGCTGGATTGCCATTGACTTTGATGGTGTTAGGTCGCTGTTTACAGCTCCTATAAATGGAGAATCTCAGATCTGCGGCATCCCTTGTTTTGCCTGGTGGTTAGAACAACAGGATGAGGAGTTTGCTTCTTGACCAACTGTACCATGAATGTCAAGACACAAATATAGACCCAGGAAGCAAATTTCAAACAATCGTATAATAGATAAAACTAAATATCTTTTAAAAACTCCTTTCCAGGGTATTTTAAAGATTATCTTGCTTGTTCCTTCTATCTTGCATCTTTCTACTGAAGAATTATTTATTAATTCTCAGTGAAAATTAAGATCAATTAGGAAACTTACAAGTCAGTGTTTTGTTCCATATTGAATTGAAAATGCTCTAGACAGGAGGCATGTTCTCTCTTCTTGATAACTGTGTGCCTGTGTCCAGACATTTGCTTGGGCATCTTTGTCATGTGGATGGGGCTCATGTAGCTAATCAAGTTGAAGTCATTTGGGGCAAACCCTGGGCTGAGGTATAAGTCAGTAGATAGAGTGTTTGCTTTGAATGCATGAGGCCCCAACAGCTCAAAATGAAAGGAAGGAATGAAGGAAAGAAAGAAAGAAGGAAAGAATGGAGGAAGGAAGGAATGATTAAGAAAGACAGCCACTCCACTTCTGGAGAAGTAGTCCTATCTGGACAGTGAAGAACTAGCTCCTGACTGAGTTACCAACCAGTCCTGTGCATATTCAGAATGTGGCAGTACCCACCATCACATGAGCCAATCCTGTCAAATAAACGATGTGGTTATGTGCATATATTACTGTATATGTTGATATGCTCTGCATGAATACATCTTTGTCCTTCCACATCTCTAGAGAATCTCTCCTGATACAGCTAAGCAACAGGATCTGTTCCAAGGGGTGGGAAGGGAACAATGGGCTTGGGGTGCAAAAGAAAATGGGGAAGGGATTCAAAACATTCCTGTCTTCCAACAATTAAGGGTCTTAAACATCTAGGCGAGACACCGTGGCATAAAATGTGTCTGAGGTGGAATATTAAATCCAGGAATTTGCTTCCCTGGCAACAGATGATGTATGACAGTAGCCATTAGGCCAAGGAGGGTGTGGAATTTAGAAACAAGGTGGCCTATGACCCTACCTTACGCTTTACTTAGCCATCCAAGCTTAGATCTCAGACAAGGCCAGTAAGGGATGAAGGCAAAGACTGCTGTGCCCATTTCACTCGTCAGAAGATAAGGAGCCCCAGGTGACCATGAAGGAGTCACCTGAAAGACAAAAGGGTAAGTCTCCAGAGGCTGAATTCCCATAAACTCTCCAGTATCCACCATGAACTACATCAGGCTTCCGTGAAAGACAGCCTGGCTGATCAGAAGCTAAGACACCCGGCAGGAAGCTGATGCCTTGAGTAGCAGTTTCCAGACCACCAAAAGGGAAAGGCTTTGGAGGACACAGAGCCCATAGAGGGGCAGCTGAGCGGTGGCAACCAAAGTTACCCATCGGCACAAACAGCTGGGGAGCCATCTGTCTGGGAGAAGCCTCCTGCCCACTCAGTGCTCCCCCCCTCCTGCATCTGTGAGAGGCCTGGCGGCTGACAGAGGCGCTCTGCAGCAGGGGGAACAGAAGGAAACCCGCTGGCCCTTGGATAACCTTGGCCTCATTAGCATTGAACCAAAGCCCACGGGTGCTATTGACTTCTAGTAAATATCCACCCACCAAGATGTCCCCAAGCACTGCCCAGGGGTGTTCCGAAACCAAGTAGGGCTTCTCCATGCTCTGTCCCAGGCTCTGTGGGAGCTCCTCTTCACCCTCCCCATGCAGCCTAAGAAGCCTTTCCATCCTCCTGGGAGAAGGGAGGGAAGCAGGCAACCTGAGCTGTCGTCTCCTGCAAATCCTCCATTCTTTCTCTCCAAAAGGCCAAAGAAATAAACCCTAGAAAAGCAGTTCTGCACGTGAAGTGTACACCATTGTATTTCCAACTGCTTTGAAAAACTTTTATTTTTGTACAGCAAATGACACATTATCTTCCTGGAGGTCATGGAATAATGCAGTTGGATTCTTGCAACACTGTGAGAGTTAATGTTTCTATTTGCCATTGTGTCCTGTGCAAAGAAAGGCAGCCGGGCACCTGGGGTTACCACAACACACGGCGCGGAGATGGTCGAATCCACCAGAAGTGCTTTGATAATATTGAACACTATTGTGCAGGCGGTGGCTTCCTCCTTGCCCGTCATGCATAATGGGCTTCCGAGTGCTAAGGAGATAAACGATGCTAGCCTTGGAGTGTCAAAGGTAGAACTCTCCAGAAGCTACATTCAGAATCGGCATGAACTTAAGGACTTTGGTTTTTCTAATAGTAATTGAAATATATAATTCAATAGAAGCGTCACTTTAATATAATAATTGCCAAAGAAATTGAGCCACAGGGAAGTACTGTAAATTGTAATTTTCCTTTATTAGAGTGTGTGGAGATGGTAATGTCTTCTCATCAGGAAGGACCCCTGGATATCTCCCTTTCCCGTCTTTCAAGCATCCGTCCTCATGCACGCTGCCCTCTTGAGAGATACCCTTGCTGATTCTTAGATTTCCCATAGATGTCGTTGCCCCTCTCAAAACGCTTATCACTGAGAAGAATGTATATTAATTGCCTTGGCAGAAGCTTCCAAAGGCAAGCTCCGGCTAATCTCTTTATTGTGGAGTGTCAGCCACCTAACATTCTGCCTTAGACATTGTCTTTGCTTTTGTGTAGGAAAGCACTAGAGGGTTGCTTTGTGTAGCTAGAGCCTCCCCCAATCCCCTACACACACACACACACACACACACACACACACACACACACACACACTGGAGTAGCCTTTCCTATCTGCACACGGTTCTCTTAAAATGAAATAGTTCCTATGGGGAAAGTATTCTAATACTACTGCACTAAGTTTAGGACTTAGAGGGGGAACAAAACAAGGAACAATTTCTCTTCCTGCAGGAAGCCAGGGCTCAGAGTCACTCTCAATGTAGCCAGTATCATGTGGTGGTGATAGGCGTCTTATGGAAATGTATAACATTGATTTTTATAACACGTCCACAATTATGAGCCATTCTGGCACCTGTACCTTCTTGACTTGGCATGTGGTGTGGTGTTGTAGCCATTCACTCTGCTCTTTCTAGTTGTCCACAACAATTGACTTCTAGGGGCTGCAAAGGCAGTGCTGACTTGAGATGGTACCCACTAAACTCCCAGAAAAGACACCAGTGGCAACCAGCTGGAGTTTAGTGGGGGCCTCTAGTCCCAGAATCCCCCTAGAAGCTTAGTGTTTGGAGAAGGGAGAACATTGGAGTGGGGGTGGGCTGAGGTAAGGGCAAAGGAAGATCAAAGTGAGGTATGTAAAGGAAAGAAAGGGCAGAAAACAGTGGGGAGAGAAAGACCATACCCTTCAGGGTCTCAGACAGAATGAGCAGGGCAGAGCGAGACATGGCTATGTGCTTTCTGGGTATTTGAAGACCAGGAACAGCAGCAGAATTTACCAAAGCAAAAGCAGTTACACTAAGTGGTCAGGGTTGTTTTACTGTCTCCATTTTCTGGACTTTCTAAAATGTGCTGTTTTTGTAATAGAAGAAATGAGACATTAAACAAAAGAAATAGAAGCCCACATCCCAGCTCTCCAGCTTTGTATTCTAGTTCAAGGCTGGGGGCAACTAAAGGAGGACTTGAAGCTTTAGCCATAGCTGGGTATCATTATGATGTCACCTAGTACACAAGAGGCCTGAAGGAGAAACTGGAGAAGATGGAGAGCGAGGTGTCTTTTTTTCACTGATATGCTGATTCCAGATCCTGGGTGGGGATCCTTGAGAGTCAGTCATTGCAGGAATAGCTCATAACAGACTCGGGGTGAAACATTCTAGATCTCAGATCATTTTTAAATGGAAATCCTTTCATTCCCCCATTCAATACACACACACACACACACACACACACACACACACACACACACACACACACACACACACAATGGGTATATCTGGTATATCCATTAATTTCAGTTGTCTACTTGATGAGATCAGATAGGAATCCCCTGGGAGATGTGCTCATGAAAATTATCTCGATTAGGTGAATTCAGATTGAAGAACTGCTCACTGTAGGCAGCTCCATCCAGTCCCTGGGTTGAGATCTGTGTTAAAAGGAAAGGGTGAGCTGAATACTTTCTCAACCTCTGCTTCCTGATGGCTGGTACTCCTGCCTCCATGACTTTCCTTTCATGATGGACTCTACCCTGGAACCACGAGCCAGGATAAACCTGTCCTTCAGTAAGCTGGTTTAATCAAGAAAAGATACTGGGCACAGTAGCACATTTATAATCTCAGCGCCTTAGGAGGTAGAGGCAGGAAGGGAGGGAACAGGCAGAGTAGGGGCTACATAATGAGTTCCAAACAAGCCTCAACTACACTCGGTCAATCAAACAAACAAACCGTCTCTGCATGGTGGCTTAAATTGCAGTCACAGAGGGGAAGTAAGTCTTGCCCCAATAAAGGATGAAAGAAAAAGTTTACTTAAAATTTTCTTATGCGTTCATGTATCGGTCACCAACATTTGGCATGAAGAGCTCACATCTACTTGGCTTTATCCGTGTTCCCTTGATGGTGTGATAAACTGGTGTGTCCCCCTAACCCCAAGTATGCCTAACCCCAAGTATCACTAACCCCAAGTATCCCCATAATGAGTGATAGAATTAAGAGCAACATCTGGTGTCACCGAAACTTGGGCTGGCATCTGACTTAACCCTGTGGTGTTTCAGTGGTGTCTACAGATAAGCAAGGAGGATTCCCGTGGGATGTTGGGTCATTCTGATAATAGAAGGGACCACCATCTCAACTCAAAGAGAAACGGGCTTTTGGAGCCCTGAGTTCTCAACACAGCTCTCCCTTCCCTCTACCCACTGCTGCGCCTCTCATTGGTCAGAGTATATGACCAAACAGTGTGAGGCTCTCTGAGGAGTCATCTCTGGGTGATTTTCAGGTGCATTTCTATCTGGGTTAACTCACAACTACCATAGTTACGTGACACAGACATGCTTAACACATTCTCTGCATCTGAACGGTGTAAGTGACAGGAGAAGGGTCTGATCTTGGCTCCAAATCGGCACGCACCTATTGAGCTACTGTAGTTTGAGTGAGATGGTCAGAATTCAGAATGTTTAAAACACTGTGAGCTGAATTCTGGTGTTCAGATTGATCTCACCCCAGAAGAGAAGCCTGGCTTTGAGAGGGGCTGGCACTCAGGCTTAGTGGCCGTCCCTCCCTAGGGGTGCACCCTGGGGGCTCATGTAGGATGGCATAGAATTGGAAATCACAGATGTATTTTCTCCACCTAACAGTGTGCAATCAAGAACATTTCTACTTCATTAAGCCCCACCCACAAGACGTGCTTTTATTTATTTTTAAAATGTTCTTTCCATCCATCAACACACACAATCGAATCACTCTGTGTGCCTCTGCTCGGGAGTGACTTGGTGACAGTTGACCCAGCACCTGCCACTCTCTGCTTCTCCTCTTTATGTTGCTGCCGCCTTCTGCTTACATTTCTTTTATTTCCATCCTTTCCCTGAAAGGAATTCACCCGTGGTGGTTCACCACATCACCAGCTGCCTCAACCGCCCCCTCCCGCACCCCAGATTCATTTGTGTATTTGAAGGTAAAAAAGGGACAGAAAAGGTGGGTGGCGGACCCGTGTAGTCAGGACATGCGGAGGATCTCTTTCTCCCTCTTTCAGATTCCTGTCTGAGCCCTTCAGTCTATCCCTCGCATACCCCCTGGTCTAAGGGCCACGGTGACACCTGCGAGTTGGGGAGATCTAAACCTGCGTGTCACCTTTCATCTAATCAATCCTAATCTTGTTGGAGCCTGTACACGATTAAAACTTGCTCCTGGAGTGATCTTTATCTGTCCTAAAATTCAAAAACTACCTTTCAAATCCCTTCCCACAAGCCCAGTCTCCATCTCCCTCTTCTCTGCTTCTTCCCCTCGGCTTCCTCCTAATTACCAGCCAGCGGGTGGATGCGCTGCTACTCCGATGCTCCAGTGCTCCGGATCCCTAATCACGCCTATTGTGCTCCTCAAAGCAGAGTCAAGAATTGCTGCCTTTTTATGCCCCGTCTCTCCCTCCATTGTAGACGGAAGCAGGTTCCTGCCGCTTTTGTTGCCTCCACTTCTGGGCTAAGCTCCATTTGCTGGCGAACGGGCCCTGTCTTCACTCCCCCCTCTAAATACTGTAACATTCAGCATCCTTTCATGTCCATGCTTTTAAAGTAAATCTTTGGACAATTAAAGACATGAAATGGCTAAATAGAGTTCTGTGGGCGTTGTTCTCTCCTTTTTAGAGGTTTAATCACACTTAATGGCTCTCTTCAAAACTTGAATTTTCCATTTTGGTGTTTTGACTCCATTGAAAGAGTTTACTAATATTCTTTCAAAAGTATTCTCTGCTCAAATGAGCTATTCAATAAAAGTTTTGTACCACGCTATAGGATTTACTCTAAATGGAAAATAATTTAAAGGGAGATCAGAGTTGGGGGGGTGCCATCCCATGCCACAGGTTTTGTGAGCCAAATCGTAATCACCAATATAGAATCTGTGAGGAGGTGGTAAAAGACAAGAATTATTTAGATATATGGGAGTCTATTTCAAATGAGATTTCAATACCGTTCTTTCCTTGAAGATTGTTCGGCCTTATGGGTCTATAAATAGGAAGTTGGGGTAACCCCCATCCTTCTTCCTCAATCCCTCATCTCTCAGTTCTGTGGTTCCCCCTCCAAAGACAGAGAAGCTAATTTTGTGGCTAGTCTCCTGCCACAGCGTCCTCATTAAACTGTGGCCACTCTTCCCAGACGTGTTCTTGCTGGGATAGCCTGCTCTTGTCACCGTCAGGAGGAGGAAGTTGGCTGGACACTGAGTTCCCCCTGGGTCATAGTCACTGTCCAAGTGGTTGAATTTGCCTCTTGAAAGGCAAATTTAGTGGAAAATAAAAGCCATTACCTCATGACAGTGTCTTTATTAACCCCAAACCCTCAGATGGCATTTCTTGCTTGTGTCAAACTGAGGAAAAATAAGAACTGCCACATGCACTCTATCTAGAATGATGCTCCCTGCCTGCTTCTGCCTCTCATGCTGCCACACGCACTCTATCTAGAACGATGCTCCCTGCCTGCTTCTGCCTCTCATGCAAGCAACCCAGGACAGAGTTGGGGGAACTGGAGCCTGACCCTGGATTTAAAAACAAGCAATGCAGGAAGAGGAGAGAACGGATGATATAACCTTGGATCCAGGCTCTGTCACTCACTGACCCCAGGGAAGGCACCGAGAGAATCTTAGACTTTCTCTTCCATGAAGAGAGTCCTTGGGATTGAGCGGGTGCTTATATTTACCCAAAGCTACCTCACTCACTCTCTTATTTTATTTCTCTCCTCCCTCCCCAGTGTCAGCTCCACTAAGCAGGAACCTTGGCAGAGTTCATCTCTGTGTCCTCAATGCCTGCGAGCATGGCTGGCATTGAGCAGATGTCCGATAATGGATGCACATATCATAGTTATTGGAATCTTCCTGACCACTGAGCAGTTGACCTTGACCTGGGTTGGTAGGCTTGGTAACATTTGCCAAATCAGCCAAAGAGGGGAAATTATTTCAAGAAATCAGAAGCAAAGAGGAGAGAGGGGTTAAGACATATTTGGAATCAGCACGGGCTCAGGCATGGAAGACACTGGCCTGTTCTGAAGTCCTGGACCTCCATGGTGAAGAGTGGATTCAGTCTTGAGATACCCTAGTTGGAAGAAGTGGTACGAGATGTTGAAGGGGTTTAATCCAGACTTAGGTTAAAAAAAATGTTTGGAGGAAGATTTATCAGATTGAGAGACACAATACCTAAGGTGACAGGAATCTACTAGCGTGCTGCAATCGCTGGTGAGGCCTGAGTTAATCCCAAGAATGGAAATCTGAAGAAAAATGGCTCAGGGACAATTATGGGAAACAGTGCAGGAGACTGTGTGAGAACATGCAGAACAAAGGCCCATTGGCCACAGCAGTAGAGCTCTGGTAGAATCCATGTTAACCCGAGTGGACAAGGGAAGACGCCGTGGGGAGAAACATTCACACAGAAGCATCTATGGGGTTGCAGAGAATGGAAACAAGTGGAACACCTGCCTAGCAGTGACAGGTGAAAGTAAACAAGGGAGAGGAGAGATTCCCAGGCAGACCTGAGGAGAGTGAGACAGGAGACAGTCAGGAAGGCACACGACTGACCTGTCATGGGCAGGAGCCCTACTGGGTGTGTGGAGGATCAGGCAAGGGAAATGAAACATTAACAATTACTTGAGAGCACGTACTGGAAAATCTGTGTTTCCTTGTCACCTCCAGCCCACTAGCAGTGTCATGTGGATGGTATGCTCATGTGCCAGCCCAGAGGGTGTTCTCAGTCACCAACAAGCCAACAGTCACAGATTCACTGCACCCCCATACAACAAGAAACACCAACACCTTGTCCCTATCCATTCCCATGACTGTTCTTTCTGCTTTGCCTATGTAGAGTCTAAGATCAAGTGGCCACATTTGCAGGACTCATTCGGCTAAAAAAAGCAACATAAAATTAGCAGGTGTCTGCCGGTCTGGGGGCTCCAGGAGAAGTAGAAGCAAGGTGGGTTGCAATAGCCACAGGTCTAGTCTGATCCGTGAGCTTGTCAGCCAATTGGAGCTGCATTTAAAACAGCCCTACTTGGAAGCTACCTCTCCCAGTCTCCCTAAATCTATCCTTTGGGCTTGGCATTCCCCAGAGAACAAACTACTATTAACCCACAAGAGTAGTCAAGTTTAAAACCAAGAATCCTTACTACATCTACCCTGCCTCCTCAGTTCATATTAACTCCAGGAAACAATAGACAACAAAAAATAAAAATTCAAAACAATATATAATAGTTCTTTTTTTCATTTTGTGCCTGGAAACTAGTGATAGAAAATAGAACCAAATTTCTTAGTACAAGTGTCTGTTCTATCAGAGTCAGGGCTGGTACTGTGGGGCAGGTTTAGAAGGTGAATGGATATGATGCCTGGGTCTCATGTGTGCATCTGGTCAGGTGTGTGCCTAGAGATAACAAGGTAACTGTCATGCCTTGACCTTTCCTTAGCAGCCCAGGAGGCCTGGGAAAGGAAGCAGACCAGGCTACATGCTGGCCAAGGAGGAGCTACTATGTCTGAACTGAAAGGGACAGAGAAGGCTTAGTGTGTGTGTGTGTGTGTGTGTGTGTGTGTGTGTGTGTGTGTGTGTGTGTGCGTGCTAGTGCACAGGACTCAAAGTTGTTGGAAGTGACTCTCCTAAGGACTGCCCTTTAAAGGATCCAGTGGAATGTCCTGCCTCTGTCTCTCCCCATCCTCTTCTATGTTCCCAAGAAAGAAGAGGGGGACTTGGTCCTGGGCAGAAAGGCGCCTGTCAGTACCTTCAGCCCCTGCACCCCATACCCCAGATAGACAGACAGACAGACAGACAGACGCCCGAGAACCTTGCAGGGTTACAACTACCAGGTCCCTGGGAGGCCTGGTGTACCAGGATGAGAGCCTCAGAAGGGATACTGGGGGGCAGATGTCTCTGGGAAGTGGTGTAGATCCTTCCAGGTGTCCACTTGATGGAACAGAGAGCAGAGAAAGGCAACGAGGGACCCTGTCTGCTGTATGGGGGACGTTTTCACAGGAAGAAATGACCTGCTTCTGACTGCTCTCTCTAGGAAAGCAATCAAGCAGTACTCAGAGGCCCGACGGTCAGGTCAGGTCAGGACAGGACCGGACAGGACCACTGCTCACCGCTGCTTTCACTTTCTGGGCTCCACTGGAGGACAGGCTTGAGTTTTCAGCTTGACTTGAGCTTCCTGCACTTGGTTGCTCTGGGTGTGACCTTGAGAAGAACTGATAGTCTCAAAGTCAGCTGAGATCTGCATCATCGTGTGTGTGTGTGTGTGTGTGTGTGTGTGTGTGTGTGTGTGTGTGTGTGTCTGTGATTGTGCACCTCTCTCTGTGTGTGTATGTGTACATCTGTGTGTCTGTGGGTGTGTCTGTGGGTGTATCTGTGTGTGTTTCTGTGTGTGCATGTGTATATCTGTGTATTTGTGTGTGTGTGTGTGTGTGTGTGTGTGTGTGTGTCTTTGTGTGTTCCTGCGTTGACCTGGAACTTGCCAAGTAGGGGACGGTAAGGGAAGCCCAGAGATCAACATGGAGGCTAGGATTATACATATTTGTGACCAAGCTCAGCTCTTTTACTTGGGCTCTGAGAACTGAACTTAGGTCTCCTGCCTGCAACTGAGCCATATCCTCAGGTAGGGACTATACTGTTCAAAGCTGTCTGCCCACTGCCTGTCAACAAGTGTCTGCCATAAAGCTACCAGAGAGGGAACGGCAGAGGCCAAGGCATGCAGGTGACAGAGTGGCGCCAGCCCTGGTGGCTTACTGGGGTCTGGAGCTACTGGGGACAGAGAGGGAGGTCATTTGGGCCCTATCTTGAACTTCGTTTGTTCTCCAAACTCTGAGAGTAGAGACATGCTCATAAGAGAAATGTGGGCACAATAAAGCAGGGTACTGTTGGGATGTTGGGAGCTGAGACTCCCCAAAAGGACAAAGAAAGACAAAGGCAACAGGTGTTTTGTTAATACATTTTGCTGACTGCCCCACCATTAGCCCCAGGCTAGCCACTTTCTGGTCTCTGACATCCTGAATCTAAGAATGATCCCAACTCCCTGAAAGAATGGAAGGAGTCCCAGGAAGGTGACAAACCCGCTACTTCACCAGGGCTGTTGATTTCCAGTTGACAAATATTGTACTGATGTTCATTTCAATTAGGAGACACATTTGACAGACTGACTACTCCATCTGATGCCTCAAGGGCAAATTCTGGCTCCTGCAGGAAGGAGGGGTCCAATAACTGATCTGTATGAATAAAATATACTGGGGAGGAACACTTGCAGCAGTTTGGGGACGCTGCCTCCTGCCAGAAGGAGCCTAAAGTATCTCTGTGAAAAGAGCAAGTCACATGAATAACACATGTCACTTACCAGGGAAGGAGGGGGCTGGGAGCTGGGAGTGGAAGTCACTGTGCCTGCTCACTCTTCCCACGCTGCAATGGGGCAGTAAGCAGTGAGATTCTTCTCCACGGAGCACAAGACGTTTGTAATTCTGCGGAGGAAAATCCTCTCAGGAGGCTAGAACTCAAGGAGAATCACACTTGAGTCTGGTTTTTAAAACCAGCCCCAGCAGGGAAAAATTGTTTGAGAGTCTCATCTTGATCCTTTGGTTTGTGTGTGTGTGTGTGTGTGTGTGTGTTCCTTGTGAGTGTGTGTTCCTGTGTGTGTGCACATGCATGGGGAGGTCAGAGGTAGATGTTGTAGAATTCTGTCTACTCATCTCTTTTTCTTTGAAACAGAGTCTCTCGTTGGGCTTTGAACACAGATGAATCTCCACTGGCTGGCTAGAGAGTAATAGAGAATTCTTGGTTTTGTCTCCCCAGCGCTGGGATTACAAGTGGGACTGCCACCATGCCTGGATTTTTGTATGGCTCATGGAGACAGAGCTCCACTTCATGCTTGCACTGTGGGGACTTCACTCAGGGGGCTGTCACCCCCGCTCAATCACCTTGAGGACTCTGAGATAATGTGCCAAGGACCCTGTACACAACCTGTGGTGAGACCTGCTGGAGGGCAGAGGTCAAGCACTAACCAGTGGGACTCTTTGTACTCAGGCTGATCTTGGCTCCTTTTACCTGTCTTCTGCCAGTCAGAACATGGATGGATGAAGGACATTAGTGTCATGGCTGAGCTGCCTGAATAGGTAGCATCCAGTCTCTGGACTCCTGTGTCTCCATCAGGGATTTTTCAAGGGTCTCCTGGGAATAAAGCCAGGGGCTAAGAGTGGGAGGAAGTGACAGGATATAAATGAAGGGGCTCTCATTTGGCTCCCGTGTCCTCACTGACCTGGCCACCATCTCAGTCACTGCACCAGAAAACAAGACCCATTGTGTCTAACTCATGTTTCCATAGTAGCATCTCATACCACAACAGAAAGAACTCCCTGGAGGACGGCCATGACCCCGGTCGTTTATCTCACGCTCACACCACCTTTACATACATCTACTATGATTAGCCAATGGTTGTATCAACATTTGATGCCAATGTGGCAGACCCAGGAGGTCTCTGGGGTTTCCACTCCTGCTTCACGCATCCTTCCTTGTTGCCATGTCTCTCGTTTTCATCCAGTCATTCAACAAACTTAGATGAGAATCTAAGATGGCTGCCTGGGACGCTGGGGAAAGCTGTGGGAAGAGGTGCGTGTTCCCTATCCACCAGGGTCAGCAAGGTAAAGGCACACAGCCTGGCATAAAAGGAGGAGAGGCAGAGAGAGCATCTCCACAGCTCTGACTCAGTCATCTCCAAGGCTTCCTCTGAGACTGAATGAATGTGTGAACCGCAGGATGGATGCACTCCTGTGAACACAGAGTCCCTGTCCTGACACAGCACAGATCTGGGTCCTTGCACCTCCTCCATCTCCCCACTTCCTCCTTTCTGTACACTCCTCCTCTGCCCCGTCCCTCTTCCTCCCTCCTCCCACTTCTCACCCTCACCCCCTTCATCCAAGTATCCCCTTTCATTCCGATGATCCTAACAATAGTTTTACTTTAGCTCAAATATGGAGTAAGCTGCAAAAACAAAGAAACCACGTATCAACAATCTAAACTTGAGGAAGCTCTTGGTTTGGACATAGACTCATCCTTCCAATAACGCCACCACCTCCATCACTGCGAAGCTCTGGGACACCCCTCTTCCCACTGAGTCTCCCCAAAAGTCTGGCTGAGAGAGTCATCACTCCGCCCTCCTCCCCCGACCACTTATTGATATCTCCCACACACTTGAAAATCTTGTTTGTAGAACCCAGGAACCTAACTGGGCACTGAGCACAGGGAACGCTGAGCCATTTGGAAGTTCAAGGAGACCCAAAGGCAGAGGCGTTGAGAGAAGCTGTGCGCGTGTCTGCCGCTCCGCTGCTGACTGGAAAGCATACAGACGGTCCAGCCATCACCCAAGCCTGCTAACAAACACGAGGCCAGCTGGAGTGCTCTGCACGTCTTATTAGAATGAGGCCCACTTTTAATGACCGCGGTTTCTCTCATCTGATGCGCGCCACCCATACAGCCCCAGGTACGAGAGACTATTAAAACCATACCCTCCTGTTCCGTTTTTCAAAAGCTTGCGGAAGAGCAATCGCCCCAGATACCAGCTTGCTGCAGTCACACTGTGCAGGCTTTCCCCTCAGCCCGCTCATCCGGCTGGGCTTTTGAGCTAAACAACATGCGTCCACAGACTTCATAAACTGCCGTTCCTCTGCCCATCCAGAGAGCATTTATGACTTGATCTCAGTCGAATGGTGTAAAAACCCAAACAAAAATACATCTGGACAGACAAACCGGATGCCAGGCTTTTGCTGGGTGAGAAGGGAAATAGCTCAACCCTGGCTCCTTGCAATGAAGGCTTTATCCAAAAAGAAAGGGTGTGTGCGTGGGGGTTGGTGGGGGAAGCTTATGGAACCTGAGTGGAACCTGAGCAGGCAGAACCAGCGCGGCATCCCGAGAGCAGCTTCCATGGTGACGGTCGGCATACAGTGCTTCGTAACCTGGGAAAAAGCAACAACATTTTGTTGGATTTTTTTTTTTTTTAATTAGTCCATGTTTCCCACCTCCAGATGTGATGATGACCATTTTCTGTTCCTTTAGCCCAGACGGGCTGTAGCCAGGGATCTGGGAAGGAAAAGTCACCAATAATTTCCTAACACACTTAACAAACCACGCAAATTCTGCAGAGCCCTAGCATGGCCATTGAGAGAACCTGAAGGTAGAACCTCAGGAGAAAAACACGTACAGGGCTGGGCCTGATAGCAAACGCAGGCAGGTCAAAGAAGCAACAGCACAATGTGATTCGTGTCCGTTCAGACTTATGATGATTCGTATCCGTTCACACTTATGGTGATTCGTATCCATTCACACTTATGGTCACAAAGTGGGCACCGAGACTGTGCTGTCTGGATATACGTTTTCCTTAAACAAAACAAATGTATCTTGTGTTGTGTAGGCAGTTAGATGCAGTGTACTTTTTGATAGGGGATCTGCCACTGAATATAAGTGCAGAGCTTTCTGGGACTCACACCCTACCTAAGGGACAGGGAGTGGAGCAGCCTGCTCCTCCCTCTCACGGTGCTCCCTAATTCCTCTCTCCTGCACACTCAGGCTGGGACCAGCAGCAGGATGTATATATGCAAATGTTCTCTGTGACTTGACCATTACTCCATTGTGAAAGCTTTTAAGATACTTTATTAATATTCTCTCTAACCAGTATAAATGAAGCAGTGTGGATTCTGCGGGGCATGTATATGTACACTCACACACACACACACACACACACACACACGTGTGTGTGTGATTTCTTCTGGAGTTATTTATTTGATAATGATATTAAATATTAGAAACTCTAACAGCTGGCATGTTTATCCTGACTTGAGTGTATTAACCTCTTTAGCCTTTTTTTTTTCCACAAGAAGGATTCAGCACCACAGATTCAACTGTCAGCTGTGGTGCCTGGCGGCCCAGGAGATTGGCAAGCTGACAGGATGTGAGGTCCGGAGCAGCAAGCAAACATGGCTGGCGTCGCGGGGAGCGAGCGTTGGGGGAGGACAGCACTTGATGACTTGAGGCACCTGCAGCTGCTTGCACCCAAATCACAGTCAAGGCTGAGCTCACTGGGATGGAAAAACACTGAATTTACTGGGAGTGTGTTGGCTCTGCAGTAGGTGAGGGAGGAAGGGACTACACAGGGGGAACGGGAGTTGGGGGCAGGATGGAAGCCCGAGCACTGGCATTTTGCCCACTGGCTATACTCAGACATCAAAAATACCTCAGGAGGACTCTGGAGGACTCTGGGTCCTAAGGGCCATGGCCACCCACAAGTTAGTATTGGGTCCACAGTGACTCTGGCTGGAAGGTCATGGGCATATGGGACATGCCTCTGAAAATGAGGACAAAGTGATGTTTATTGACAAAGCATGAGCGTTGGCCTGAGAATGACCTCTGGCTGGCAGCGTGACCTTCAGGGAGTCACTTTGTCTCACAGCCTCAGCTCTCACGCTTGTCACCATGGAGGTGATGTGTGCATACCTGTACAGTCAAGCAAACATGAACAGACATCACACAAAGACAATGAATCACAATTTCCCACAAAGATTGACTTTATCCTCTTCCTCATAGCTGGGGGACTTCAGAGGCTTGCTTTTCTTCTGGAGGTTCATGGTGGGAGCCTTTATGGAGCCTCAGTGCAAGGTGATTTCTGTGGAGAGGTCATCGCACCCTTGAGTGTCTGTCCAGGGTATGATGGTGTGAGGAGAAGGGACAAGCGACAAATCGTTCATGCTTGCAAGTAAGACTTCCCTTTGGAGAACATGGAGCATGAGGCCTATGGGCATCCCGGAACTACTTACGAAGAGGCGTGGTGGTGATCTTCCCAGGTAAGCAGAGGCACTCATAGCAATGGCGACTCTAGGGGAATCTATGCTTTCTTTATTATGATAGACAAGGTATTGCAATAGCTGCAGAACTCCAGGGCCATTTCTGTTTCTCACAGTGGTTGGCCTACTTTATAGACCAAATGTTTTTGCTCCTTTATATTTTCTATGCTGCCACCCTAAGTCCCCGCAATCATAATTTAGAGATGAGACATTTGGGAGGTGATTCCAATTATATTACATTGTAAGGCTGGAGCCTTCATGATGAGATTAGTGTCCTTATAGAAAAAGAATGATGCTCTTTTCACTATGAAGGCACAGTAAGAAAGAGACTGCAGAAAAGCCAAGGGAGCTCTCACCAAACCTTGACCATGAGGCTACCCTGACCCTGAGCCTGCAGCTTCCAGAACTAATAGGAAATAAGTTTGGGTTGTTTAATGTGACCAGTCTACAGTATTTTGATATGGCTGCTGAAGATGGCTACCAGGGGAGGCGGGGGAGGGGGCGGAGAGATGGTTCAGTGGTTAAGAAGAACACTGACTGCTCTTCCTGAGGTCCTGAGTTCAAATCCCAGCAACCACATGGTGATTCACAACCATCTGTAATGAGTTCTGATGCCCTCTTCTGGTGTGTCTAAAGACAGCTACAGTGTCCTTATATATAATAATAATAATAAAAAAAGATAGTTACCAGGTCTGGAGCCAGCAGACCTGGAATGCTGGAATGAGAAGATGCAGAAGATCCCGGAGTCTCACCTACTGTGGCCTTCCGCGTGTGCTCTGGCGTTTGCATCTACTCCCTCCATTGCTGGAAGGTGGCAGACATGAGAGCTGCGCATTGTGAATTCCTTCTTCATGCCCTGATAGGGAGGGCATCAATGGAGGGAGGGCATTGTAGTATTGTGAAGTCCTTCTTCATGCCCTGATAGGGAGGGCATCAAGGAAGGAGGGCATTGCAATATTGTGAATTCCTTCTTCATGCTCTGATAGGGAAGGCATCAAAGGAGGGAGGGCATTGCAGTATTGTGAATTCCTTCTTCATGCCCTGATAGGGAGGGCATCAAAGGAGGGAGGGCATTGCAGTATTGTGAATTCCTTCTTCATGCCCTGATAGGGAGGGCATCAAGGAGGGAGGGCATTGCAGTATTGTGAATTCCTTCTTCATGCCCTGATAGGGAGGGCATCAGAGGAGGTAGGGCATTGCAAAGTGTTCTGAGGTGGTGTGGGGGGAGGGGGGCACAGGATATGTTCCCTCCAGAACAAGGAAGATCTGCCAGAGTGGCCTTCAATACTGTTTTGTGGGAGCTCAGAGAAGAAGCTCCCATGAGATAGTATAGAGAGAGGCCATCTTGTAGACAGAGTGACTGAGATCTAGGAGGAGCTTGGGAAGGAGAGAGAGGCCATCTTGTAGACAGAGTGACTGAGATCTAGGAGGAGCTTGGGAAGGAGAGAGAGGCCATCTTGTAGACAGAGTGCACTGAGATCAGGGAGGAGCTTGGGAAGGAGAGAGAGGCCATCTTGTAGACAGCGTGCACTGAGATCAGGGAGGAGCTTGGGAAGGAGAGAGAGGCCATCTTGTAGACAGAGTGCACTGAGATCAGGGAGGAGCTTGGGAAGGAACTTCTTAGTTTGTACTCAAAGGAGGAGATATTCTTGAGGAGAAAAATGGAGTACAGATTTTTGGATCATGAGATTCAAAAGTAGAGCCCTCTGCCATTCCCACACCCATCAGCTCCGTGGCCCATTATCTTCTACACTGAAGGTGAGCCTCACTGAATCCACAGCGAGGCTTGTATTTCATCCTTAGCAAACTTTGACTTTATACTAGAGTACCGCTTGTCCCTAGCCAACTCTAGGCTCAGACCTTCCTTCTTGAAGTTCTATAACCCTTCGCATGCTTACCGCTGGCCAATGGCAGGCATGTGAAAGAAAGAGCCTTGCAACAGTACTTAGTCTCAGTGCTGGGAGGAAGAGGAGGCTTTCCCTTGCACTTCTACTTGGAGACACTGATGATTTTACTCTTAGAAGAAAAGCCACTAGGGACCCAGCCCTAGGCTTTGCGCTTTGAGCTGAAGAGGTCTTAGTTTGGAAATGCCCAGTGAAGAAGGGAAGAAGTTAGATCTAGAAAAGCAGAGAAAAAAGTCTAGCCAGACACAGTCTCCTTGCCTCATCCTGTACTCATAATCCACTCTGCTCCTCTAGGAGCTGCTTTCCACCACGTTGAGTCCACTGAGTATGAAGGCAAATGATGTGGCAGCTCGAAGCTGAAGCTTTATTTACAATTCATCGTACTTACATCTCGGTGGCCAGCTTTCCTTTGTCCAATGAGTCAGTATCTCACTCAAGGCAATGGCTTATGCAGAGTGGACTCTCTTACACTTGGCTAAGTGTGAAGGATATGCATAACGATCCTTCCGCCTCTCCGGCTTTCCCGCTCTCATCCCATCCGCCATCATCAATACCTGGGATCAGTGTATTAGCAATCAATCAAGTTTGACTGCAAGTTAAATTTAGCATACTACCTGTTTTTATAAATACAGTTTGCATGGAACATGGCCACACCCTTATCTTTTACAGACTGCCAATGACTAATTTTGACTCTGTGATGGAAAGTTTATTGGGTGGGACAATTGTATGGTCCACAGTGCCTATCTCTTTCATTCTGTGGCCTACAAACAAGATTTGCTGACCTCTGTGTAAGTTGACTTGTAGTTTAGATTCACAGCAATCTAACAATCTGAATATATCACAAATCAAAAGTTCAGCCCACCAGAGAAGTGTTTTCTCCAGAAATGTGAAGTGTAAAATGAGCCCTTTTTTCATAAAAATAATATTAATGTTACCATAAGTTAAAGCCATTCACCAACATTATCTGATCTCAAAATTCACAGTAACAAAGTAGCATCCATATTGTTAAGCCTGATTTTTAAGACTGTGTGCCTGCTGCTCTGGTGAGTGAAGTAAGTGGATGTTATATCTTGGAGTTGGTGAAAGGGAACACTGGGATCTGAACTCAGGTCTAAAGTGTGATCTTGATCATGTCTTGAATCTCTCCATGCAGCTACCATGTCTTGAGATGTATTAAATACTTAGTCCTGTGGGATGCGACTTGCTTCTCTTTTTCTCACTTTACCTTCAAGGCTTCTTCACGTTGCCATAATCTTGACGGGGTAAAGGCTGGTGAGCTGCTGTGAGTGGGCTCCTGGCTCGTAGGAGGATGTTCCTCTTTCTCCCACCAGTTAACCCTGTCCCCTCTGTCAGCTTACTTGCTCTGCCCTCTGTATCTAGGCTCCGTGTTCATTCTCACTGCACATCAGGGCAGGCAGAGTGACAATTGATAAGGGGACTCTGAGCACACAGCTGAGAGAGAAAGTGTGCAGAATGGATCCAATCAGAGTTTGGCTGGAAAAAGGAGGGAAGTGTGGGTTCTCAGCTGTCCCTCTACTCTGGCTTGTGAAAGGGAGTCAACACGGAGGTTTCCAGCTTCCCAGCATGCCACAGTCACTGGGTCACAGACTGCACCACTCTGGGCATGGACACCAACATCACAACTCACTCTTTAGGCTCACATTCCAAGCCCAGCCCTTCTGCCAGGACCATCCCACCATGTCTATGAAGATGCTGGTACTAGTTTATGACAGTACCACAGGCATTCTGAGCTAGGGCCCCCATGATCATCTATTATCTGTGCAGAAAAGTCATTGTGACTAGTTGCTAAAATTATTACCTATGACTTCCTTGGAATTTCAAGACATCTGGTTCTGCCACAGGGCCATGTAGAAGCAAAGGAGCTGCTGCGCCAGGCACAGCGCTCAGCAGTTCAGGTTTCAAGTCTGTTTGTTCCCCTTAGCTGTAGTTATTTCCAGACTCCTGTGAAGATTCTTGCAGAGGGGTGCCATTACCCCACATGGTTAGCAGACAAAAAGTGGGGTTTGAAGATAGAAAGGTAAAACCTGGAAGCATTTCTTTGGTGACTAATGTGGCATTGTCAAATTTAAGCTGGCATTGGTTAATACTCCATCCAGCATGAGGCTAAATGTAGGTGGGACACTTTTGTTTCTTGGTCATTTCTACTCCTGAGCCCTTAGATCTACATAGGCAGCTGTCTGTTCACTCTTTACTTGGATGTCCTACAGGTGACTTCAACCCAACAGGTCAACAAAGAGCGACTTTTCCTCCCACACCAGAGATAACCCTCACTGACCACCTGGTGTCCAAGCTGGCAGCCAGAGGTTGCCATGTGAAGTCCCTTTCCAGCCAGCATCCATTCATTGCCACACTAGTGCTTGGCTCCAGTCCTGTCATCTCTCCTGGACTGCTACAGCAGCCTCTGAGCATCTCTTCCAGTCTGTATTACACAGGAGCCTGGCCAAGCAAGAACAAACAGAGACAAAGATGTCAATCAAGACCCCGAGTCAACAATGAGAGGGACAGAGTCAACAAGGAACCAAAAGCAAGGCTTCACCCTTGGACTCCTGATAAAATGGCTGCCTGAAAACTGACCAGTGTAGGAGGCAAAAGATTCTGGAGACAGAAAATATAAAAGTCTGTTCCCTTCAAGGCTAGAAAACCTGCCATGTGTCTGCCAGCTGCCCTATGGTCATGACTGACGCTTGCAACAGAGTAATCATGGGGACATTGTCCCAAACCACCAAACAAACTAGACCAAACCAAAGTAGGCAGCTGAATTTGACAGAGTCTGAATGTCAAATTCTTTACAAATATCAACTCTGACTAAAAAGGCTATTTTCATTTGACATGTGTCTTACCCAGTGTTTCATGTTTGGGAAGATAAAGCAGGTTTTGTCATTGCAACTTCGGGGAGAATGTTGAAGTTAGGAAAACAACCAAACAATGGCTGTGGGGACAGTCCCTGACTAGTCCCCTGTGACCCCTGAGCATCTCATTCCATCGCTCACCTCCTCTACTTGCTGCCTTTGCTAGTTAAATAACGCTATTAGGATTGCAGCAGTAAGTTTGGGGACACCAGTTGTGAGCTCTTCCAAAGTTGTTCCCTGAATAAAGAAAAGTGGCAGCTAAAAAAGTGTGGCTGCCACAAAACAAAACAAAACAAAACAAAACAAAACAAAACAAAACAAAAAACAGCTTATCAACATGTTCAAAATGAGAAGAGCCCAGCTGAAGGCAGGAGCTCACAGTGGTTCTGAGGTAGGTAGAGTTCGCAGCCTCTTGTATGGTGGCTATAAAGGGAGAACTCAAGGCAACTTGGACTTGTCTCTAGCATAGCTCCCTCTCTACAGAAGTGGATAAGACCTACCACAGCATCAACTGGATGTATATCTGATGGCATGACCATGGCTCTTATATGCCCTTAGCCCTGGCGACTACTCCCTCTGCCTAGAACTTCTGTTCTCCCAGCCATCCATGCTTCCATATCATTCCAATCTACAAATGTACTAGTCACGGTCCAGGGTTCAATTTGAGGGTCTCCTTCCTGCCCAGTCTGTTCCACCAAAAGGAGAGTTCCTTTGTTCTCCTTGCATGTGTCTGTCCTGAGGCCACAAACATGTTAAGTGTGTGTTTCTGGGTCTGATCACAACCTAGACCCCATTTCTGTGCTTATATTCCCTGAAAACTTTGCTCCATGCTTATCAGTAATAAGGACTTTTTCTAGGTTACCAGTGGATTGGTTCTCTGGGATAGATGCTTCATATGATGGTTAATCTTCTCTGTCAACTTGATTGGCTTTGGAATCATTTAGAAGACATAGCTCTGGGCCTAGGAAATTTCCACTGAGGTTTAACCGAGGGGGCAAGACCCACCCTGGATAAGGACAGAACCATTGTGTGGCTTAGGGCCCTACAGTGAGTGTTCAGAGGAAGGGGATAAGGGAACTGAATCCCAGCTCATCATTCTTCGCCTCCTGCCTGTGGAGTTGGTGTTACTATCCTGAAGCCCCAGTTAACATGGCTTCTTTTCAGAATGGTCCACACACCAGAACAAACCATTTCTTCTTTGACTCAGCTGTTAGGCATCTTGTCACAGCAACAGGAGAAGTAGCTCAAGACACTCTAGAGGGGTGGATTTGTAATTCTTATTTTCTAGGGGAGAAAGCATTGTGAAAATTCTGCAGGGTGTTGAGCCTGGGCATCATTTTCAGAGCTGTCGTGGTAGAAATTCTGGTCTTATCTTGGAACAGTAACAAGATTGATGCCCAGTGCTGTGCAGGGTGCTCTCGGGAGATCCCCATCCAGCAAGACATCAGTTAATACACTCACAGGGAGCAAGGGGGAAGGCAGCTCTGCTGGGTTTCTGTTTGGCATCAAGCCAGATGCTCATAGCTATGATATGTGGAGGAAAACGGGCATACTTCAAGATGTATTCAAGGTGGCCATGATAGCATCGGTCTTTTATTTTGCTTATGCTTTTAAGAAATCATATGAATCCTTGAGATACCTTCTAGAGTTCAGCATAAGCTTCTCCACCACAGATTGTGATTATTGCTACTTCTGTCCACATATGTAGACAGTCAAGAGTTTCCTACCACAGTGGGAGGTTGGGGGGAGTCGGAGAGCTGAGGAGAATGTCCGTTAACTCTCCAGCTTTAGGACCACTGTGAGAAGAGTGATGGATGATGTAGCTATCCAGAGTGGCTCTGGATATCCAGCTGATCCCACTCCAGCCTCCACTTACAGAAAGCCTACTCTCCTTCACAACTGTATCTTGACTAACTTGGACTATGCCTAGAAGAAACTCTGGAGAAAAGGAAACACCTAGGTATACTGTGGTGCATTTGGGAATCCTTATCTTGTATTAACTGAAGGCAAAGGTGAGATTGAAGCCCAACTTCGAATAGAGGAAGGGAAGGAAGGAAGGGAGGAAGGAAGGAAGGAAGGAAGGGAGGGAGGGAGGGAGGGAGGGAGGGAGGGAGGGAGGAAGGAAGGAAGGAAGGAAGGAAGGAAGGAAGGAAGGAAGGAAGGAAGGAAGGAAGGAAGGAAATAGAAGATGGGCTTCCCTTTGCTGGGTACCTGTTTAATGACACCTACATCACTGATGTCTTTGTTTGGCTTTTCTAACAGACTATGAAGAAGAGCTGGGATGGCTTCAGGCATGTGTGTAACCCATGTGACTTCTTATATACAATAGGTGTTCAAGAAACATCTTCATATTCACTCCTTTTTAGAGACCTATCCTTTGGGGATGCCCACAGCTTCCTACTCTTCTCTACACGATTTCTACCAGTGACAAAACCCTTGAGAGCTTTGGTTTCTATTTCTCCTCCATCATGTAGCTCCGTGCTGGGTGCTTGGCAGTTACCTCCAGATTGTCCTCTCTCTGCTATAGTTTTCCTCTGGAAAACCTAAACCAGATCAACTCAAACCAAGCCCCAAGCTAGGCCCTCCCAGAGCCCTGTCTCTTCTGCTAGTCAACGCTTCAACTCTTTGACCCCCTTTGCAGTAAAACCCTTCAAAGGGCTTTTCCCTGTATTATTAGCAATTTCTCTCCTTTCATTTTTCCTAGCTCCGATTCAGCTGGCCATTTCTCTCTACCATTCCTCCAAAGCTGTTCATGGTCATGTCACCAATGACCTCCATGTTACTATAAAGCACTCTGAAACTCTCTGATACCAGAACCAGCTAACAGGGAGATTCAGCTCCACCCTGCAAACTGCTACAAAGCAACCTGCTCTTTTTCAGCCCTTAGAGCCGGCTCTTCTCTCCCTAGTGGACTGTTTCAGATGAGCCCTTAGAGCCGGCTCTTCTCTCCCTGGTGGACTGTTTCAGATGAGCCCTTAGAGCCGGCTCTTCTCTCCCTGGTGGACTGTTTCAGATGAGCCCTTAGAGCCGGCTCTTCTCTCCCTGGTGGACTGTTTCAGAGACCTAGGGAGCCCAGACTCTTTGTCATTGTTCCTTCAGTGCGATGATGTTTTAGTGTCGTGTGTACAAAAATAAACCCTAAATGTATGTCTGAAGCTCACACACATCTCATTAAGACTCCAACTGCATGCTCCACATTTCTACCTGGAAGCTGGGTATGGCATCCTGTATTTGTAATCACAACACTGGGAAGCCAGGCAAGAACAGGAGGACTACTCATGAGTTTGAGGCCAACATGGTAGGTGGGTGGGTGGGTCTGTGGGTGGGTGGGTGGAGAGAGGGAGGAAGGAAGATAGATAGATAGATAGATAGATAGATAGATAGATAGATAGATAGAGAGTTTTAAGCTAGTTGGACAGTGAGACCATGTCTAGGAAGACAAATAAGAATGCCCCATTGGATACGTGTCATACATATCTGCCTCAACCAACATAACCTAAACCAAGTCACAGATGTCTGAAAATTCACTATTGTGTCTGAGTTATGAGGAACTCACCTCTCTGAGTCATAGAAACTTAAAACCTCAGCTGTCTCCCACATACCTCCTTCAGCCGGCGTCTTGGCTCTCTCTAAACTGTGTCCTGCTTCTTTTGTTCAGACTCCTGGAATACTGCCCACTTCTATTCCTTAGGATGAGAAGTACAAACTGACCGCTTTTCTCTGACCTCATCTATGCGGCCCCACCACAGGCTTCCATTCCCTCTCCTCTTTCTCTTCCTCTTCCTCTCCTCTTCCTTTCCACTTCCCTTCTTTGTGAAAAATCTCACTGTGATCACAGCACAACTGCCCAGTTCCATCACTCAGAAGGAAAGCTGATGCTCTGACAATGGCCTCTGGTTTCCTACACATTTTTTCAGTCATGATTCAGCCTTGGCCACCTGCCTGTGCTCTGATGTGGTCACCCTGGCCACATTGATGTCCCTTGAATAGCCCAGATGTCTCTATCCCAATTCAAAGCCGTTGTGCCTGGCAGCTCCCTCTGCCTGGTGATACCCCTCCATCCTCCACTCTGCTGAGCCTTTGGCCCCCAAGCAGTCTCTGCCCAGGACCCCTCCTCAGTGACAAGCCACAGAAGCCCCACTCTGCCTCTGAACTTCTTCACTACTCCTGCAGTACCGTTCCATCACAACAAAGAATTTGTTTATTTGTTGCATTAGTAGCCGCTATAACTCTTATCATACTAGAAGATGAGCTACACAAGGTCAGAGCTGCTCAGTCAAGCTCTTGGAACACAGCAAGTGCCCAAGACGTGTTTGTGGAATGAATTAATGATGGAGCAGGCAACCACCTGCAACCACACCACAGAATAGCTCTCAGGGTGGCCTCCTAGACCAAGAAACATAGTGTGTACGGGAGCCTGTGTACCAGAGGGAAGGAGAATCTGTCATTTACCCACAAGCACACTCCTGGTGGGGGCTGTAAATAGAGATTTAACCTGAACACCCTTCAAAGCTCTGAGCATCCCCAGGAGAAAAGTGTTGACAAAGCAGGAGAGGGCGGTAGTCTCTGAGGATGCAACTTTGATTTTCAGGATCACAGGTGATCCCAAGAGAACACTGAGGTCATCTCTGCATCCAGGGACTGGCCTCTTTGTCCTTCTCTTCTGTCCCTGCCTCCCAGCAACGCCCTGCGGTCAGTCTTCTTCCCCTGGGGGACAGAGGTGGGGCCCAGCACTCAGACAAGATCAGTGGGACAACCCGAGGATGCTGGAGGGCACTGAGATCTGTGCAGTGTGGAAACCCCCAAGCCCGGGCGTTCACACCCTCCAGCTGCATTGCTCTGGCAGAGCCTGGACTCCAGGAACTGTGGACATTTTCCCTCTAAATTGAAAGTGCTTTTCTCTCTTTCCTTTTTTTTCTTTTTCTTTTTCTTTTTTTTAGTCACAGTGGTGGGTTTCAGAACTGCAAACCAGAGAGGCGTTTTGATTCCACAAACAGCCCCCAGAGAAAAGCATTTCAAGCTGGACATTTTTCTTCTTTAGCCAAGGGACCCATAGGGACATCTCAATCTCTCCTTCCCCCAGGCCTCCCCATCCCCTACACACACACACACATAAAGAAAAGGTTTTAAAAAGTCTGCCTCCCATTGAATTAACTTAAATGGAAAATAAAATGAGCTCCTTCAACCCAGTTTTCCTCCTGTCAGAATGAGGGGAAATATATTTAAAGAGTTCTAATGACCTTAGCCGCTTTAGTGCTACAAACACCAAGGATCTTATTAGCTGAAAATCTCCTTTGTGCTCACGTCTGTGCGGGTAGGAACATCATTGCCGGTGTGTTTGTGTTTGGACAGGGCCGTCCAGACTCTTGGTGGCCTGTGGTGAGAGGCACCTTGAAGTACCTCATACCAACATCACAGGGCCCTGGCCTGCTTATCTGGGTCAGTAGAGAGGCTGTTCCCCGCAGGCAGCTGAGCACTTCTGGGTAAATGGAATATTTGTTAAGAAGTGCATATTTGTTCCCGGGCTTCTCTGAAGCGTCTGCATTGATTCACAGCACGCCCTTTCCCTTCCTCAGAGAGACAAGAGAAATATGTCTGGAAGGGAGGTGAGCTCTCTCTCTCTCTCTCTCTCTCTCTCTCTCTCTCTCTTGCTTGTGGGGTCCCGGGAGCCAGAAAACATTATATTTATCCATCCCCTGGCTGGCTGTTAGATCTCATCTGATGAAACTAGGAATGTTCCAGAACATTCTTCACCTTCAGAGAACATTGAATCCTCGCTGTCAGCCAGTCCGACCCTACTGCTTGCTGTTGGAGGCTGGCGCACCTGACTTGGTCATCTGTCAAGGACAGAGGCTTATTCCTCATTGTTCTGGACACTGGGATGTCCAAAAGACTGGTGCCAGCACCAGGCATTCCATTGCATCAACCCAGAGAGGAAGCAGGTCTGTGCGGCTCAGGGCTCTCCCCCTCATGCTATCCAGGGAGCCCCACTGTAATTCTTTGAGTGTGAAGTGCTCCCCATAGCCTCAGGAATTTCAACACTTGGTCCCCAATTGGTGGTACTATTTGGGTGACTTAGGGGTGTGGCTTTGCTGGAGGAAGTTGCCACTTGGGGGGGACAGGCTTTGAGGGGTCAAAGACCCATGCCATTCCCAGTTTAGTCCCTCTGTTTCACACTCTAGCTTCAAGATAAGAGCCCTTAGCTTCTGCTCCAGTCAGCATTCCTGATGCCTGCTTCCGGGCCACAACGGGCTCTAACCATCTGGAACTGTAAGTCCAAATAAACTCTTCTACAAGCTGCCCTGGTAATGGTATTTTATCACAGCAAGAGGAAAATAACCTGCAGGTCCTACACCTCAATCCAGTCAACTTCCCAAGACCCCACATCCTAATGCCACGGACGCATAAATTAGGGAACTAAGCTTTCCACATGTAACCCTTTGGGAGACACATTCATTGATCCACACCTTCTCTCAACCAAATTTTCCTCTAAGGAGCAAAGGCTACAAAATGGGTCACACAGGTGAGCTCTCCCAGAGAGGACCAGTGATCCAGAATCCCCAGTGGGAGAGCTGTGGCAGGAACCTTTTGGGAAGGGCGTCTGAGAACGTTTTTTTTAGAAGCTGCCTCTGCTTAGAAGTTGTACTGACTTTCATATACGGTGCACATATATATATGGAAGGGCTTACTGTATAGAGGCTGGGAGTGTTTGGGAGACACCAAAGAACCTGCTTCTTCAAATACTCTCAGGTGAATACTGGAATTCAGAAATTCTTGCAGTGGGGTGAAGTGCATCACACATGGGTGGGCTTGACCATGGGGCCAGAGGTCAACCTTGGGGGCTAGAGGTCAGAGGTCAACCTTAGGTGTTGTTCCTTCAGAGCTACTCACCTTGGGTTTGACACAGGATTTCTCACTGGCCTGGAGCTTGCTGAGAAAACTAAGCTAGCTTCCCCCACGCTGCGGTGGCCAGTGCAGATCAGACACCTCTAGAGGATCCACCTGTCCAAGAGGTGGCATTAGAAGCTTGTAGTGAAGCAAAGTACAGTTCTATAAGCTGCTAGAAGGAGATGGCCCTAGTTCCACAATTAATAACAATACATTGTACATTTCAAAATACTGAAAGACTAGATTTTAAATATACTCAACATCCACAGAAAATAAGCATGTCAGATGACAGACTTTTAATTAGTCTGACTTATCTCACAATTAAACACATCAAAACATCACATGGTACTCCTTATAATCATTATTTGTCAAACAAGAGAGATATTGTCACTATGTTTATATAAGCACTTTATTGGATGCATATTTCCTCAAAGCTAATATCTGTATTGGTTGCTTCTCTTTTCGTGACCAGATATCTAACAAGAAACAACTTAAGAAGGGTTTATTTGGGCTCGGGGTTTCAGGGTACATTCCAGCCTCACGGGGAAGATGCGGTGGTGGGTGGAGCTTGTGGCTGTGGCAGTGGTAGTAAGAGGCTGCCTCCTCAGGTGTAGGCAAGACAGGAAGCAGAGAAAGGAATGCCTGCATTCAGCTCGCTCTTTTTATATGCAGCCCAGGACTCCAGCTCACAGGGTCCTGTCACCGCACTCAGGGCAGGGTTAATACTTCCTGGAAATATCCTCATGGACAGCCCCCAAGGCATGCCACACTAATGCTTTAGGTGTTTTCTGTCTAATCAGCTGATGAACCATCCCAGGACATAAGGACAGACATGGATTCTAACTGTGAATACCAGAGGAGCTGCTGTTTTCTTAAGATGCTAGCTGTGTTTGACGTATCTCCAGGGTCCCACAGTTTTCAATGACATGCATATTCCCAAGACCCTTCTCATTTGTATTCTATGTGACTCTTACAGTGTTTCAGGGTTTGCATATGGGATGTTATAGCAGAGATGTCTGAAGAACTGATGACTGTGTGTCCTTCTGAGCAATTCTAGACTATCGCGTGGAGCTCAAGGGAAGCCATCCCCAGGGGCGGTTTGAGCCAGCCAGCTATTCTTCCCCTTTTGGTTTCTGATTCCTTCCCTGCCTTCGGAGCTCTCTATCACTCTGCTCTCCTCTCTACAAATGTCTCTCATTTCTAAAAGTAACCTGGAGTTTCCTTATCTTGCTGCAGTGTGGAGGGGTTGCTCTCTGGGACTGTGCACTGCCCGTCTGTTTCTGCATCTTGCTCCAGTGTGGAGGGGTTGCTGCCCAGGATGACACTCTGTCCGTCTTCAGGTGGAGCTCACCCTCCTCTTGCTTTTGGTGTTCTCCTCGCCTTTGTGAGAGCACTACCATTGGCCAGCTTACAGTCTTGATTTCCACTCTTCCAGAGAACACACAGGGCTTGCGTATATCAAAATCTCTGTTCCGGCACCATCCTGAAGTTTTGCCTGAGTGCTGGAATCTAGACTCAAAATATTTAGCTGCTCCATCATTTATGGCATTGGTCCACTGTCTGTCTGTCTGTCTGTCTGTCTGTCTGTCTGTCTGTCTAACTGTCGGCACCTCTAAGGAGCTTTATGCTAATAGAATTCTTATTTGGGGACTTTTTCCTGTAATGTCTCATCTTTTTCTTTACCTTTAATGCTGTCAAGTTCTACCAGCTATGTCTGGCTAAGGCTTCTGAATCATTATGCACAGACAGCACTTGGTATCTTTTTCCATTTGAAGAACTAGGAAAATTCTCTTTTATTAATTCTTTGATAGACACCCCCTTCTATTTTCACTGGTCTTTGCTTCAATAACTCTCTTATATTTTCTTCTATTTGAAAAAAAAAAACTCTTTTCTGAGACATTTGTGCAGATTTGTCTATTGAACTTCCTACAGTGATTTTTATTTTAACCTTCATAATCTCAAATCCCAAGATCTTATTCTCCATTCATTTCTCCCATGTATTATCTTCTCATTTTAGAGGCAACATCCTCTCTGTATTTTGTCTATTTTAATCAGCCTCGAATGTCTCTTCTGTTCTCTGAAATACCGTCCCTGCTGTCATGGGGTTGTGGAGCTCCCTTGGCCTCCTTCAGCCTCTCCAGACTGTGGTGTGGCTCCCTCGGCCTCCCCCAGCCTCTCCAGACTCTGGTGTGGTACCCGCCTGCCTGCCTCTCCTCTCATCTTCAACAGGGTGGCTCCTGGAACACACATCTGCAATGAGCATTTCCACATCTCTTTTGGAAACTCTTGTCTATTTCCTCCTTTTCTTCATCTTTATTCACATAGTTTTTTTTTTCTTTAATCTGCTGGGTATTTTAATCAGAGCTCATGGAAATCTTACATGCTTGAGCATTTCATCATCCTGTCTGAGAGGTTGGCTCCTGTTGTGTGACTTTCCCCTGGTGAGATGAGATGAGACAAATGTCTTCTCACCCGATATAGGGGACCAATGACAGAGTCACTAGGGATCAAAGCAGCAAAGCAATGCATTTATTGGGCTTCCTTACAAGGCATGAACATGTGAGCATCCCCCAAGCAGGTAGATCATCAAAGCCCAGCTAAGCTTGGCTGAGAACTCACAGGACCTGCATCCCTGGGCGGTCTTGAAGACTTCCAGACAACTCAGTTAGTAAAAGAGGCCGATTTCTCAGCAAATGTCACTGCTGCTAGAACCTTGCACAGGGGCCTTAGGAATCCTCTCCATGTGTTCCCTGAAGCTAGTAAATTTTGTTTACTTCCTGGGTCTTAGGAACCTCCCTTCTCCCCTAGCTCTACATAATTTACCATCTGACCTAATCACACGCAGCGATTAACTTAGTTGTCTAAAGCCTTTTGTGTCTGAATGTATCTGGAGGGTTAAGACTATGACTTACAATGTTCCCTCTCCCCAGAACTTAGTAGCTCTGTCTCCAGCAGGTTAAACCATTTGGTGCTACAGAGACTGGACAGTCTTGGCCTGAATAGGAACTATGCATTCAACCAGCAAATTCACACTTCTCTCAATGTTGTTTTGAAATAACATGTAACTTCAAGGCAGAATTTACCTGTTTCTAGAAGCTGAAATCATCTTTTTGACTCAGTGGTAGCCAGTTAATTCAGATAGACTGCCAAGCTGGGTACAACTTCAACTTCAGGGAAGTCCCCATTCTAGAGTTCTTTCACCAAATGACCTTCACACCTCTGGAGACATTATCTCCACCACCCTATTTCCAACACCCCAGGCACTCTTGGGAGTTAATAAGGAAAAGGTGCTTAAGTGAGCTGAACTGCTTTGAGATTAGCATTCCAAGAAGTTAACCCAAATGATGTGGTGTCAAGTGACCACAGTCTCCTTGGCTGGCCAGAGAGGGAAGCGAGTTATCGAGTTATCGCTCAGAACCCTTTCCATGCTGGCAAACATAAAGCAGTTGCTGGGTTTGATTGGCTTCTAAGGCAAGGCTGGCTGCTTCAGGCAGAGCTCCCTTCTCCATGCCCCACTCCCAGAGGCAAGGCTTGCTCAAGACAGTCAGCCAAGAACAGCTTAGACACCTGTTTGGTGGCAGAGAAAAACTCACACTCAATACCCCTGGGTCCCTAACTCATTTGTAGATCTTGGCTTTCTGTCAGATGGTTAAGGCATTAACCTTTGGCCACCCACCAGAATTATATGGACTCTAGCAGGTGAGCATAGTCTGATATTTGGTTAGTTTGGTGAAAGAAGAACGGAAGGGTAGGAAGCCAAACACCTCAACGTGCCCTTAGCACCTCCTTCTAGTCACAGATCCCAGGATGGAATCCTTGAAGAACGTTTTTCATTTCTCCTTAACTGAAGGCTAGTCAACCAGACATTTTTTAAGCCTATGATCTTTTATGGTAGCCAAGTGTTAACTGGGGAGCTGGCTGGAATGTAGAGTGAAGATTGTCACTTGGTGAACTCAACAGAGTCTGTGGATTTGGGAGTGGAATTCTCTTGTGTCGTAGTAATGGGGTGACCTCAGTAATTTTCACCTTCAGGTGTTTATGGCCCCATGGAAATATTTCTATTTAGATGTGGGTGGTGATGTGTTTATAAAAAGATAAAGAGAAGTAAAATATGTTCTATGGTATTCAGGCATGGGGGAAGATGTCTGAGTGGGCCCATGCAAAGGCATCCCTTCCCCCTGAGGGACCAGCCACACAATGGTATATTATAGAATAGAGTTTATTCAGGGCATAGAGAGGGGTGTTCTGAGGGTAGTAGAGGCAGAGAAAGGCATAGAAAGGGAGAGAATAGAGAAGTAGAGTCCAGCCATGAAGTCGTGGAAAGAGGGGGACAGGAATGGGGAAGTGAAGGGGGAAGAAAAGAGTCCAAGAGGGCAAGAGAGAAGCAAGAGAGTGAGAGAGCAAGAGAGGGAGGAGGGGGCAAGCAGCCCTTTTTATAGTGGGCCAGGCCTGCCTGGCTGTTGCTAGGTAACTGTGAGGTGGAGTTTAGACAGAATGCTAACAGGTGGGGTGTGGGGCTTCCTTCTAATCCTTAAAATACGGTAAAGTTATGGCCACCCTTATGCCATCGCTGGCTATTTTAAAAGGCTAGAGTTACAGCCCTTCTGGAAGTCTTGGCAAAGTAAGAAATACTAATGTGGCCTCCAGCTGATGGCCCACAGAAAGAGGAGGCTCACAGGCACATAGCCTCGTGGGAATGAATTCCAGCAATGGCTTGATCATCCCCAGTCAAGCCTCCAGATGGGACTTGATGCTGTGGCTCCACTGTCCCCACTGACTGGGACTGACTCCCCACAGTGCAGTCAATAAGAGGAGAAGCCACACCTAGCTGTGGCATTTGGAAGCAGGGACATTTGGAGGTAATTAAGGTTAAATGAAAGGCTGAGGAGATGGCCCCGTTAATAAAGTGCTACCCTCACAAGCATGAGGGCCAAGGATGATCCTCAAAACTTCATGTTTAAAAACAAAAAACAAACAAACAAACAAAATACCCAAAACAAAAATCAAAAAAAAACAAGAACGAGATGATGGTGCAGAGGTTAGAGCACTCTCTGTTCTTGAAGATGATCTGGGGTTTGGTCCCCAGCACCCATACAGCAGCTTAAAACCACCCATAACTCCAGTTCCAGAGATTTAACACTCTTTTCTGAACCCCATAGGTGCCTCTGTGCCCATGGTGCACACACACATTCAGGCAAACATCCATATATAAAATAACTAAGTCTGATTTTTAAAAAGCCAGCTGTGGTGGCACACTTACAATCCTAGGGCTGGGGAGCTGGAGAGGGGTGGATCCCTGGGGTGTGGTGGTCAGTTTTCCTGGCACACTTGGTGAATTCCAGGCCAGTAAGAGACCCTGTCTCAGAAATACACAAGATGGATGACATCTGAGAAACAATAACCAAGGCTGTCCTCCAGCCTCTTTGTGCACATGGACACACATGCACCTGCTGACATAAGTACACCTGGAAAGATCTGAGTGCACATGCTCAAACATACACACACATGCCTGTGCACACACATACATGCATGCATACACACACACACATGACTGTACACACACATATACACATGAATACACATACACACACATGACTGTACACACACACACATGCATGCACACACATACACCCATATGGCTGTACACACACATATACACATGAACACACATACACACACGTGACTGTACACACACATACATACATGCACACATACACATGCCTGTGCACACACATACATACATACATGCAAACACATACACACATGACTGTACACACACATATACACATGAACACACAGATACATAGATGCGCGCGCGCACACACACACACACACACACACACTTGTGCACACACAGAAAGATTAAATGAGGACATTAAGATAAATTTCTAATCCTATGAGACCAGCTGCATAAGTAAAGGAAGCAAGAAGTAAGCTAGGAGGCTCTGCTTAGAGTCTTTGCTATCTTTAGGACCCCACAGAGTTCAAACCAGCAGGAAAGACATGACCAGACATAGCTTCAAGAAAACTGGAAGCCTTGGTGAGACCCAGTCTAGAGGTAGCTAGTCAGTCAAATGGTGTCTGGAGTCCTGACCCGTGAGTGCTCAGTGTTTCAAGCATCTAACTACATGGCTGTTTGCTGCATACCACCATAGGGAACCGACACGGATGTTTTAGGGACCTGTGAGTATTGACCCTTGTAGGAGAAGGCTTGTGCTATGTGATTTGGCAGCCTCTTTATGCCAAGGCTTACCCCGAGGCACCTGAGCCATCTCTCCACTGAACTCTGCTCAGTGACAATCAGAAAGACCACCGAGAGCTTTGACTTCCTTACAGATAAAGATTCTGAACACAAGGGAAGGGCTTAGAAATGGGTCTCTTCGGACTCTGGGTACTCCTCCTGCATATCGGTGACTAGCATGCATTTTAAAGTCACACTTACCTTTAATAAATTGTCCAATCAGGAGTTTAAAATGACCCTAGAAAATGTTTGTTTTCTTTCTGTGTCCTCTCCTTCCTCCCCGCCATCCCTCTACCCCTTCATTTACACTCACCTCTCTTGTTCAGATAAGATGGTAAAAGGATTACGGCATGCAGCCTCCATCCAAATATGTCTAATGGAAACGAGGCCCCGCTCCTGGGAACGGAGGCGGGGATATAAAGCAGAGTAATTGACAGTGTTCACATTGTAGGCCAACCTCAGAGTTCCTTTGTGAGGCTGGCCTGACCCTCATCTCCATGTGACAGATTATTCACTTTAGAACTCTGAGAGAAACAGAGTAGGGCCAGCACACCCTGCGATGTCCACCTGTGGATGTAGTGCCTGGCAGTGCACGCCTCAGACTGAACACCTCCAGGCAGTGATTTGGCCCCAATGGGTGCTCAGCACCAGGGAGCTGTCCCAGCACTCTGGACCCTCCTGGGGCAACTTGGCCAGCAACTTGAAGCTACCTTCAGTCAGAGAGATGAGGGACTTCTTATCCCTTGAAAGTGGTTTCCCTTAAAAACTGAGCCAGTGTCTCCCTTCCCAGGAAGCGTGTACCACAGGATGTAGGCATATGACAGTGTAGCAGCCATGGCCTTGCTGCTGCCAAGGCCAGGGTGAAGGGCAATGTGGCTGGCTCCAGGCTCAAATGCTGTTTGCTTTAATAAGCTGCTAGGTTCACTACTGCCCTCCGCCACTCTGAGGATGGATATGAATGAAATAGCACACTAATCAGAGGCCCTGGGCACCTGCCAGCCACTTTTTAAAACAATGTGATATAGGCGTGCAGCTATACTAGAGTGTGACAGTTTCACACAGCTGTGTAAAGTCACTGTTTCAGAGCTTTACTAAAGGAAAAGACACACACCTACAAGTTCATATTGCACATACAGGCACAGGCACACAAATATGCATTCATACACATGCACCCAGGCACAACTGCACACATAGAAACACATATACATGTACATGTGCATACATACTCACAGATACACCCATGCACATATGTATACATAGCCATGCACATTTAGACATGAATACAGACATGTGCATACATGTATGACAGCTACAGGCATGCATGCATGCATATAGGCATGCACACATAGACACATGTGCACACATACATGAACACTTTCTTTTCCATATGCACACTTCACTAGTCAGTTTATTCTGTGGCACACTGATTATATAGTAACTACATGGGATCTGCATATTTTACTTTACAGCTGGTATTTTTGTAACACACTAGTTCAAGCTGAAAACAGCCAGAGCTGTGATTATCCCTCAGTAGTAGAGGCTAGCACTTGCAAGGCCTGGGTTTGATCCCAGAATTGACAGGAAAAAAAGAAAAGAACAAAGAAACCAGAATGAATAATGAATTCATAAAATTTGCAGGATAGGAAACCAACACGCACACACACACACACACACACACACACACACACACACACACAACCTACAGAATTGAGAAGAAAAAGACACAGCTACTTCTCTATCCACTCACTTGCTGCTCTCTTATAGTCCTTCTGCTACCTGAAAAAGATGTTTAGTAATGGCATCAAAAGGGATGGGTCCCTGTCACTGTTTCCAGTGCTAGGACTGGCCACAGCTGGAGGAACCCAGCTCTGGAGCCTCGGCTGCGGCCATTGGCTCAGCTTCTTTAACCTCCAGAACCTTGAGAATGGAAGGGCAGCTGACTTCTGGAAAGGACTGTAAACCCGATAGTCACTTTTGTTCCAAGCCTGGGCTGGATACAAATAACTGCACATCATCTTTCTTGTGTGTTTCCTTTCCCATTAAGAAGCCGGGCTTCTTCAAATGGTGGCATTGAATGTTTCCAGGAGCTGATAAAGTTAGTTTCTCATCCACAGAGTCTTGCTAAACACAGCTTCCTGTTGTATTCTCAGCACTGAGACTGGAGCCCTCTTGGGAAGAAGTGACAGATGCTGGGCCCTTCTCATAGAGAAGCCACTGGAACCAGCCACTGCACAAAGAGGATGGTCAGCCCAGCTTGGCAGCTAGCTTGTAAAACCCCTGAAATTGGGACTTACAAAGAAAGAAGATGGACTAGAGAGATGGCTGTCCCTTAAACGCTTGCTGCGCAAGCAGAGAAACCTGAGTTGGATTCCACATTTAAAGAGCTGGGTGTGATGGAGTGTGTTGTAATCTCTGGGCCTTTCCTGCCTAGCCTAACCAGCAAATTCTAGACCAGTAAGAGACCATCCATCAAAATAATGACAGACCATATCTGAGGGACAACACTTGAGATTGACCTCTGACCTCTCTCTATACAAGTGCCTGTACCTGCACAGGCACCCACAGAAACAGAATCTCCTACCTTCACAAGGAGAATTAATAGTCAGCTATTCATTGTGATCATCTGGGCCCAGAAACACACTATCCTACTTTTTTTTCTTGGACATTTTCTTTATTTACATTTCAAATGTTTTTCTCTCTCCAGGTCTCCCCTTCGAATCCCCCTATCCCATCCCCCATCCCTCTGCCTTTATGAGGTGCTCCTCCACCCACCCACTCCCATCCTCCTGCCTTGGCATTCCCCTACACTGTGGCATTGAACATCCTCAGGCTTGAGGATCTCTCCTTCCACTGATGTCCAACAAAGCCATCTTCTGCCACATATGTGGCCAGCACCATGGTTTGCTCCATCACAGTATCCTACTTTAGATACTGTTGGGAAATTGCTTTTCTCATTGGATGACATGACCACCTCATCATGGAAGTATATATAAATGTCACGTGACTTCCATGATGATTCCTTCGTATAGGTTACACATATACACACACTCACACACATTCACATGCACACATATATATCACATACTCACATACCTACACACATACAGACCCACACATATGAACACATACACAACACACACACACACACACACACACACACGATTTCCTGCCAGCTCTTCTGGGGTTGAGTTCCTTGCTGCTGTGGCTAAGTTTGGCTCTTTCTGGTTGTCTGCCATGGTGACTGGCATCCTGCTGATGGTTCTTGCTTATTCATGGCCTATATGTGCTAACCTACCTGTTTCTGCTATGTATATTTCCAGATACAGAAGAGCTAAGTTTAACATCATGCACAAATGTTAACAAACTTTGTTCTCCAGAAAGTCAGCACTATCTCAAATGTCACTCATAGAAAGAGAAGTTCACTCCTTGGAGACCCTAAGATAGCAATGGAGTAACTGTAGAACCATGTGTGTTGTTGAACCCAGTTACTGAGCCTGGAAGCCTGGGACTGACTGGAGATGGGGCTTGCTTACCTGTCTGGCAAAACAGGAGAGAAAGCCTGCGCGTCATGGTTTCCTGTGTCTCTCTTGCTCCAAGGTACCTAAGAAAGCTGATTTTCCAAGAAGCCTCCCCTCATCCCCCATCCTTTATGGAATTAGTCTGTGGCTAACAGGAGAATCTTGACCAGTGTAAGCCTAGGAAGCTTTTTTGCATCAGGACACAGCAAATGGTGCCACGTTTGAAAGTGAAGACACAGTTCTTGATCCCTCATTACAAAGGAGCCTGTGGGCCATAAGTGGGGAGCAATAGAAGCAGAATAGGTGGAAACACCAGCCCCAGGAGGCCAAAGGAGGTCAGCTAAGGGGAGACAGGCTTGTTCTGGGTCACAAAGCAAGCACTGCTGGGAAGAAAGCTCTCTTGGTAAAGTGTTTGTCTAACAAGTATGCAGACTAGCATTTGACCTGAGAACCTATGTAAAAAAGCCAGCATGGAAGTACAGACATGTGATACCAGAGCTGGAGAGGCAGGGACAGACAGATCTTGGGATTCACTGGACATGCCTAGCATACTTTGGCAATCTCTGAGCTAGTGAGAGTTGCTGTCACAGAAGGAAGGAAGGAAAGAAAGAAAGAAAGAAAGAAAGAAAGAAAGAAAGAAAGAAAGAAAGAAAGGAAGGAAGGAAGGAAGAAAGAAAGAAAGAAAGAAAGAAAGAAAGAAAGAAAGAAAGAAAGAAAGAAAGAAAGAAAGAAAGAAAGAAGAGGGGAGGGGAAAGAAAGCAAGCTTGATAATGTTTGGTGGATGATGGGGTTATCTTCTGATGTCCATATATAACACATTCACATGGGCTCATATACAATGTGTGTATGCGAGTGTATGTATGTGTAGGTATATGTGTGAGTGTGTGCATGTATAGGTATGTGTATATATGTGTGTGTGAGTGTATATGAATTTAAGTGTATGTGAGTGTGTGTGTGTATGTGTAGATGATGTGAGAGTGTGTGCATGTATAGGGGTGTGTGTATATATGTGTGTGTGTGTGTGTAAGGGTGTGTGAGAGTGTGTATATGTGAGTGTATGTGTGTGTATAGGTGCATGTGTATGTGTATGTAAGTGTATGTGTGAGTGTGTGCATGTATAGGTGTATATATATATATATATGTGTGTGTATGTATGTATGTATGTATGTATGTATATATGTGTGTGTGTGAGAGAGAGAATGTGTAGATCTGTATGTGCGCATGTGTGCATGTGTGTGTGTGTGCGTCTGTGTGCGTCTGTGTGCAGGAACAGGTTGAGAAGTAGGCTGATCCCTTCTGTAAAAGGCTATAATCAGGTAACTTTCTAGCCTCCTGGGGAAACGGGTAACCATGACAGCACGGCATGCCCAGATCTCCAGCATGGGGCTGCTGGCTGTCACCCTCTCAGCACCTCGGCCATCGGGACAAACCTTGTGCTCCCTGCCGACTGTTGCCCTGGAGCTTGGCAGGTAGCTGCTAAAATGCCCAGATCTGAGAAACCAGGAAACTCAAGCCCTGTTTCTGCTTGTCTCTCACTTTACTGTTGTTTTCATGAGCTCTATAATGTCACAGTGCCTACAGGACATGAGGACAGGGGAGCTTTGTATATGGATCTAATGCGCAGTGTCCGAGTCACCACCCTCTGCCTGGCCCCATCCCTCTCTCCAAGTCCTCTGCCCTACCTTTCTTTATGGTGTGTGTGGGACTGTTGGCGCTGGGTGGTTTTAACTCTTCCCTTGTTTTCATCTTCCTCAAGTTCAGGTGAACATAGTGAAGCTGGAGGAGAAGACCGACAACAGCAGATGGACCAGCATGTGGCCTGTCGACTGAAGGTCCCCGGGAAAAGTCACAGCTCTATGGGATGTCTTGCGGTCATTGTGAAGAAGATGGCATCCCACGGGTCCAGGGCCCACATACAGGTTACCTTGGGCTATCTTGGCCCCGTGTAGGCTCAAGAAACAAAAAGAGGTAAAAGATAATTTATTCTGGAGGTAAATAAAAGTGACCAGACCTGGGATACCTTCAATTCCATCTTCTACCATGGTACAGGTTCAGGAAGCTTTTATAGCAACAGAACAAGGCTAGTCATAAATCAAGACATTTTGTTTGTTTGTTTGTTTGTTGTTGGTTTGTTGTTGGTTTTTTTTTTTTTTTTGAGACAGGGTTTTTCTGTGCAGCCCTGGCTGTCCTGGAACTCACTATGTAGACCAGGCTGGCCTCGAACTCAGAAATCTGCCTGCCTCTGCCTCCCGAGTGCTGGGATTAAAGGCATGCGCCACCACCGCCTGGAAACATAAGGTAGGTGAGCTGTGGCAAACTGGGGACATCTCTGCTTTAGGCCTTAGGTGCCCTGATGACATCTTGGCCCGTGGTTGCTAGAAGCAAGGGTCCATTTATGTATTCCAAATCGTCACTAGGGGTCGTGAGCAGGGGAATATGATGACCATAACTGTTAGCTCTGCTCTACTTCCTGGTGTTTTCACCTTCCCACCTGTGTGGGAGTCCTCAGTCAAAGCAGTGCCTGCTGGGAAATACAGCTTTCCCTCACCCTTGGCAACCACCGACTTCCTTCTAGTCCCAACCCAGAAGGCATGTTTTTCCTGTTGGTGCTGTCCTTTGTCAGCGGGTGTGGACATCAAATCCAGGATCCTTGAAGATGTCCACATCGATGTATGCTTAAGTCCCTTATAAAATGTCCAGAATGTAAGTGCTTCCTTCCATCTGCCTCAGCTCACTGAGATCCCTGCAATATCCGACGCTCTGCAGTGAACTGAGCTGCTACGGTGTTTGGGGTGATCATGACAAGAAAAAGTCAGCATACTCAGTACAGAAGTAAAGATTGTTTAAAAAAAAACTGGTCTGTGGTTCACTAAATCCACACATGGGAGCCCACAGCCTAAAAGAACCGACTATCCATTCACATGCAGAGTATGTGCCCTGACCTGTAAGTTCTAAGTGGTGCTCAAAATGCCAGCTACGGCCACAGTTAATTCCCAATTACAGAGATTCTGTGGGTGATGCATTAGTCTCAGGCTGGCCTCTTAGGATACTTAAGAGCTAAGTAGCCGTTTGCTCTCTCCTACCGCCAGCCTCTGTGCAGTTCTGGGGAGCTCATGGCAGAGTCTGACCACCAAGCTGCAGGTGGAAGTGATATGTGCCATTTCCAGGCCAAAGCGTGGAAGAGCCAGGGCAAGTCTCCAGCTGCTCTTCCACCTGCTGCTCACTGCAGAGCCTAAGATCAAAAGCAGCTCACTTGCCCCGGATCCCCGCTGGGAGCAGGAAGTAACTTGTTAGGCCTCTGGGCTTGAATACAGCAGATCATACCCCGGGTCTATTTAAACATCGCAGTCTTCTGTGTTGCTGGTCCAGGTCACCCCTTACAAGCTAGCTCCCATATGACCCAAAGCCCACATTAATTTAATGGGGCTCCTTATAAGATACAAGTGTTGGGGGGGGAGTTGCCAAGACACAGAAATATGCATGAACACCTCACAGTCTACATAGTATGTAGATATGTAGGTAAGCAGAGATAGAGACATACACAGAGAGATGAGACAGACAGACAAGACAGACAGACAGACAGACAGACAGACATGCCAGCATATTATGACAAGGAAACTACACAGAAAAGCTCTTACAATTCTCAGATTGTTAGGCAATATGGTTTTAATGTCTGAGTTGAACAAGAGAAGTGGAAGTATTCCATTCTCATAAAACCTAGAAAGATCTAGAATCTGACTCACGCTGACAACTACTCTGTGTCCACGCCACCATCAAGCCCCATCTCTTAGGAATGTAGCGCCAGATGCTGATGCTGGTGCTTTGTGATGGGCAGTGGTGAGGCTGGCAAGGTGTCTGGGCAGGACAAGCGCTTGCTTGCTGCCCAAGTCTCACAATTCACATTCAGCCTGGAACTTTGTGTAAATGTATGAAAGAACAAACTCCACAGCACTGCCTTCTGACCTCCATGTGTACGCTATGGCACATGGACCGTAGACACATGCCATGCAGGGGCCCGTGAGTGCACACACACACACACACACACACACTAAAAAAAATTAAACAAAAAGTGTAAGTAAGAACCTAAAAGATGGATTGTTGTTGTTGTTGTTGCTCCTGGAGTAAGAGGTTTGGAGATAATTGTGGGACTGAGTTTAAATCATCAAATTACACAATACATAATAAAGAGAAAGAGCAAGGCATGACCTGGGAAAGGAGAATTGCCAATTTGCATTGAATGAGGACCAGTACCCAGGATGGGTGAAGAAGTAACTTTGGAGAGAAGGAAGAAACCATCCACTGACAGAAGGACCAAGGCCACCAGTAGCCACAGCCCTCACTCGGGTGTGGCCACGAATAGCCACAGCCCTCACTCAGGTGTGGAAGAGTGAGAAGCCCAAATGTGATCAACTACGGTGACAAGCAGCGTTGTCCTCCAGGGCGGGGCTCTTAGCTACGCTCTGTCTATTACAGAAAGCAAAATAACACAGCACCCAAAGAGAAGATCTGCTTTGAGAAAGAGAGAGAGAGAGAGAGAGAGAGAGAGAGAGAGAGAGAGAGAGAGAGCGCTCTGGGTCCCTGTGCTGGGTCAGTGTACACAGCCAGAATGACATACACAAGCTACACTTAGCCACATCAGGAGTCCCTTTTCTTTGGTCCATTTGTTCTGCTATAACACGATACCACAGACTAGAACATTAATATTGAACAGCACCTTCTTTGGCTCAAGTCTTTGGAGGTTGTGATATCCAAGGTCAAGAGATGACACGCACTGAAGCCATTCTGGCTCATTATTCCATAGCAGCAGGAGCCAGGGGGCACCCGTGAGCAGGAGGCTTCAGTGTATAGCGTCTCCCACATTGGGGTATCAACCTCCAGCCCATCCCCTCCCGACCTAAACACCTCATTTAGCCTCCATCTCAGGACTCAGTTTCTAAAATATGCTTTTAGTAGGCCATCTTTACATCAGCCTTTGAGAGAAAGATGGGGACAGAACTGATAGAATGAGTGGGTATCACAAAGGGATTTATTAAATTGGCTTATAGGATACAAGCTGGGTAGTCGGTCCACTGTGAAGTCCAGCAATGTCTGCCTTCACAGTGCAGAGGTTGAAAACCAAGCAGCTGCTCAGCTCACAAGGCCCAATGCCTAGGCAGCCAAGGGCCTGGAGCGGTCCTGGGAAGCCACATTGGGAAGCCAGAAAGGCTGGGGTCTGACATCAGTGAAGGACACTGACTGCTGCCATGACAGCAGTTGGGTAATGGGCTCACCAGCAGGAACTGAAGGCAGGCAGGTAAAGACAGCCCTGCTTTTACGTCAGACACCTTCATAGACAACCCCCCCACCCCCCACCCCCGCAACAGGAAGTTCATGGCCACTCTGGGGAAAAGCCTTCCTCACTTCAGTCAATTCTTCTATAAAATATTCTTATAACCCTCGCAGAAGTGCAGTTCTCAGTTGCTCTTGAATCTAATCAGGCTGACAACCAAGATCGGCTATTACAGTTTCCCTTGTCCTCGGGATCTGCTTGCTGTCATGAAGCTTTGAGGGTGCCAGTGGGATGTGTGTGTTAAGGCTCCCTTCAACAGATGTCTCAAGAAGACTTCATTGTAATTGGGACAGCCAGTGAGAACTTCCTGGAAACTGTTGTAAAATATTTCATGCTGCTGTCAAAGAAAGTGTTGCTGGGCTGGTGCCCAGTGTCTGCCTCGTCGCTGCGGACAGACTGTAGCAGTCCGCGCCTTGCATTGAAGCAGTGAGCAACAGTTGTTGGGAATTTTTTTCTTTTGCATGTTTCTCTGTTGGCAGTTTCTTATTGGAAATGAGATTTATTGGTCCTCTGGTGAGATGTTAAGCTTGAAGCGTTAACTGAGGGCAGAAGTATTTGAAAGTAATGAGAACCAACTTTCAACTCCAAGCTACAACAAGGACCCGAGCTTGCCCAGAAAGCCGAGTGTGGTGCTAGGAACAGCTAGGATATGGGTCTTCCATATAGGACTGGAGGAGGTCAGGTGACTTCCTTGAGGTCCAGTTTCCTCATTCATAAGTTAGTGAAAGAATCTGCAAGTGTAGGAAGAATGAGAGCAGCCACCATGTCTGACACATTAGCTGTCAATCAATGTCAGCACCTGCTAGGAAAGAGATGAAGGGAATGACTGTGTTTCTACCCACATCAATGACTCTGTTCCTACCACCCAGCCGCAGTGTGAACACCATGGACATTTTTCCACCAATGCCCTGAGTTGGCTACAAGTCAGCCATGCTCTTCCTCACAGAGCTTGTTGTGCCCCTCACCCTTTATCGATGAGACAAATGGTCAAGAGGGAGACCAAATGTGGACAAAGTGGTGTCCAGGTCCTTGTGAAAGAAGCTTTGATTGGGTGCTCCACAGGGCACCTCCCCTCTGGGTGTCTGCACTCAGTCCTGCCCAGAGGCCAACGATCAGTTAGACAACCTTTTCTCCTACAACCTTTGTGGATGCTCAACATGCCATTTACTCTGTCTTCCTGTCCTAGAGCATCCAGGTCGTGGATGCATGGAATTCTGCCCTCTGTGTTCTCCACTCCACCTCAGCATCTATTTGCATATGGTCCCATGTGGAGCAGGCACTCAATATAGGCTGCTGAGTGAGGTGACCAAAATTCAAAGAAATAAAATCCAACCTTACTTGCAGCCTTTGTCGTGGGCTGAAAGGTACGGCATCCTAGTTTATATATGGGAGTATAACCCCAAGTAACTCAGAATGGGACTGTCCTTGGAGATGGGGATTTTAAAGAGGTAGCTAATGTAAAATGAGGTCCTGTGGGTAGGCTCCAACCTGACTTGACAGGTGTCTGTATGAGAAGAGGAAATTTGGACACAGTCAGATGTTAAAAAGATTCAGAGAAGATGACCAGCGTCAATCCCAGGAGAGACTTCTGGAGAAGCCATGCCTGCTGACAGCTTTTTCTCAGATTCCTGGCCACCAGTACCAAAAAGAATTTACCGTGGTTAAGCCACCAGCCTCCAGGCCTTTGCTATAGGATTTCTCTCACCCCAGTGCATTCTCTGAGTGAGTCATCTGTAGCTGAACTAAGAGAGTATTGCAAAGCACTAAAGATTTAGTCTTCCATCCTCAGAAACAGGATCCCCTCCCACATACTCAGAAAGAGCTGAACAAATCCCTTGGGGAGTCTAAAGACTGCTGCACTGGTTGGTCTGATGGATCAACTTGACTAAAGAGTCATCAGAGAAGAAGGAGCCTCAGTTGAGAAAATGTTTCCATGAGATCCATCTATAAGCCAATTTTTTCAACTAGTGATCAATAGGGGTGGGCCGGCCAATGTGGGCGGTTTCAACCCTAGGCTGGTGGTCCTTGGTTGTATAAGAAAGCAGGTTGAGCAAGCCATGGGAGGCAAGCCAGCCATTAACACTCCTCTATGGCCCCTGTTTCAGCTCCTGACTCCAGGTTCTAGCCATGTGTCAGCTCCTGCTCTGATGTCCTCCAAGGATGGACTGTGATCTGGACAGGTAAACCAAAGAAACCTTTTTTCTCCCCAACTTGCTTTTTGGCCATAATGTTTTCATTGCAGTCACAGAAACCCTAATCCAACCAGAGAAAGTTTTAGTGCTGATAGACTCCAGATCTCCCCAGGTCACACTCTTACCCAGCAGGCAGGACAGGCATATCTAACCTCTGCTCTGGGTCCCTTGAGGGATTTCTCATGGTATTACTCATTGAGCAGACACCAGTGTCCATACAAGGACTTGGGCATGGGTAGATGTGTCATGTCCTACTGAAGATTTGAAATGTGGCAAGATTGGCCACTCCACTCACACTTCATCCTGGCAGAGAGGAAGTAGTCATATAGTCTGAGTCAGCTGGTTTGTTCCTGACTTCAGGCCTTTCCCCAAACCTTCAGGTGGCTTCCTGTCTAATTAGGAACGTTCTTTCTGCCTAGGTTTCATATGGAGCCCTGACCCATCTGAGTCTTAGTCTAGGTGCTGTGCACAGAAGAACCAAAGGAAACAGAGTAGACAAGAAGGGGAGATGGAGCAGCAAATGAAAACGTCCAATCCATTAATTATTCTCTCTTGCTCTCTCTCTGTGTCTCTCTCTGTCTCTGTCTCTCTCGGGTCTGCCTCTCTTCCTGAGCATAAGATGGAGAGAGAGAGAGAGAGAGAGAGAGAGAGAGAGAGAAAGAGAGAGACAGAGACAAAGAGAGAGAGAGATGATATCAAAAAGGTATTCACAGCTTCACAGTATGCAAACACAACTAATACTGCTCCTTTGTCCTCTCCCGGATTGACCAGACTTTATCTGGGGTGGACACTGCAGGAGAGGATGGGCAAAGATTCCAAGGTGATGAGATATGAGGTTGTGGTGACTAAGCTGTTCTTGGTACAGACCAGCTATGTTGAGCAACAGCATAGCAGACAGAGTTCAGGGAGCAGAGTCAGGTTTTAACATTTGCCTGTGACACCTGAGCTTAAGCTTCACCGTCTACAAATGTCACCTCCTTTCTCCTCCCTGGCCCTGTACAAGTCCTGCTGAGCAGTCACCATGTCTGCAAAGCCATCTCTGACTCCTCTGCATCTGTAACAATCATGCTGACATTTTCATCTGTATTGACATGCTGGGCAGCAGTAAGCAGGGAGGTACATGAGTGACTCCCTTATTTCTACCTGCACTCAAGCTTCAGGACATGTTAGAAATCTAATCAAGAACCTTTCTTTAAAAAGAAAATCCCTTAAGCCAGTTTTTTCAATGTCAAGAAAAATGTGCAACGAGTCTCTGGTCCACTCTCTGCTGAGTGTTCCAATTCTAATGATGGATGGGGTACCACTTCTTAAACACCCCCAGCTCCCCTTAATTGACTGGATTTTGGCTCTGTTCCTAGAATCAGCTCCTTGGTGGCCTCTGACCATGTAGACCATTCAGTGCAGTGGAAGGAAGGTGGTTATTTCTCCCGTCTTTGAGCGACGCAGGCTCCTTGATGCTGGCCTTGTTCCAGCCTGAGCAGTAACAATTCCCAGGATTCAGATAATATGGTCTTCCCTCATAATTCTTCCCTTGAATATCAAGGGCTCGAGCCACACTCTTACTAAAGCCTGCAGTGTGGTACATCTCAGTTACCCGTGTGTCTCCTCTCTTCTGCAAATATGAAAGGAGAGATGTGGGCTGACAGACTGTCAGCCAAAGCCAAGACACGGGTGTGGGGTGGGGTGAGGGACAGACAGAAGAACACAAGAACAAGAAGAAAGGGAGAATTCATTTTCTCTTCACCACAGCAAAGCAAGCATGTGACAAAGCGGCCTTAGGGAGGAGGGTTTAATTAGGCTCGTGGTCTCAGATACCTCAGCCTGAGATTTCTGGGCCCATGGTGAGGCAGAGCACGGTGACCAACAGCAGGATAGTGTAGAGATGGAGCGCTGGAAAGAGGGTGTGAGACAGGAAGGAGCCAGGAACGAGACACCCTACAAACCTGCCCTGTGACCCACTCCCTCCCACTAGGTCTTGCCTTCCTTAACCTCTTAAAATGGTGCTATCAACTTTAGGCTCAGCCACTAACACAAGAGGCTTTTTGATAGAGATACTTCATATCTAAGTCATAAGCAAGGAGCAAGTAGGGAGACCATCCAAGTGAAGCCTTTGAGCCCAGACTCATGTTCTCACCATGTCTTAGGTCCCAAGGGCTCTTTCTGGAATGCTTTATCGCCTCTTGTGCTGGTCTGAATGAGAATGGCCTCCACGGGCCCATAGACTTGAATGCTTGGCCATCAGGGAGTGGCACTACTAGGAGGTGTGGCCTTGTTGAAGGAAGCATGTCACTGCAGGTGGTCTTTGGGGTTTCAAATGCTCAAGCCAGGCCTAAGAGTCTCTCTTCCTGCTGCCTACAGATCCAGATGTAGAACTGTCAGTCTACTTCTCAAGCACCATGCCTGCCTACATGCCGCCATACTTCCTGTCACGATGACACGGACTGCGCCTCTGAAGCTGTAAGCCAGCCCTGGGTAAGTGTTTCTCCTATAAGAGTTGCCACTGTCACGGTATCTTCTCACAGCAATAGAACACTGACTAAGACACTTCTCAACAAAAGGTTTGGGAAGATGGCTATACTTATTTTGCAACCTATTTCTGTGGCTTTCTGCCTAAGACTGGTCACAGATGGAAGCTCTGGCAAACCTGGGACCTGAGTGTGGAAATACCTTGGGCTGACCCAGAAATTGTCCTTCCTCAGACTGGATGGAACCACCTGTAGCTGGGTCTTCCCTGTTGAACATGAGCCTTTTTTTTAAGATTTATTTATTTATTTATTTATTTATTTAATGTATATGAGTACACTATTGCTGTCTTCAGACACACCAGAATAGGGCATATGGATCCCATTACAGATGGTTGTGAGCCACCATGTGGTTACTGGGAATTGAACTCGGGACCTCTGGAAGAACAGTCAGTGCTCTTAACTGCTGAGCCAACTCTCCAGCCCTGAACATGAACCTTAATAATTTGTGGCATTTACCTGGCGTGATGATTAGTTTTAATCATTAACTTAACAGGAATCATCTAGAAAGAGAGTCTCAAGGCAGGATTATCTAGGTCAGATTGACCTGTGGGTAAACCTGTGGGAGATTATCTTGATTGTGTAATTGATGTGGAAAGATACTGTCCACTGTGAGAGGCACCATTCCTTAGGTTTAGGTCCTAGGTTGTATAGGAATGGAGAAGGTCCATGAGTAGTAAGCATGCAAGATTATTTTCTCTGTTCTTGACTGTGAATGAGATTGGCTAGCCATCTTCTTTTTGCCTTGACTTTCCTGCTATACTAGACTGTCCTTTGGAATTCTGAGCTAAAATAAACTCTTTTCTGAGCTACTCTCTATCAGGATATTTTAACACAACAACAGAGAGAAAACTAAGATATTTGGACTATCTTGGTCAGTCCCAGGTCAGTAATTCCATGATTGCAGATTTTTCTCTTGCCAGAAGACATATATTCATTTCAAGAGCAATCACTTGCTGGACAATCCACATACTTACATAAGTAGGATCCAATTGTACTTCCAGGTCCTGTGAAAGTAATTCTTCTCTGAGTTCTGAAGTCAGAAATCAATATGAGCAAACCTGGTCTCTGGAAGAGTGTATGTGTCCCTCATCTTATCTTAAAGGCAGACAGGAGGAAGGCTTGGCCTTCTGGTTCTGAATCCTCAGAAGTTTGCTTTCCAATGTTCACTGTCTTTCTCAGTTATCCTTCTATGGCAGTAACACTGCAAATTTGGAAGGTCCAGTAGAAGGTACCGTGTCTCCTGGGAAACTGATGTGGACATCATGTGACCAAGAAGGACGCAGGCCAGGACAGAGGTAGCTGAAGTGTCTCAACTCCGGGCTCGGCGTTTTGGTAAGAGGAAAAATCATGTTTGATCTTGCCCAGCGGTGCAGAGGAAGGGTGGAGTCACTAGGCTCCTCCCTCTGTGGTCAGGACTGCTGGTCTGTGTGGGCCTGAGCAGTCCTACCTTTTTGCATGAGTACCTGCTCATGTAACAAAGGGGTTCCAAAGGCCTTTACAAAAAAATTAAAAAAAAAAAAAAACCTTAAGTACACGTTAAATAGAGAGCTGGGTAATTAAGCTCATTAGCAGAGAATAATTTGCTCAGCTTGCTGAAGGTCGCTGGCTCTGGGCTGCCCATGAAGCTTAAGAGGCAAAGGAAGGAGACAGAACTGGAGTAAGGAAGAGAGAGTGTGAGTCAAGCCTGCCACAGCCCCAGCTGACAGGGCTGGTGAATAAGGAAGGGAGAGTGTGGAGTCAAGCCTGCCATGGCCCAGCTGACAGGTTGGTGAGGCAGGGAGGAGCAGTGGTCTCTGCAGCACAAAACAGGGCGAGCTCAGGAGTCTACACAGGGTCATGAACTTAGGGTAAGTGGGTGTCTGATGGGGACAGGGCACAGGCATCAGAATCCTCCCTGCAGACTCTATCCAGATGCAAACACCTGCCTGGGAACAACTTTCTCCAAGGCATACTCCCTTGTTTGAAGACTGTCTTTGGTTTGTATCAGCTGCTAGAAAACATAATGCAAAGTATTCTGATTTTCTCCTTCCAAAGGGAGTGTCTTACCTTATTTGCCCTTCTTTTAAACTCCTCATCGTTCCCATGACTTAGAGGACAGTACACACTTCTTTGCTTGATTATTCTTAATTTCTTCTTCACCACCCGCTGCCCCTCTCACAGCTCAGCCCTTTAGCCATCCTGTTCAGCATTTCAGTGTGGAAAGCTTTCTAAGGGCTCACTACAGGCTGGTGAGATAACTCCATAGGCAAAGGGGCCTGCAGTCCAAGTATGACCCAAGAACCCATGGACATGAACTGGAGGGAGTAGAGAGTGTGTGTCTGCAACCCCAGCACTTCTAGGGTGAGATGCAAGGCGGAGACAGGAGAATTTCCCAGATGTGCACTGCCCAGCTAAGCTGTCTTATATAGTGTGACAGAAACAAGAGGGCTTGCTTCAACAAGGCAGAGGGAGACACCTGGATTCACCAAGTTGTCCTCTGACCTCTATATGCATACCTTGATATGCACATACATGTCCCTGCATATATAGAAGATGATGACGATGATACCTCATGACCTACACACCCCCTCTCCCCTTACTCTACAATTCTGTTTTTCTTCCTTGTTTGCCCAGCTAACCCCTATCCATCCTTCAAAGTCCGTCTCAAAAGTTACTTATTCTGTACATTATGAATAGACGCTTTGATATGCTTGAAGAATGCTATTCTCCCTCTCTCTTGTCCTCTCTCCCTCTCTCTCCCTCCATCTTTCCCCCTCTCTCTTTCCCTCTCTTTCCTTTTCTCTTCTGTTCTTTCTGTCGCTCTCTGTCTCTGTCTCTGTCTATCCCTCTCCCTCTCTGTCCTGCAGTCAGTGGATCTGAAGCACAGAGCTGGTCATTCTAACCCATAAGTGACTGTACTATTTTTCAGAAACTACTCCAAGGCAGTGAGAGCCTCAGGGGTATAGTGAAAATGCCATCAACACTAGATGAGAGACAAAGCCGATATGGGCACCCAAGTTTCTGAATCCTAGCCTGCTCCTGCTCCTACATGCCTAACTGACCAGGGTCTTTTGGGCCTGCAGCAAGCACAAGGACAATCCTTGCTATCATGACAACTTTTCTTCAGCCTCTCTCCTTGCTCTCTGTTCTGAGCCTATGGCCTGTGCTTTTTTTTTTTTCTCATCTCCACCATCTTGATATATCCTACTCCTTCTAGTTTGCCTCAGTTTACCCACAAGTTAAATAGACATAAAGAACACTCCCAATTTCTTTTTACATCTAATATTATATGCTAGCAAAACCGTGTAATTAGCATCTGCCAGTCAACCATTGTGTAAAACCCAACGGGAAAGTAACTGTGAGGCCACAGATCCCGCTCCACAGCGGTTGTTCATGGAATAGAGGAGAAAGTGTGCCCTGTGCTGGTAACCACAGACTGAAACATGCAGGGGGCTGTACAAGCTCACATGTTATAAGCTGAAGAAGCATATAAAGGGGGAAAATGTGCGGTGTTCACATCCTGCAACATATTGATACATTCCCCCAAGAGTGAGAGTCTCCCACCTGTCAAGCTCTGGTGCAGCATCTCTCTGTAAGACCCTGCTCAGGAGCACAGCCAACGGTGCTCCCAGGACACAGCCAACGGTGCTCCCAGGACACAGCAAACGGTGCTCCCAGGACACAGCCAACGGTGCTCCCAGGACACAGCCAACGGTGCTCCCAGGATGCCTGGCGCATTGCAGAAATGAATGGTCTGCCTCCTAGGGAGGTAGAGGAGGACTGCAGATACAGTTAGGTGGTAGAGCACTTTACAGAGCGTGTCCAAGACCACAAAACAAGCAACTGGGGAGAGGTGCAGAGCAGGGCTGGCAGTGGGTGGCAGATGGCTGCTGGCATGGACTCTTAGGAGACTGCAGATTTGTAATGAGCTGTCTCCAGGAACATCAGAAACACTCCTTATAGAACAGAAAGGAAGCCCAGAGATCCTGGGCCATAGAAGCCAGCCCTGGTCCTCAGTACCATCCAAGAGGATGCTGAAGCCAGGCCAGTGTTACTAGGGTGCCTGGTCTCCTCCACATGCAATCCGTAAGGTGCTAGGGACTGTGTGTGTATAATATCACACACACACACACACACACACACACACACACACATATACATACATACACACACATACACACAGAGTCACACATACATATAAAGAGACATACATACATACATACCACACATACATATATACATACATACATACATACATACATACATACATACACACAGACACACATACAGACATAAACACAGAGACATAAAGACATACACACATAGACACATACATATACAGACACACAGACACACAGACATATTCACACATACAGACATACACATAAATATATATAGTCACACACATACACAGATAGAGTGAGCATGCACATTTGGGAAACTCCTCCTTAAATACAAGTGTGTTAGAGGATTTTTCAGATTCTTTGATAAACTAATGTGTTTTGGAAATTTCATAGAGGAAAATAAATGGAGTACCACTTCCCAAGCCCGTTAAACTATACAATCTGATATTTTATGGAGGGTTACATTGAACTTGTATTACCTATAGTAATAAAACACTGGGAGATAGTGAAGATGTCTGTTTCTTCTGGTTCCACCTCACCTGAGTTCACTTATTTAAGAATAGCTGCTTACCTCAGAGGGACGTTCAGAGACTGTGGATGCCCTGCCTGTGTCTGGCTGGTGGGAAGAGAAGGACTCACAGAACAGTGGCTGATTTTAAATCTCAAAAGTCTTTCCTGGTCTTAGTATATTTTTCTTTGTTGCAAATGTAAGCTACAAGGAACTCATATGATGGACCACTTTCTGATGCAATTGTATGGTTACAATCCAGGCTGGTTTTGATGGATTCAGTGAGACACGTGGCCCAGACTGCTCGACTTGAGAAAATGGGCTCTGGTTCTGGAGCTCTCTGTGAATTTGGGAAGAACCTAAACTATGAGAGTCAACAAGAAATCTCCCAATTCTTATTTTATTGGATTTTTGTTTATTTGGAGGCCTAAGTACAGGTGAGACCACACTGAGCTTGAACCCGTTTGCTTAAAACAGCACAGACTTTCGCCATCCCCCTACCCACTGGGCATGCACAGCACCTTCTGGGACCCAGCACTCCTGTGTAACTGTCAGTGAAGAGAGATGACATATAAGGACAGTCTGCTGGGTGCGTTAGGCTCCCCCAGGGATTGCCTCTGACTCCCCCATTTTCATGACAGACAGTTCTTACTTGTCTAACACTGATGGGTATTTTTCAAGCCCCCCTCCCCCCACCTGCCCTTTTTCACTTCTTTCCAAGCTCGCAGGCTTATGCCACCTGGCCAGCTTTTCTCAGTCTCGCCTTTATAGCTTCACCCTTTCAGTCCTCCCTGGCAGGTTGATTGATTCATCTCACTACGAAGTTCCTTCTCAAGTTTTCTGGGCACTTGTTGAGTTCGAGAGACTCCTCTGGGCACCAATCCCCAAAGGTTAGCCTGCTAGCTGATGCCCCTACCCGAGAAGGCTGATGGGCAAATCGCCTATGAATGGTAGTACTGTTGGGCCCTCCGCCCCCACTAGCATGGGCACCTTTATCTCCAGGCTGAATGGTGGAGCACAGGAAATACTCTCCAAAGAAATCAAGCCAATCTGCCTAGAAGGGCCTGGGGTTCCCAGGGTGGAAGCTGATGCCTGAGAATAGGGCCCGCCTTGTTTTGGCATCAGTCAGAGCATGGGTTCAGATTTCTGAAGGGGAAAAAGGAAGGTTTAATTCTAGACTTCCAGTGTTCACAATACACCTGAAGGGAAACCCACAGTATGATGTGGGAGAGACAGGAGCCAGAAATGGCAGAAGGAACCTATAGGAGCCATACAGGACCCCACACTTAATAGCAATGGATAGCAGACACAGAGGCAAACAAGAAGCAAGAAAAGGTGTGATGACATCTAATCCATCATTTTTTCTCTTCCTTTTAACACTGTACATATGTGTACTGTGTGCATGCCTGGTTCCCATAGAGGCCAGAACAAGGGTGGTGGGCCTCTGAAACTGGAGTTGCAGACAGTTGTAAGGCACCATGTGGGTGGTAGGAATGGAACCCAGATCCTCTGCAAAAGCAGCAAGTGTCCACCCTCTCCTCAGCCCCCCAACTGCTGTCCCTTCCTCCTGCTCCTCCTCCTCCTCCTTCTTCTTCTTCTTTTTCTTCTCTCCTCCTCCTCCCCCTCATCCTCCTCCTCCTTCTAAATCTTTAAGACAAAGATATCTTCTTCAAGTCGAATCATCTGGGTAGTGTGTGTGCTTTTGAATTAGTCAAAACCAGCCTGGAATCCAGCAAGACAATTGTATGAGAAAGCTTCAGCCATCATCTGGGCTGGGGAGAGGGGCCTACCTGTAAAGGTTCTTGCTACCAACCATGGAGATTTGAATTAGATCCCTGGAACCCACATGGTAGAGGAAGAACAGTAAAGGATATATTCAAATCTGACTGATTACATTTCCATTGGTGGGGTGGGGCTGCTAGCATTGATATTAGATTTGCTGGAGTACAAAGTATTGTGCTTAGACATGTATGTGTGTGGTTTCGTCTACCATGCATGCTATGGCACACACACCTAACACATAAACTCCTCTGATGAAGGCACTTGAGATCAAGTCATTTGTAAAAGGTTACATGGCTAACAAATTGAGAGTTTGCCTCAACACTAAGGCAGTTTGATATGAAATCCCTGGTCAATATTGGCAAATTACCACTACCCTCCAAGGTGGACAGAAGTATACTTTGGGTCTAGTTAGAACAGTTTAGCCAGTCATGAAGAAAAACTTAGAGGAGGAGATTCAGAGCAAGATGTGAGACTCAGAAACCAAGTGGCCTGGGGGAAGGAAGAAATTGTTTATGGTTTGCAGTGATTGGTAGGGTCTCTAAAGCTCTAACTGGCTCTAGTGGGCAATGCCGTTTTATGTCTGGTCAGTGTAGAGTTGAAGAGGAAGCTGGGCTAGGAGCCATTCTCCTGAGAAAGGGTCATTTACAGCTCTCTCCTCTCTGTCATCTTTATGACTATCTATCTATCTATCGATCTATCTATCTATCTATTTATCTATTTATCTATCTATCTTCTGTCTCTTTCAGGGAAGAGCTAGTCTTGGTCTCTCTCTCTCTCTCTCTCTCTCTCTCTCTCTCACACACACACACACACACACACACACACACTTCCCCACTCCCCAGAAAGCAAATACTACTCCAGGAAAACACAAATGAATACATAATAATTAAAATGGAGTTGCAAAAGCAACAAAACAAAGATATCCAAGAGCAGGTACCATACCCCGAGAAAGGATGGCCAGTTCTGGTTACAAACAGTGACTGCCTGGGACAGGCAGGAAGCAAGATCACAAACCAGAATCACGAAGCTCCCGTAGAAACTGTGGCAGTGCAGCACAAAGAAATGAAACATGGGTTTCCTGCATTCTGGAACTAGGATTTCATTGGTTTAGTTAAAAATTTCCTATATAAAAAAATGTGATAACATATCTGGTTTCTTATAACGTTAGAAGGAAAAATGCAAAATCTAAACAAACTACCATAGAAATTCATCTTAAATTCGGGGGGGGGGGGCTCTCAAAAGTTCTTCAGGTTACAGAAAATGTACATTATAGAGGCTCAAAATAGCTCAAGGAAGAGGCCTCTGTGGTTAAAGTGCTTGCCTTGAAAATGTAAGGACCACAGTTTGGATCTCTAGAACGTGGGTAGGCCAGATAAGCATGGTGACTCACCTGTAATGCCAGTATTCAGGATAAAGAGACATGGGATCCTCAAGACGAACTAGTGAGCCAGAGGAAAATGGTGACGTCCAGGTTCAGCAAGACACCCTGCTTCAATTTATAAGGTGAAGAGCTATCACATACACATATGCATGTAACACCCCTCCACCCCCACACACACATGGGAATATACTAGTAAAAGAAATTAACAGCATCCAATATAAGTAAAAAGATATAAAGAAAACCTGGTGTGCGTGTGCACACACACACACACACACACACACACACACACACACACACACACACACAGAGTTAAAATTAAACTCTAAATGTGGAAACTAGCAAAACAAAACCAAAAAACCTGGGTGTGATGGCTCATTCTGTAACCTGAGCAGCTGACCACATGATACTTTCTCTCAAGAGAAAGAGAGAGAGAGAGAGAGAGAGAGAGAGAGCAAGCAGAGGTTATGACTCAGTCCATGGTATGCTTGCCTTACAGGTGAGAAGATGGGAGATGTCTCTAGAACCATTGTAAAACACTGGGCATGCTGATATGTGTTTATAATTCCTGGGCCTCAGAAATAGACAAAAGGAGATACCTGGTATTTCTCTAACCTGAGAGAGACTATCTTAAAACACAGATGGATAACATCTGAGGGATGCCACCAAGGTTGTCCTCAGGTCTTCACACACATTCACACACATACACATTACACATATTTATGCATACATATACATACACACATGCAATGATACAGGAAAAATAGAAAATAAGTTCAATATTCATATAATTGTAGTCCCCCTCCCCTCTGCCCTGATAAAACCTGAAAACAGGCAACAGAATGGATAAAGAAAGAGTTTGCTGTGAGTAGAGGGAGTAGTGGTTAAGAACACTTGCTGTTCTTGCAAAGGACCCAGGTTCAATTCCCAGCACCCACATAGTGGCTCATAATCATCCACAACTCCAGTTCCAGGGCAACAGATAGTATTTCCTGGGAACAAACTATAGATCCTGTCTTATTTCTCCACACATTCAGCCCCAGAAGACAAGGAAGCAATACTAAAATGGCATTTAAGGACTGAAACCCCAATGGGTCAACTGTCTTAGAAGGTGCTGAACTGTGTATACCTAGTTACAGAGAAACCATTTTAAGCATGGAAACCTCAAGAGTATATTACAATGAATCCATTCTTAAGGTAACAACTAGAAATGAAATTTGCCCAAGCATTGGGTAACTGCAGAGAAAGCGTAGTAAGATGATAGAGGTGTTAAATACATAATCAAGAAAAACCAAGTTCAGAACTTTAACAATAAACCAGGTGCCAACATTGTTGGTCCAGTGTGCAGAAACAATCCAGCTGGTTACATTATTAAACAATCCAGCTGGTTAAATTGTTGGACAATCCAGCTGGTTACAGTGTTAGTCCAGTGTGCAGAAACAATCCAGCTGTTTACACTGTAGAGAATGCAAAACAGTAAGAGGAAAGAAAGTTTAATGAGGGGAAAGGGCCAGCCGCACAGTTCCTACAGCACTGGGATTAGGATGCTCGGCCATACAAGGTGAATCCTGAAGATACCATTGGTGAGGAGCTAGTGAGCAAAGAAAGGGGACCTGCTGGGGAACGAGAAGAAATAATAGTGATTTAGTCACTGGTCCTCATGACCAAAACACCAGAAGGTCAAGAGCACCAGAGTGTCATGGTGGCCACTGGAGGATAATGTGAGCATTCTAGATCTCAGAAAAGCAAGATGCAAAAGCTGATGAATATCATAATGCCAAACTTTAAATACAGATAGAAAAGTGAGAATAATGTGACCAAACAAAAACTAAGCATTTGTTATATTAAGATATGTGTGTTCCACTTATCTAAAGGGGGAAATTATAACAAAACATGGTTTTATGCAGTGATATATTCCACAGATGAAAACAGACTAAAAAAGTAGATGTTCAGAAAAGGGAGAATTCTGGCCAAAAATAAATACAAAGCAAGGAAGGACAGACAATTTGAAATGTTAAATGCTAAGATTCATTGTGGCATAGATTTCAAGAAAAAAAGAAATTTAGGAATTTAGGCCAATATCACAGTGGTGGAAGGTTTACCTTTTCTGTCAGGGTGACAGATGACAGAACAATAACACCAGTAAGCAGCACAGACGCATGTTTATAGGAACAGGGTACCATGCCTAGCTTCTTGTGTCGGTTCTGGGTATTGAACTCAGGTTTTCTTGCTTGCAAAACAATAACATAACATGAATTAAGAAAACAAGTGTTACAAAACAGGCACCTCTCCTATCTGCCAGGACACATATAGTAACCTCTCCCTGTTTAAAAACTGATTTCCACCATGATATCACATGATGTCAGATTTCCATCTGAGCATGTCAGGGCTAGCCTTGTCTGCAGTGATATTTATGTCAGATAGCCAACCAAGACCTGTTCCTCTCAGCACTCCTGGTACCAGCATCCATACCATCCAAAGGCCTTGGCCATGAATGACACATACCAGTCTTGGCTAACAAAGCATGGCTATACTGGGAGAATGTTGGAGAATGTTGGAGAATGTTGGAGAATGTTGGAGAACCTGGAGAAGAAGTTGAGAACTGAGATGTCTGGGCTTAGAACAAAGGGAAGAGTTCAGGGAACATCAGATCCAGCTGAAACTTGCAGGCAACATCCCAGGGACATGCTTTCTTTGGTGTCATTAGTCTGTGGGACTTCCAAACACCAGACTCTTCCTTACATTGTTCCACCAAGCCTAATCCCTGGGGGCTGAGAGATGGCTCAGTGGGTAAAGCACTCACTGCACAGCATGAAGACCAGAGTTCAGGTCCCAGCACCCACATAAAACCCAAGCAGCAGGGAGTGACTGTAACCCCACCTTGAGGAGGTCAGGAATGGCAGGCAGATACAGCCCCTAGGCAGAACACTGCCAGACAGCCTGGCTGAGATCCCTGGCTCTTGGTTTAATGAGAGACCCTGCCTCAAAAGACAGAGTGGAGAATGATTGAGGAAGACACCTGAAGACCACCTCCACCCTCCATAAATACATGCCTGTGCACACATACATTGCACACACACACTGTGCATACATTACATACACTGTACACATGCCCACTGCACACACATACACTGCATGCACACTGCACACAAATGCTACACATACAGAACACTGAACACACACAGTACACATGCACTGCACACACATACATTCAACACATAGTGCTCACACTGCACATACATACACTGAACACACACACTGCACATTTGCACACTGTACACACATTGCACACACATGCTATACCCACTACATACACACTTCATATATACACACTGAACACACACAGTACACACACACTGCGACATACACACACTGAACACACACAGTGAACATACTGCCCATACTACATACAGTCCGCGCACACACACACATACATTGCACACATATACGCATACATGAAGATTCCTCCTCAAGTCCTGTCACATATTTGTGTTTCCCTGGGAAGCCTGCCCACTTTTCCTCCTTATCCTCCCTCTGAGGTGCAGAGACCTTGACTCCACACCATACATTGTTCTACTTTATCCTAAGATATAGGTACACACAGTTTTCATACAGAGCAACTCACAAGGTAATAAGGCAGCCATCTCCTATGGAGAATGAAACAGCCAGATGGGTTTGGTTTGGTTTGGTTTGGTTTGATACTTTGTTTTAAGTTTTGTTTTGCTTTTGGCCAAGTGAAAGAATGAAAGGTAACCAGAAACTGTATGTTACATGATAAAATATTGGCTTCATCTGAACTATAAAACAGATAAATGCTATTTGCTCTCTAGCTGTCTGGCTCAAACTTTTAATACATCTCAGAAAAACTGAAATACAGCTATCCATCACCATGTACATATGACAAACAAAAGAAATGACATTACCAGAGGGTCAGAGAGGGTTAGAAGGGGGAGGGGAGGGGAGAGATGTTAGCTTCCCATGGAGCCAAGAAATGTTGTTTCTAGTGAATGTATCAAGACATAAAGCTTTGAGCACACTATTAAAATTTATGAACTATATCAATAGAACAAACAAGAAAGACCACGTGACAATATTAGGAGGTGGCAGAGGCAGGGGAGGGGTGAATAAGGTTATTATTAAAATACTGTGCCAAAAGTTATGAAAAAACCCAGAAGATTAAGTACATTAATCAGATTTGTGGGAGAAACGACTAGTGGTAGCAATGAGGACTGGGAGGTGGAGGGAAATATTTCACTCTTGGCTTGGTACCTTTCGCTTTGATCAGGACAGGCACCATCCCAGTGGGTGACAGTTTAGGTTAGATCCAGTCTCAGCCTCAGGCATCCCCAGACATGGTGTCTGTGTGTCAGTCTGTTCTCTGCTGCTGTAACAGATGATCACAGACCGAGCAGTATATGAACCATGGAAATTTATTGCTTGTGACTTCTGAAATCTTCCAATTCTATTGTAGTTCTGACACCATGAAGAAAAAGCAATCCTTCTCTGGCACTCCCAAGTATGTCTACTCCACTGCTGCCCTGTGCCTGATGAGAATGGTGACCCCTTCATGACAGTGCTTCTTATTTATCTTTCATGAATCTTAGCAGGGTCACTACTATTCATTCAACAAACATATCCTGAATGTCTACTAAGTGGCTAACTTTCCCATAAAATTACTGACACAGCAAGGAACGACCCAGGCAGAACCTCGGCCTCATGGGATGTGCATTCACTGTGGGGTTTCAGCCTTCTGGGGCCTCCCAGTGTAAGCCAGCTGCCATGATTCTGGACACTTCGGATGTGTGAAGCCTTTATCACACCGTTGTAATTTTGGAAGTTTGAGACAACACATCTTTTTCTGTTTGACTGCCTCCTTGGAGCTTCAAATACAGGAGATGCTCAATAATTACTGGAAGAGCATCCCTGGGCTGACTAAGATGGTGCAGAATTCTGGCATCTCGTATTTGTTCTCTTTATTTTTTTTCTCCTTTATAAATAAACAAATTAAGTTACTATTGTTAAAGGAATCTATCCTCCTATACACGGACATGATCCAAAATTATGGAAATGATAGAAAAATGCATATGAATCTGACCCTCCAATGAGGCTGCTATAAGAGAACACAAAGATGGATGGACCAGAGGAGGCCAGTCCAGAGCAGTAGACACACTTGTCATAAAGTTGTAAGACACACTTGTCATAAAGATTGTCACTGGCTGAACCCCAGGGTGGCAGCCATGTGCACACAGAGTCTGTAAATGAAATAAAATGCTGGGTGAAGTTTAAAAATGTGACATCATTTCCATTTCTTGCAGGTTAGATGGGAGAGAGAGACAAGCTCAAACCGAAGCTGGTTTATCTGAGAACAGATGGGGTTGGGGGAGGCAGCCTGCCCGAGAGAGGTGCTGTGTGTCTGCCTGCGTCTCTGTCTGTACCCCAAGATCTAAAATGATTAGTAGAGAGTCCAGTGTCCTGGAGCCTTTCAGGGCCTCGCTCTTAGACACAGTGAGCAGGAGGGAGGCTGAGGCCGGAGATGAGCAAGGGATAGGATTGATGACAGTGGCGGGTGCCTCTTCCAGCGCCTCCTGTGAAGCGCTCATGTTGGACAAAGGGGACACTCATGCCTATTGTGACAATGCTGCTGGGAAAATCAGATTGTGGACAGTGTCCCTGGCCAAGATACCGTTCCCAACTGTCTCAAGGCAGAGGGCACTGAATAGAAAGGCTGAGCGAGGCAGGACCAGAGGCCAGACAGAAGGATTTGCAGACTCTACTCAGGTCTTTTTCCCCTGGGCACAGACAGATTAGAGGCAAACTAGTTTCTTTTGAAATATAGACATTACTGTTTGAACCATAAGGTAATGGCACCAGTATGACAACAGGGTGTGGGCTGCAAAGCTCTAGATGCTCACCAAGGAATTGCTCTCAGTGTCCTTCTCTTTGAAAGAGGACAGGCAAAGGGGACCCTTCAAAGAGATGGAGTCGGGGGCTGCTGGAAGACAGGTCTCAGCAGCCTGAGGACTCTAGATTTCCGGCCCAGTGACCACTCAGAGTGGTTCTTCCTGCTTCCCTTTTCAGGAGGAGGGACTTGATAGTAACTGCTCTGTTTCTTACCAGCCACTGCATACAGGGGCTTCTATGCTAAGAATATATCCTAAAAGTAAGCCCAGCCTCATGGGACTTAGGATTCAGGTACAAGGCAGTAAGCAAGTGGCTGATGGAGGAGATCTATACACTGAGGAGGAGACAGTTTTGATGTGTGGTGGGTTGAATTCATGCTTTTCCCTCAACATGGCTTTAAGCTAGACTTTACAAAGAGGACAGGAGGAGCAGGGAGGAGGGAAAAACTCCCAGTGTCTCTCTCCCTGTTTGACTAGAGTGACTGGAAAAGTTCCACTCAGTTCTCCACCACTGTAGGGAGCACCTAGGTTGTTAACTTAGAAGGGAAAGGCATATTTGGTCTTGATTTTTGGATGTTTAGATCCATGATTAGTTGGCACTGCTGATTTTGGGCCTGTGGCAAATTGGTGTCTGGGGTAGGGAGTGTGGGATGGAACAAACTGCTCATCTCAGGATGATCAAAATAAAAAACAAGGGGAGAAAAGATGGATATCCTACAATCACTTGCAAGGGACTGTAGGGAGGGGAGAGGCACCAGATTTGGGAGTCAACAGGTGCCGGGATAGACATTTTATAAAGCTCCTGGGTCCTCCCACTTTCCCTACACCTCCACCCAGGCATCCGCCAATGGACATTCCTTTTCCTCTAAGCCATTTCCCCATGAGCACGAAAGTGGTTCTCTTAAGGAAGTCTATGCCTGACCTCCTTATCTACGGATACCCTACTAACTCACCCTTCACCTGAAACCTCCCAGGGCTCCGTCATTTAAAAACTGTTTCCTAGTGGTGCCAACCTGAGGAACACATGACATTTAACACAACATCCTTTGGGGGAACATTCCAGATTAAATCCTAACAGAAAAAAAAAGAAGAAAAAAGAAAAGACCAGAGACCAGTGGAGATGCATCTGGAGACATTTGGCCTTGGATGCCAGAGGATTTTAAGCATATTTGCCTTCCTTAGCACATCCCAATGTCCTTGCAAGTTCACAGGGCAGAGACTTTGGCATGTGCCAGCACCAGCCCTGGAAGGAAAGCAGAAAGCCTTGGGAAAGCAAAAGTAGACTTTCTGCTAACGTCTCACTTGACCCTGAAGCTTCCTGCCCCTTGGCAATGCTCCGCAGCCAGAAGGTCAAAGCCTGCAGTCTGCGGAAGATTCCTCCTGATAAAGACTGGGTCCTGATAAGCTTACTTCCTCTCAGCAAGCAGGGAACAGGCCCTTCCCAGAACCCAGCCTCTGCTTCCTTTATCACTCTCCAGAGCCTAGTACCAGAAGAAAACACTTTCCCGGGGCCATTTTGCTTTTGGAGTCTACCCTCCCAACACCATCATTAGAACTCGGAGTAATTGGATGTAGGCTCTAGGGTCAACCACAGTTTAAACAGTGCTGTAAAGACAGAGACTTCTCTGCCCAGATTCAACTACAAAGGAATATAGATAGGTAATTCCTTAGAAAAGTAGCTATCCAGAAAGCAGAAGTCCCACACAGATAAAACCCCGTATAAAATTTTACCTGAAGTATTTATAAAATCTGTTTTAATGGGCACTTACCAGCTCACTAAAAAAGGAGTCCCATTGCACAAATGTATAATGTGTGACTGAGAGACCTCTTTACTAGAACCCCAAGGTCTCCCAAAAGGGGTGTGTTTCAGACAGGAAACCGAAACCCAAAGATAAGGGAATAAGCATGTGCCCAAGGACTGGTGTTTAAAGGTTCACATCATAAAATAAACTGCATAGGACTGGCTGGAAACTTTCAGTTGGAACTGGGTCCTCCAGTTAGAGACTGGCTGTGTGGATCAGGGAATGGGGTACCTCAGAGGTAGAGCTGTGCTCCAGAGGCTCCTACAAGAATGAAAGGAGACTGTATGTTGTCAGAGTTTGCTGGCTCTCTGTAAGAAGAGAACTGGAGACTCTCATAATGGGCATACCTTCAGAAGTAGAGGGTTCCCTTGCAGCCTCCTGCCCTTCTGGTATCTTCTCCAGCACATGGAAGAAAAGGTGAGCCGGAGCCAGGAGTATCTGGGACATTCACTAATGTAGAAAGGACTTACCCTGTCCTTGAGCAGCTGACATTTCTGAGTGCACACTCTGCTAGCCCCTGTGTTAACATTCAACTATGACTCCAGTTACCAGTTGTATTGCCAATGTGACACAAACTAGAGTCACCTACAAAAGGGAACCCCAATAACAGAATTTCCTTGATCCAACTGGCCTGGAATCATGTCTTTGGGTCACTGGTTTTATTGCTAGTTGGGATAAAAGGGCTCAGCCCACTATGGGCGGCACCATCCCTAGGAAGTGGGCCTGGGTGATAGAAGAAAGCTGGTTGAGCAAGAAACTATGCAAGAGGAAGCCAACGAGTGTATTCCTTCATGGATTCTGCTTCAATTCCTGCTAAGTCCCTGTCCTAATATCCTTCAGTGATGGACTCTGACCTGGAAAATATAAGCCAAATAAGCTTTTTCCTGCCACGTTGTTTTTGGTTAAAGTATTTGTTTCAACAACAGAAAAGCAAACTAGAACACCACCTTCAACAAAGCTACCTGGTACCTGACTTTTGTTCTTATTTTTCAACGGAGTTAAAAGAAAAATAAGATTCACAGTGATGAAGAATCCCCAAAGGTCAAGAGTAGTGGTATGTGCCTTTAGTTCTAGCACAGGTAGATCGCTATAGGGTTCAAGGCTAGTAGTCTATATAGTGAGTTTCAAGCCAACCAGGGCTACATGGTGAGGCCTGTTTTTTTTTCTTTTTCTTTTTTTTTTTATTGTTGAGAGAGAGAGAGAGAGAGAGAGAGAGAGAACTGTAATGATACATGGTGGTAGGCCACAGGAGGCATCAAGATTGGCATCCCCACACACCTGTCTTCAATTCCAAGTACTAAACCACAAGACAGACAATACTCCTTTTGCTGTGCCCTAGGAGACCAACACAGACATGCTTCAGTTCGGTTAGCCCATGAATGAGCTTGGGCCACACTGCAGGGGGTCCCTCAGAAAAATAGTAGTTCCATGCCCTGAACTGCTGAGCTGGAGCAGCCTGTAAGGGACTGAGGGGATTGGGCAACTGGGTCTGGGCTCCTTTTCGGCCGATTTCCTACTATCCGGAAAATGGCCTACTGGGTAGAAAGAACACATTGGCACTTCATAGATGAAGAAATACAAGATTTTTTTTCTGCACCCCTTACTGAGCATTGTGGTAAGAAACAAAATGAAGAACTAGATGCCTTGGAGGACTAGGTTGCCTGGCTAGAGAGACCAAGTAAACTCAGGTGAACCACCCAAGATCCTGTGGAAAATGGCAAAGCCAAACTGTTCAAGCCACTGCAGAGGAGACAGGCACAGGGCTTCTGAGCCAGCCTGTGTGTGCAGAGGATGGGGAGTCTGGGAGAAGCCAGAGAGGACAGCTCTTGGAAATGGGAAGTAAAGCAGGGAGAGGAGGGAAGTCTTTCCAGACTGCTCTCCTGCCCCAGGCCACATAGGTGGTGTGAAACAGGAAACAGATTAGAAGCCCTGGCTGGGAGGCCTGGTGCTGCATCACCGCCTTTATCTTTATCACTGCTTTTCATGCCCCTGGCTCTGCAGGTCACCCCACAGCAGCTATTCTGTGGCTCCCTGGGAGCCCACACACTTAGTAAGGTCTTTCTTAGAACCCCATCCTTTGGCTCCCAGGGAGCATCTCACAGTTGGCTGAGGACTTAAATTTGCATATGAAGATTCTTGAAGTCTTCAGAACTACAAAGGGGTTTTATGGGCCTGTGGATGTGGACTCTCCAGCGTACAGAATGTCCTCTCCTCTGACCCTGTTTGTTCCTTTTCCTACCAAAGCAGTTAGTCCAAAAGAGACCACATTCCTCTAAACCTCTCCCCTTTGTACCCAATTGCATCAAATTGCACAATCAAGCTTCCACCAATGAAATGAGATACAATGACCACCTGCCTGCCTTAGGGATAAAAGACACAATCTTGGCCAACAAGGAGACTCTTCTGTCCACAGCACACCAGGTGCCAGTGGGTATGTCCCGTGAGTAACAACCTCAGTTTAAGAAAATAAAATTAAACAGGATCCCATATGATAGCCCTGTGGAGGGATCCAGATCTTCAAATAAACAGCAGAGAAGGGACAGTTCTGGGGCGAAGGTGGCTTACTTAGTCTGAGACCATGTGCGACCTCAGAGCTTGTTCTAGCCGCCAGCAGGGGTGGGTTGAGAGCAACCTAGAGCTACCATAGGTCTGAGGAAAGGAAGAAATACAACAGGAGTGAAGAGAAGCGAACAAGGAGGAAGCTCACGAGTGACTGGGCAAGGATTCCACCACTGAGCCACATCCTAGCCAGAGGCAGAATCTCTGAAGGACACACTGACCTTGGTCATTCCTCTGTGCCAGCCAAGTGTCCAGCCACTTGTGCAGAATTGGCCCAGATCTCCCTCTAAAGTCCAGGAAGAGAGGGGGTGAGGAGCCTCGGGTGAGTTCACACACCATTCTGCCTTCAGGAGCCAGGGAGAGGATGAACACTTGGACAGGAAGCCAGCACCCACTGTGACATGTGCATTAAGAGCCACTGACCTGCAGGGTGATGTGGCCCAGTCCTTGCCCTCTCTCTAGTTGTCTCCTTTTCTCCTCCTCTCTCAACTTAGTAGAAAAGGGAGCGTTAATTAGAGGAAAAACTGTCCATAGTCTGGGGAACTTCCCAACTCCAGGAAGATCTGCTTTCAAGAAGGTACCTGGAGCCAGACACAGGCAACAGTGGTTGCACCTGAATCATTCATAAGGTGTGTGGGAGGGATTGCTTAGGAAAGGGAGGCAGAGGCTACCAATAGAACTCTCCTTGTTTTTCAGTTAGCCTGGAGCTGAATTCCGAATGAACAGATTTCATGTAACACAAATATCCCTTCAACAAGAGAGAAGGACAGTGAGATGGTGAGTTAAAAGGACAGCATTATAATATATAATACAGCAACTTCACCCAGACAGAAGCAGAAACAACTAAGTTTCGCCTATCCTTAGCAGAGGTGTGCAAAGGCAAGTTAGCTCTGAGCATGCTCAGAACATCTTCCTCGGTTCCCATGCCATGGAGACAGAGTTCAAGGAGAAGTTCACTTGTGCTTGCGAAACTCAGAGGAGTGATACAGGTACCATAGAATATGTCCCCTGAGCCTGCGGACTGTGCCAGGTAAGGTAGAGCCAAGGCAATTGTAGATGACTTTGAACTTGGGAAGGAGGAATGGGAAGAGACAAAAATTCAGCCTAAGGTAACTTACCGCTTCTCTCACCAAAGCTCACGCACAAGAGTGGGACCTGGTCAAACATTTCTTAGAAGCAGAAAACTGCTTCCTCTGGGATAAGCTTAAGAAAAGAGGATGCTAATTAAGTAACAATTGAGGAAGCTGTGGGTCACAAACCTGCTGAGAATGTTCTAGAAGCCACCATGAGTCATCGTAAACCACGGCTCACTCAGAGTCTTTTATGCCACCCTCTGCTCCAAGGGCAAAGAAGATGGACTCTGGATGAGACCAAGGCCCATGCTCCTTCTCACAGAGAAAGGGAGATAGCATGTCACACGGGAGAACGCAGGTGAGTGCAAGGCACTGTGTGAACAAAAAGGTGTGTACACCTCTTCTACCAGAAAACAGCAACACATCTGTCAGTTGTTTGTCAACAATAGTGGAATTTTCTTCTTGTTGTTGCAGTAGGGGCTTTACTGTTACAGCTTTTGAAAAAGATTTTCATAGATCTAGGCTTTGTTGTTCCATTTAGAGTAGAGCCTTCCTAGGATGATTTAGTGCACCTCCCCCATCTTTCTATGCATCCATCCATCCATCCATCCATCCATTCATCCACCAACATGACATTTCCCTTTTTCCTTTTCTCTACAAAAATGCAGGAAAGAATAGCATTCAACACTTGGTGCTTGAGAATTTATGGTCTTATGTGATATAAATTTATATGTGTATGCTATTAGACAGTGCAACTTGATGCCTGTCATTTGAAGATGGGTGTGATCATTCTGGAGTCTCAGAATAGTCAAAGACAGTAACTTAGAAGAGCTTAGACCCTGGAGAGAAGACAAATGATGTTTAAGACCCACTTTTTTTTTCTGTTTAGTTAGCAATGTGACCTCTGTAGGTTATTTAAACTTCTTGTAATAGGAAGTAAATAGGACCTCTTGCAAATGGCTAAGAAGACTAGGAAATGGTATAACACATTTACATGCTCATTGAGGGTCTTACACAGAAAGTGATCAATAAACAAAAAAAGAGAGGGGGAAGGGAAGGGGGGAGAGGGAGGGGAGAGGGGAAGAGGTTGAGAACCAGCATCATAGTGCCTAGTCTCTACCCTCCCTCCTGGTCTTCCGCATGAAGGGACTTAACAGCTTTTCCTTGGGGCATTTTCAAACTCTCTGCATGCTGCTCACCTGGGTGGATGGGTGATCGGCCAGGAATCTGAGGAGGGCAAGGCGCCCAGGAGCCTGTGAACAACACTGACCTTAGTTTCCAACTTGGGAGTTCTTTATCATCCGGAACCAACAAGGAGCTGAAGCCACCCACTCATGGCCGATGTGCATGAAAGCTGCTTTAGCTGCCACCGTGAGCTGCAGCCCTGTGTTTGTCTTCCTGAGCCTGGTGGTAGACACTCCCACCAATACCAGCTCTTGCCCTGAGCAGGTGCTTGAGCTGGGCTCACACCGAATCTCACTGGAAGCCAAAGACATTGCTACCTTCCCCTCTCCCCCAGCTGGTGGAGAATGAGCAGTTGAAGTCTCATGACAGCCTGTAAGAGGGAGACTGCAGAGTCTAAGTGCTTGGCCAGTTGAGCAGTGCATGGGATTAATCCAGCAACCATTTTCATCTATGTTTCTATTTAGGTGACCAAGAGCTCGCTCATTACCTCCTATGCACTAACCCAAGTTACTCCACACACTAGCATGGTATCCCGAAGGACTTTTGCATACCAATCTCTACTTGATTTTCATAACCAACCTCTCTGAAAATAAGTTTAAGAAACAAACTCAGGGTTCGGGAGGTGGTTTGACCCATAAAGTGCTTCCAATGCAAGCATGAGGGCCTAAGTTAAAAACAAAAAAAAACAAAAACAAAAAACAGGTATGGTAGTGTGTGTTGTACTCTCAGAGTGCAGAAGGTAAAGACAGGCTGGTCCCTGGACTCACTGGCCAGCTAGCCTGCTCTACTCAGCGAATCCCAGGACAGTGAAAGACCAAGGTGGATGACCCCTGAGGAATGGCACATGAGGTTGGCCTCTGCCATCCACACATGTGTGCACACTCACATACAAGAATACCCACACACAAGCACTTGTGCGTTTGTGCAAAAAGAAAAGAAAAAAATGTTAAGATATTTCATCTGTGGCACAAGGCAGACCAAGTATTCTAATTCATACAAATGTGCTTTATCCACTATGAGGACGAGGAGGTGACCAGCACAAGCCTGTACCCAGACTGGCAATAACAAAGGAGAGAGAGAGAGAGAGAGAGAGAGAGAGAGAGAGAGAGAGAGAGAGAGAGGAAAATAATGCTGACATCCAGAAATTCAGGGCAACACATGAGCGGCAACCACTGTGGCAATGATACCCGTCACTATTACCCACTCTGATTGGCCAACTCTGATCACATGTTTACCCACAGGCCAAAGGATGAGGTCGGTGCTGTTAAAATCAGGTGAGCTGATGGTGTGGGATAGAGTGGTTCTTCAACAGAAAGTTGGGGCGCTATAAACCAGAGAGAAACAGTCACTGGGAGTGTGTTGGCTCTGACCTCCCGGAAGCATCCATAGATGGGGACATTGGTGATAAAAGGACTTGATACAGGGCTGCAAGGTATCACTAGGCAGGGAGTCGCAAAGTCCTTGGCTGTAATTCCAGCTTTCTCCGTAACTACTGATGTGACTTTGAACAAGTCATTGAGGGTCTCTGGGCTTCAGTGCCTCCTATGTAACAGAGAGCAGTAATTTAAATAATAGTAATGGCAAAAGCTCCCCAGGTTGCTGTGAGGATCCTGATGTGATCCAATTGGATGAGATCATAGGCAGAAAAGCCTTTTGAAATGCTAAGTGCAAAAGATTTATAAATATCAGAGTGTATTTGAGGCAGGAGAGTAGCATCGGAAGAGACATGAAACGGGAGCCAGTCCTGTGTATAGCAGGAATAGTAAGCAGGTTCGGCTTGGAACCTGGAAAAGCTGGGCTTGGGGATGGAAAGCTAACATGGCGTGACCCCACACAGCAAAGGCTCAATGTTACAGGTCAGCCCCAGGAAGTTCTGGTCTGCTGAAAGGTGACATACAGAAAGGCAAAGCAAGTCCTTCCAGTTAACGAGGACTTTCCCATGAACAGCCAGCTTTCTCCTCAGGGAGACACCATCAATGCTGGCTCTGCCCCTGGCTAATATTTGGTTTCTGGGAGGCCCTTGCCCCTGTCTCTTACCAAGGAATCACAGGAACAGGTGGAGAATAGAGCCCTAGAGGAGGGCCAGGTCAAGGTCCTGGAGGGTGGGGCAAGGGAAGGAGGAAGAGGAGGAAGAGGAGGAGGAGGAGGAGGAGGAGGAGGAGGAGGAGGAGGAGTGGAAAGTAGCAGGTGGGTCTCAGTGGTTGTGGTCCTCCTGTGTAATCAGCCCTGATTAGGGAAAATCACTTGAGCGTACTAGCCCCATGCGTTGGGTCCTTCCCAGAGAGCTGAATTGCTAGGCTTCTTTGCCCTGTCAGGAGGGTTTGCTGAGTGTGCTGAGCAGGTAGGAAGAACTTTCAGAAGCATGTCTCTCTAAACGGCTGCTGCTGCTGTTTTAAGTTGGTATGACTGTCCACCTCTCTACTCTCCCAAGGGACAGCAATAGGAAATGAGAGGTGTGCACACCCAGGGAAACACGTCTGGCCCTTGCCTTGCTTGGCTCCCTAGTCCTACAGCCCGTGTGGCTTGTTGTGTGGGATTGTGAATAGAAGTAGGAATAATGCCCATAGATAAGCATGGACTTGCTTCCAGCACTCAACAGTTTACAAAAGACTCTTCTTCACTTCCTGTCCGTGAGTTCTCCCACGATGCTGGCACACAAGGTTGATCAAGCACTTCAGAAAGTCTGTGTCATTGGCTCACAATCCCAACTGCCACTACACGGGACAGTCAAGATCTGTTTGAACTCTGTTGCTGTGGATTCGGAAAGCCTTGAGAAGCCACTTCCTCTCGCCTAAGATGGCAGTGTCCTGGAAGGCTCTGGTGGGCTTTCACAGCTGGGGAATGACAGATGGGGTCAGGGTGGGGGGTCTGGTGGTGTGTATTTCAGCTTATCCTAAAAGCTCTGGGGAAATGATGCAGGCCTTAGGGTTGTCATCTACAGAATGGTGGGGGCACTGCTCATGTGGACCATCCTACAGAAGTGCCTTGACAAGGTCCTCTGTGCTATTCCAGGAGTTGGCTAAGCCTTCCGTTTCCTGTTCTTCTCCCTCCTCAGCTATTAACAGGACGCTTCCTTCTGCCCTAAGACAGAGGAGGTGATGTCTGGCTGGACCTGGGCTGCAGGTGCTGGTGGAGCTCTTTTGTGCTGTGGGACTTGGTCACAGGTAGGTTTGCCCAGAGGCCATTCTGCTGGAAGGATGAGCTACAGGGGAAAGGAGCTTCGCCACAGGTGAGCAAAGAGAGACAGCCGGCTAGGAGGCTTTTAAATGTAAAGTGCTCTCTAGAGAGTTCGCAAAGGCCCGATTCCAGGGAGATCAAAGTCGGAAAAAGCATGCTCCTCCAGAATCAAAGGCTCCTTGCTCTCAAGAGCAGACAGCAAAGATCCCCACCCCCCCCCCCCCCCCCCCCCCCCCCCCCCCCCCCCCCCGCAAGAAGAGCCAAGCAGAACAATGGCGAGTGGCTGCCCCGCCCCCAGACCAGACGGCCTGGCCAAGTCTGCAAACATCTGCACCCAGGATGCACCTGCCAGGCGGGACTGACCCGGAAGCAGCGAGGCGCACCTGCCCTTTGATTTCCCCACATTCACTGGGTAGGGATGGTCCCGTGGATTCTTACACCGCCCTCTTCCCTCCCTCCTGCTTATGGTTGGCTGAAGGGTGTACTGGGCAGGGCAGTTCCCAGTTCTATCGCATCTAGTCATTCCCTCTATGACCTTGGACTGTTCGTAGCTTGGCGAGGTTTGCTGAGCAGTGTAGATTCCATCCTTCTGCCTTATTGACTCTTGGGGGGCTGTGGATTCAGTTGGGACAATGGGTTGGACTTACACTACATTCATGTGGCATTGACCGGAAGACAGAGGAGAAAGAAAAACTTGGATTCTCCACAATACCCACTCAGTTCCAAATGGTTGGTTTTTGTTTTGTTCTGTTCTGTTTTGCTTTTTGATTCATCAACAAAATTGATGGATATGGGCCATCAATTTTTGCTCAGTGGTACTGAGCAAAAGCCCTGTGTTCCTTTCCCAGGATGAGGGGGGGGGAGAGAGAGAGAGAGAGAGAGAGAGAGAGAGAGAGAGAGAGAGAGAGAGAGAGAGAGAGAAGATTGGTGGGAGGGAAAGAGGAAGCAAGGAAGTAGCTGAGTGCTCAGACCGTCACCTATGCAGGTGACCTCAGACATACCCATCCATAATCCTTGCCCCAAGGCTGAGGTCTCCTGCCCCGCCCTCAAGGGGGCCAGGATACTCTTCATTACTCCCTCCCTGACACCTCCTAGGCCCTGATCTCTCTTATTCACCTTTCCTCTGGGTAAACAGTGCTCCCTACTGTGCTCCCGCCAGGAGCACACACCTCTGTTAAACAGAGAGAAGGTCTGTCTTCCTTGTGTCCCCCTGTGCTCTGTCCTCATCGCCCTCCCCACCCCCACCCCTTGCCTTTCTCATCTACTTCTTGAAGACTCAGTTACACTCTGGGCTGTGAGTCTGCGGCTCCCCTCAGTCTCAAACCAACTTCCTCCTGTCTGTAGTGTTCTGCTCAAGCTGCTTTGATAAAGCCAAGTTCAAATCTCCCCCACACAGGTCTTCTATAAACTAGCGTGTTCAATGCCACTACTCAGCCTTGTGGTTGCTCTGATCTACCCTTTACCTCACTTGCGGCGGTCCTGGATCTCTACACCCATAAAGGGCAGACATTCTAGAGTTTCCTAAATATTATTATATTATTCTGTGCTTCACATATAGTCTAAAGGTTTCAAATAATTATATCTCCAAATTGCTGAATGTCATACGTATGTGGCCAGCAGTGGTTGGATAATGGGTGAAGAGGGACCTCTCAGCTCGTGCCTGCTCCTCCCAGAGGGTGACTATTACACCATTTCTGTCACAGTGTTTCCTCTCCCACTCAAGCTGTCCCCAGACCAGAAGCCCAAGGCTTCATCCCCCTCCACCAAATGCTGTCACACCAAGACCTGCCACCAAAACCTCTTTTCCCCAAACCTGTGGCACCCTCTCGATCTTCTCACCCCAGTTCTGGTGTAGGTCTTTGTTCTCTTTCCCATAAAATGGTACCAATTCCCGGCTTGGTTGATCTGCCTTCAATCATGTCCCTCTCAAAATCATCTTTGAAGAACCATCGAGAAATTGCACTCAGTATCTGTCAGACATCCCCACTTTGGACTTCCTGTCCTCAGTCAGACAGGTGCCTACAAACCTCCAAGAATGAAATCTAACTGCAGTCATCTGCACGTGCACTAGATCTCTTTTTTGTAGGGGGTGGTGTTTACTTTATCTTATACTCTATCATCAATGGAAGCAGGGACAAAAACGGGAGACGGAAGCTTGAAACCAACACCGCGGGCTTGTTTCTAGGCTTACGTTCAGCTACTTTTCTGTTGCAGAATTTATTAAAAAAATGAATCCGCCAACACTCCCCAGGGCCAGGCCACACTCCTGCATGCCTGCCACCACTGCCAACTCTCTGGAGCTAGCCCCCACAGCATCTGGCTCACTTGTCCCACGAGCCACAAGTTCCATCTCTGCTATAATCCCCCTGTAACTGGCGGCCCCACACTCCAGTAACAAAATAGATCTGCCATCCTCATGGTTTGATAACATGATACACAGTAACCTGGTAAAATCAGACTCTTAAGCTTATAGCTAACAAATTAGATTTATGTATCCATAAAAATCACAATTTACAAGATGCCAATAAATAACTTCAGACCCAATTGATAATGATAAAGCTTTAACCTATTTTTGGGGGGTGGGGGTGGGGGTTGAGACAGGGTTTCTCTGTGTAGGCCTGGCTATTTTGAAACTCACTCTGTAGACCAGGCTGGCCTCGAACTCAGAAATCCGCTTGCCTCTGCCTCCCGAGTGCTGGGATTAAAGGAGTGCACCACCACTGCCCAGCCCTAACTTCATTCTTTTTTTTTTCCAAGAGCTGACAGAAGTGTTCTCTCAGATGGAGAGTGCCTGATCATCTTGTCAGAATTTTTTATTAGATATTTTCTTTATTTACATTTCAAATGCTATCCCGAAAGTTCGCTATACCCTCCCCTTGCCCTGCTCCCCTATCCACCCACTCCCACTTCTTGGCCCTGGCAGTCCCCTGTACTAGGGCATATAAAGTTTGCAAGACCAAGGGGCCTCTCTTCCCAATGATGGCCAACTAGGCCATCTTCTGCTACATATGCAGCTAGAGATACGTGCTCTGAGGGTACTGGTTAGTTCATATTGTTGTTCCACCTATAGGGTTGCAGACCCCTTCAGCTCCTTGGACAAATGAATGTATCTGGAGGAGATCATCCTTAGTGAGGTAACCCAATCACAAAAGAAGTCACTTGATATGCACTCACTGATAAGTGGATATTAGCCCAGAAACTTAGAATACCCAAGATACAATTTGCAAAACACAAGAAAATCAAGAAGAACGAAGACCAAAGTGTGGATACTTCATTCCTCCTTAGAATAGGGAACAAAACACCCATGGAAGGAATTACAGAGACAAAGATTGGAGCTAAGACGAAAGGATGGACCATTGATAGACTACCCCACCCAGGGTCCATCCCATAATCAGCCACCAAACCCAGACACTATTGCATATGCCAGCAAGATTTTGCTGAAAGGACCCTGATATAGCTGTGTGAGGCTATGCCAGTGCCTGGAAAATACAGAAGTGGATGGATGCTCACAATCAGCTATATGATGGCCCCCAATGGAGGAGCAATATTTCTTTTTCTTTTTTTTTCTTTTCTTTTCTTTTCTTTTCTTTTCTTTTCTTTTCTTTTCTTTTCTTCTTCTTCTTCTTCTTCTTCTTCTTCTTCTTCTTCTTCTTCTTCTTCTTCTTCTTCTTCTTCTTCTTCTTCTTCTTCTTCTTCTTCTTTGTCTTCTTCTTCTTCTTCTTCTTCTTCTTCTTCTTCTTCTTCTTCTTCTTCTTCTTCTTCTTCTTCTTCTTCTTCTTCTTCTTTTTGAGATAGGGTTTCTCTGTATAGCCCTGGCTGTCCTGGAACTCACTTTGTAGATCAGGCTGGCCTCGAACTCATAAATCCACCTGCCTCTGCCCTCTGAGTGCTGGGATTGAAGGTTATGAAATCATAGCAACGTGTGGCTAGTCATTGCCACTCGGGTTCATGTCCGTAACCAGGTTCTTCTTCCCCTCCTCCAAAAGGCAGGCTCTCTCTCTCTCTCTCTCTCTCTCTCTCTCTCTCTCTCCAACTCTTAGCTCTGCCTCCCTTTTCCTTGTCCAATCAGAAGCCTTCTCTGAACTAATATAATCAGACAGGGAAAATCCTGCACCCCTTTCCTATCTAGGCCAGGCCCACATGCCCAGGAACTGTTCTACCCAGCGTACTCTGGGCCTTCCCACATCAGTTTCCAATCAAGAAAAAACTCCTCACTGCTGGTTCCCCTCTCTCTGGTATGTCAAGTTGACAGCCAAGGTTATCCTCATCACAATCTACCCCTTGTCAACTTGATACACAAACATGTCACTATTGAATGATAATCTTCCCTTTCTTGTTTGCCCCTCTAAGATCTCACATTAGTCTCACAATACAAATTAGTCCCAATTTAAGAATACCACAAGTCTATTAAAAATTTATCAGTTAGAAGTTCAATTTCTTAGTAAGTCATCTTGCACTGAAAGAGGATCATGGGTACTAAGTAGAAATAGGATCATGGGTACTAAGTATGCTCAGAACAGTTAACTTATTTCTCACTCCCTAGCTGACAATAGACACTGTCACATTCTGTGACCAATGGTCAGGTCCTCTTGGGCCATGGAAAAACAAATGCATAGTGTCTTCGACCAGATCCCAGGGAAATCTGCTGTAGATGAGCCCACAAACACAAAGGCAATGGCCTCTGCAGAAGACGCACAATGGTGGAGAAGTTCAGGTCAGGGATGTGGGTTCAGACACGGAGACCCCTCAAGGCTGCTGGAGTTTTGCATTCACTTGAAGCAATGAAGGCTGATGATTCTATGTGACTGCAGTTTGGGACAAAATGGACAGCAGCTGGATCTTCAAAAGTAAAGCATTGGTTAGCAGCTTAGTGCAGTTCCAGAGCTGATGTACTATCATGATTATCCTACACGTGCAGTTCCAGAGCTGATGTACTATCATGATTATCCTACACATGCAGTTCCAGAGCTGATGTACTATCATGATTATCCTACATGTGCAGTTCCAGAACTGATGTACTATCATGATGTATCCTGTACATGCAGTTCCAGAACTGATGTACTATCATGATGTATCCTGTACGTGACTCTGAGAAAGATCGCACAAGCTGTGTGTTTAATACTGTGTTCTCCTCCAAGACCTTTCATTGGATCCCTTTAGCTTCCTTGCAAGATTCTAACTCAACTACTGTTCCTGTCTTCCTCTCTGGTTTGCTTTCCACTTCTCTTCCTCATAGACATATGTTCCAACCATCCTGAAACTCATCTAATTCTGTGACTGTAGTATGTAAGTCTGGACCTCAGTGACATAGGACTATATTATTCTCTTCTCTAGAGCCAAATGCCAGAGTTAGTTAGCATCCTTTATCCCCTGAAGTGTTAGTTCTCTGTGTTGCCAACACACAGAATCCTTCTTCTCAGCACCTGTTTCATGCTATTTAAATTGCTGGTTACCAGTCTGTCTTCTAGTTAATGTGGCCCCGGAGCCCTTGGGTGTGTCGAGAAGGGTTTCTCTGACTGGAGATGATCTGCTGATAAATCTCCCATAGCAATAGTTGCCCAATGATTGGGAAAGAAAGGAATTGCCTTACATGAGAGGAGGAGGAGAAGATAGACATGTTGACCGCATTGCTTTACGCTTGAACTGGAAGTGGAGATTTAATTTAATGATACATGGCTACACATTCCCCCACCCATTTACCCACAGGTGAGTGCCCCCAGGTCAGCTACTCACACCACCCATAGCCCAGCTTCCCAATTTTCTTCTTCCTCTTAGATGAGAATAGTGGGCTTGATCTGAGTCTCACCATCCTTAAAAGTGAAAGTAGAAGTGAAGTTGGCCAGGTCTCTAACTGGATCTCCTTGCTGTGCGCCCCTCCCCCCACCTCTCCCACACCAGGTCCTGCCCCTGTGATCAGGGTTTAACTTGCATCACTGAAATGTCCTCCGATCTGAGCTGATCCTTCTGCTAATACAAAGTGGCAGCTTTTAAATAGGGTCCAATTGTCACTTCCAATCACAGGCTCTGCTGAGGGAGACTTAGAAAGACTTAATCGTTTTAAGAAAACAGAGGCCTCTCTGCCGAAGAGCAGCAGGCCCACAGATAGACAGATAGGAGACAGGACAAAAGCAGGCATGCCCCAGATCCTTCCTGTGATCCACCCTGCACTACTCCAGCACTTACAGACCAGGGCCTGGCGAGGGAAACTGACACCTGGGCATGTCCCCATCCTTTCCAATTAACATCTTGCTCCTGCTTGCTCTCTCTTGCTGTCTGTCTTCCTGTGTGTATCTGGCCACTTTAAAGGCACAAGGTATCTGGTGCTAATCTCTAGACAACTCTCAGCTGACCTCAGACTATTCAAATTTAGAATATGGCAGATGAAGAGAGAGATCAGGCCCCCGAGAAGCCTAGTGGAATGCCTTCATTTTGTAAGAGTGGAAGAAAGTCCAGCTAAGAAGAGAGAGATGTTTGTAAACTGACACCTGGGTTAGAGTAGAGAGGTCTTCTGATTCCTAGCACAGTTCTCTTCTGTGATAACCATGCTTCTTAACTGCCTATCCACCTGCACCTCCAGGGTGTGTGTGTGTGTGTGTGTGTGTGTGTGTGTGTGTGCATGCACACGTGTGCAGATGTGCTTGCCTATGCATGCCCAAATGGAGAAGTTAGAATCTCTTCCTCAACCACTTCCTACCTTATTCTGTGAGAAAATGCCTCTCACTGAACCTGGAAACTGACCCTTTGGATGGCTAGTTATCCACAAGCCACAGGGCCCACCTGTCTCCACTGTGATTTATAGATACATACCCAGATTTTTACGTGGATTCTGTGGGAATCCAAACTCAGGTCCTCATGCTTGTGTGCCAGGCTCTACACCACTGATCTATCTTCCCAGCTCTTCTCGTGAGGATTTTGGAAAACTCTAGATCGAATGTTGAATGTCCCAAACCCTGGAGTTCTGACTATTTAGGGTTTTGGACATCGCTGGCTTTGTGAACTTCCCATGTGACAACATTCTGACTCAAAGATCAGAATCAGTAAAGATACTCCACGCCTCTCAGCTTCTCTTCCAGCTCTTGTTGAAGCCGTGAGTGTGTATCCGTGGGGTTGAGGGGAGTGTAACTGAAAGTTGGGGCTGGGCTGTTACATACTGAAAGATGGAAAAGGACTCAGTAAGAGGCTCTGCTGCTCAGGCTGCAAGGCTCCAGCTAGGAAGCCCTCACTTCTACAGAAGGCACTGGCAATAGTGTTCAGTCTCATGGTGCCAGGCTTTGTGGCTGGCAGTTGGGGAGCTTGATACTAAGGGTTGGGGATTTGTAGAGGAAGTTGTGAGTACACAGGCTTCTGAAATCTGGGAGGACACATGTAAAATCCCTTCCGACCTTTTCAAAGACACCTGCTTCTGAAACTTCTGACATCACCCTCAGGAAGTCAAACTCAGCTGGGCTGAAACTCACATGTCCCTTAAGCACAGGGTGTTGTATAGTGTTTGGTTTACAGTGGCTATTCTAGGCCTGTTTGAGGTAGACATGAAAACTCTGAACCCAAAGGTAAGTAACGATCCAGAAATAGACATGGTTATAGGACAAAGAAGCCATGAGCAAACCAGTCTCTAGGAGGGCAGCTGGGCAAATGCCCTACAGCAGGCCCACACCCGGTAGATCACAAAACTCGCTGGAGGGCTTGTAATGCTTAGACCCTCTGAGTCACCCTCTTCAAGGGTGGCACCTGGGGACTTGCACCATGTTATAAGCACCCAAGGCATTTCTGTGCCTGCTTGGGTCTGTCCTTTCTGCATGAGGAAGCCTTCAATCTGAGCTTGAAGCTCCATTCAGCAAAGTAATTTACACAATGGGCCAACTGGATGTCCTTTGTCAAGTCACCCTACAGCCCTTAGCCTTTCCTCTCACCCAAAGAAACCATAAAACATATGTATGAATGTAAACAGGAGCAGAGATCAAGACCCTGCCTCAGCCCATCAGGAGAAAAGGAGCCCCGTCCCACACAATCACCGGAAGCTTCTGGAGTTAAAGAATGGGCTTCAAGCCGGGCGTGGTGGCACACGCCTTTAATCCCAGCACTCAGGAGGCAGAGGCAGGTGGATTTCTGAGGCCAGCCTGGTCTACAAAGTGAGTTCCAGGACAGCCAGGGCTATACAGAAAAACCTTGTCTCGAAAAACCAAAAGAAAAAAAAAAAAAAAGAATGGGCTTCAGGGGCTTGGTAGAACCCAGAGAGTTTGTACCCTGTTCTTCACTATTCTGGTCTCTTCAAGATGAGTAACTGGCTATAAGGAGTGGCAGTGGCAGGAAGACCTCCCCCTTTGTCATGTGTCTCCCAGGGTCAAAGAGCAAGGCAAAGACGCTGTGAACTTCCCCTCCAGGAACTCACTGGCCCTTACACCTGCTTTTATCACTGTATGGTTGGCACAATCCTCTGTGTTTGAATGTGTTTTTTTGAAAAGTAGTGACGAAGCTGTCTTGTGTCTTTTCATTGTCACTGAGAGTCCAGGATGAATATGAATAAGTGGCCCTCAGCCCCACCTTGCTTAAGCTGGTCATGATCGAATGCAGTCGACACTCAGCCTCTGTGAGAAGTCAGGAGAACTCCCTTACATGATTCCTAGCAAAGGCATTGTGGAGGAGTTCACAGTTAGGGCAGAAAGACTTACAGAAGGTAAGGGACTGGAAAACCCACAAAGGGAGTTAGGTAGAATGGTGCCCACTTCCCATTGACCAGGAGGACTAAATATTCTCTCCCAAGTTCAAGTATCTGACCTGAACCCACATTTTGGAGCTGAGACCTGAATCTTCTGCCTTTCCTCAAAGCAGGACTTCAAATCTGGTCACTGGCAGAGATGAGCTCAGTAGGTAGACTGTACCACTAAGAAACCATTTCTCATCAGATCATATTTTATCCACTCAACACTACATGCTCACTATCAAATAACGTGGGCAGTTAAAATAATACTTTTGTCCAACTGTGTCCAACTGTGTCCCACGGGCTGCATGTCCCCTTAGATGGTGATGAGTGCGGCTCAGCATATTTGGAGACGACAAGATTATGTGACAATAGCAAAAGGCTCTTAGTCTTTAGGACTGGACTCACAGGTCAATGGCTTACCTTGTACTCAAAGGCTCCTGGGTTTGATCTCCAACACTATAAATAAATGAAGCCAAAATAAATAACATTAACTTCTTAAGTCAATGTGTCTCCCCGCAGGGAGTCATGGCGGACATGATTCCAGACAGAGAGCAGAGATGGTAAAACCATGTTCACACTTTAAAGGATATCCTTTACTCTTTTAGAGGTTTTTCCTAAATTGGTTTATTTTTATTTCGTTAAGTGGCTGAAAAAAAGAGGTAAGAAGAGTGGGACAGGGAATTAAAGACAAAGCCAGCAGGAATGTCTCCACCTAGCCCCAGAGTCCTGAAAACACAGGATCCTGTCTACCCAAAGAAATCGCCTGATCTACAACTCTTTGGAGGAACCCAGCTTTCACACAAAGAGAGTTGAAGCTTCCTGGTGGTTAATGGGAGGTTACAATTGAGGCTCAAAGAGCTGGACCCGTGCCTGTTCCAGGAGAAGCCAAAGGAGATGAGAAGCTGCCATTCCCCTGTGCAACCCTGCCTTCCCAGTCGCAGCCTGGCTGTCCCAGTACAGAGATCTGTATCACAAGAACCTGAAAACCTGCCAAAGCCATCACCATGATGAGCAGGTGAGCCAAGGAGCCCGTGATTTATGTCAGACCATCCTATGGGCAAAGCTGCCTGCGAAGGGCTGTCAGACTGATCAATGGATAAAGGGAGTTGCTAACTAGGGGCTCGGATCCTCACTTCATTTTTAGGGATCTTTGAAATGAAATATCACTAAGTTTCATTTCAGGGTACGATGGCTTTAGCATGAAAGCACCTTTTTAATACTTTCTTGAGGCTGGGGAACAGGGAGGAGGAGGGTCTTTTGCTGGTAGTTCCCAGGGAAGATATATTCGCCCCACCAAGTAGCTCTGGTGTGAAATGCTGTGCTGGGACTTGGTGGAGTTGCGGGGCCCTGATCTGCATGGGGAAAGGCCAGACGTGTTGTGTGGATGCCTGCTCATTTGTCAACTTGCTCTGGGACTGAGCTCAAAATGGCTGTGTAAATAACTCAGCCAGGGAGGCCGGCAGAGCAAAACGCTGGCAGTTACTGTGCTATGAAATATGCATTAATTACATTAAACATTCAGTCCGAGACTCAGCAGTGAGGCCCTCTTTGTCAGCTCTTATAGAGCGAGCGCAGAGAGGCCAGAATGTGACCGCAATGGCATTCTGTAAAACGGCCCCATTGCTGAACGTAGCACCCCGACCTTCTCCTCAGATGTCCCTAGTGTGGCCTGGGGGTCCCTGCCCAGCAGCACAGTTGCTAATGAGGCCAGGGCCCACAGTTCTCACACCCTAGGACCCCCCCACCTCTGCTCTGCCTTTCAGATGCTGCCCACCGTGCCTTGAATCTCAGCCAGGCATCTCTCATGTGTGTGGCTGCTCACAGAGGAGCTGGGTGTGAAGGTGTAGGCTCAGCAGAGCCTGGTACCATCAGCAGAAAACAACCTCATTCCAGGAAGAGAAGATGGTCCAGCTTAGATCATTGCCTGATAAAGGCAAAAACTAGATGTGTTAACAACATGCCTTCAGAGGGAAGGCGTGGGTTTGACACATACTCGATAAAGAGAAAGACATATACTCAATACACATATACATGGATTCACAAAAGATGGAAAGATTCACAAAAGATGGAAAGAGATTAACATGTATTGAAGGTACACACAGAGAGATATACAAATTCACACCTGTGATGTAACAATTACTTTTCTATTGCTGTGATAAAATACCAGGACCGAGACAACCTACAGAAGAGTGAGTTTATTTGGGTTTACAGTTTTAGAGAGTTAGAGTCCGTGAGAGTGGGGCCAAAGCAATAGACAGACGGTAAGAACGCAGCAGGAGCAGAAGCTGAGGCCTTCATCTTGAACTGCAAGTAAGAAGCAGAGAAGGTGGACTAGAAACCACTAAAGTCTTTTAACTCTCATAGCCTGTTCCCATGATGCAATTCCTCTAACAAAGCCATCTCTCCTAAGCCTCTCCAAACAGCACCAACCAAGTGTGAGCCAAGAATTATGATGCCTGAGATGAGAGAGAGAGAGAGAGAGAGAGAGAGAGAGAGAGAGAGAGGTAGATAGATGGATAGGTAGATGGATAGGTAGATGGATAGGTAGATGGATAGGTAGATAGATAGATAGATAGATAGATAGATAGATAGATAGATAGATAGATAGATAGATAGATGATACTTATACAAGGTAAAGAGGGACACACAAACATGATAGAGAGAGAAGTGGGACTTTGCATATGTTTGAACCCTTCGGTAGGACAGAAGAGCCATGGTACTCTGGACCCTTGTGTCACCTGTCAAGGCCACCTATCTGGTTCTCCTCCCCATAGACTGCCTGCTGTGGCAGAATCAGATCACCTGTTCCCTGAGCCTGCACTCTTCTGCTTTTGATGACATGATTCCAGCCACAATGCAGAGGTCTTGGAGGACAGAGGATATGAGTTGGAACAGAAAAGCGCCATGTCTATGGTTGTACATCATGGCTAGGCACACCTGGTCATTTAGTCACCATTTGGAACGGACAGCTCTTGTTGTCTTCAAATCGTTCTGTAAGTTTACACATTAATTTGCTTCTTCCAGTAAACCTGTAATAAACATCTTTATGGCCCCTTCAACAGCAAAGCATTAGTTCATTCACAGTCTAGGGAGGGCTCAAGTGACGCATAGCCCTTAGCTGAAGATGGTAATCTAACAGGTACTGTTGCAGGGGAGGGCATATGAGCCAGTCCCATCAGATTTACAGAAACGGTCGATGTGGGGCAGGAGGGGTCAGAGTCAGGGGACAGGGAAATCTGAAGCTGAGTTCAGAAGTCCTGGTGGCTTCCAGTTGAGAGGTCATAGCATGTATGCTTCAAGAACTGACTGCAGCCACAGGGGATCTTTCCCTGTGTGATAATTTTCTTAGTATAATGATAATAGTAGACAATTATTTTTTATTATTTGGGGGTGTCCTATAGTTGATCCATTTGTTTTTGGGTATAAATCTCCAGACTTTATATAGAAATTAAAAGATTTTTTTAAAAAGGTTTATAATTTGTAATACAATGTGTGTGTGTGTGTGTGTGTGTGTGTGTGTGTGTGTGTGTGTGTGTGTACATCCACATGCTATGACATGCCTGTGCAGGTTAGAAAACAACTTTTGGGAGTTCTCTCCTTCCCCCATCTGGGCTCCCGGGGTTGAACTCGGGTCATCAAGCTTGCCTGCAATCCCCCTTTCCTGCTAAGCTACATAGCTATCTCAAGCTACGTATTTTCAAGTGAGATTTGACTACACACACTATTTCATAACCCACAACATGTATGCATGTGTCTGAATGCAAACACTTGCAATGCCAGTTTTACAATTATATGTGCTTTATTATATTTATGTGCCTTCATTCATTCGATAAATCCCAGTTACTGAACATCTAGACAGTTTCTCAGTTTAACAGTCAGAGAGCGCAGCTACAGTTAGCATCCTTGAAAATACAACCTTGCACAGCGTCCTAATTACATCCGAAGTTTGAACACTGGCATCCCAGGGACTGAGAACAAACATGGTTTAAGGCATCTGATACATGTTAGCGTTTATCCATCTATGTGTACTAAATAAAGGGCTTTCCTCTCCATTCTGAAGCCAATATATGTTTTATCCACTTGCAATACCTGAAGTCCCCAAGGGGCATTTCTGTAAATGAGCGCCAATTTTCACCAAATACATGAAAGCAGGAGGGATAAATCAAGGGGGGACAAGAAGTAGGGAAACCTAGCAAGCAGCCGGCTCCTGCAGAGAGGTACTTAATCTGTCTCCTCAAGCTCCTGCTATCAGAGTGACAGCCTCAGTGTCTTCATAAAGGTGCTGAACAACAGCTGCTCTCAGAAGCAAAGCCTCCATATGCTGTGGAGAGAGGCACATGAACAGGTCCCTAGAGAAGGGTCCCTCTCTCTGTCTCTGTGATGCTTTGATCTGAGAGACAGGTGAGACCCATGGAGGAGAGCTGAGTTATTTCTTTTTCCAGAGTTCCCAGGGCTTGCCCATATATTTATTGTTCAACCATGAAGTAAGCAAAGGAGTGAAGTTTGTTAGTTTCCCTCTCTTGGGTGCAAGCTTTAGAAGAGAGTGGTAAAGCCAACCTGGAGTCCCAGGCTTCAGGGAAGACGTGGCAGTCGATTTATTCGTAAGTTCAACAACATCCTTACCGAGGAAGGGTCTCCCATTTGCTAAGCTAGGAAAAAAGGGGGGCCAGGGAAGGCAGCTGAAGCCAGGATCTGAAAGCAGGAATAAAGTTACCCAATAGTCAGAGACTTCAGTCTTACCCACACTAAGCTTTCCTTACAGACAGATGCTGTTTCAAGCTTAAATACACAACCAGGGAGGCAGAGAGACCTCTGCTCTCAAGGTTCAAGTGTGGAAGGAGCCTCATTGCTGTTTGGTAGTCTCTGATGGAAAATGGCCTCAGCAGGCTAGCTGCAGGGCTCAAAGGCTGGGCTGATCTGTGCAGACAGCAGCTATGACCCTAGGTCATAACAGAAGCAGGTTTCACCAATCCTCAAGTAAAGCCATCTGCAGCACCCCTGCCCTACTGTGTGCACTGGGAAGAGGACGTTGTTGCTCTGCCGTTTGCAGTTTGTAAGCCTCGTGTTTTCAGTCATGGCTCTCTTTATAAAGATCAGGGGTCGGGGACCAGAGGTCGGGATCCAAGGAGATGGCTTGGTTGTTAAAGTGCTTGCCCACAAGTATGAAGACGAGCAGGATGGCACATGCTTGTGACCCCAGCACTGGGGAAGCAGGGACAGCTGGATCCCCAGGGTCTAATACTGCTCAGCACTGTCAGCCTGCGGACACTTCACACAGTGAGTACCCAGTATATAAGTGTTGGTTTACCTTCTTTTTCTTTTTCCTTTGGCTTTTAAAAGTTTATTTATTTTATTGTATGTGTGAATACCTGATATGAGCATGGGTACCACATGCATGCCCAATACTGTGCGTTGTGTTGGATCCTCTGGAACTAGAATTACAGACAGGGGTGAGCTAGCTGCCATGCAGGTACTGGGAACCAAGCGATGGTCTTCAGCTAGAGCAGCCAGTGACCCTAAACAGTGAGTCGAGTCGTCTCTCCAGCCCAATACCACTGTGCCTTCTAAATGACCTTGTTCTTCTAAATGGAAACTTTGGGGCTCCATTCATGTTGGAAACCTATTCTGCTGCCTTATGCAGACAAGAACTTATGACACTCCCTTCCACCTCTGCACATGGGAGCTGACATTTTTTACATTCTCCAAGGATAATTTCTGTTAATTCAGTCCCTCTCATGCCTCTTCCCTGTCACTCCAAGGGAGGTGATGATCTGAGCCCCCACCCCACACACACATATTCATTTCAAAACGAACCTACTTCCTGAAGAGAAGGCAGCTCCAGAGGCTCACTGTAGTCACCTGCATGTAGAAGCCCAAAGGTAACATTGAACCTGTGACCTCAGATAGCTTAGAGAACACCAAAGTTACCGCAACTGTGATAGCTTATTCTGAAGGCCAAGACTCACACCCTGTGGAGGGCAGACAGTAGATTTCCCATGAGAAACTTTCCTGGTGTCTGTATTTCTCTGCAGCCTGACCTTAAAGATATAAGATAAAGGCTGAATCAGGGGAGGTGTTATCAGGTGAGAACTCAGGATGAAGGAGATAGCTTGTCTGAGGAGTATAAATTACTTCCCCTTTCCTATCCTGTGTCCTTAGTACTTCATGGATTCAAAGTTGTCCCTTTATGTCTGACTTTGGGAGCAATGTGTATTTATAGTATACACAACTCTGGCTTGTATTTGTATGTATAATTTGTAGAATAAATGTTAAATGAGCTGCACTACTACAAATTGGAATTTGAATACATATGTCAATGATGAATCAAAAGCTTCTAAAAGAAAAATACTGAAAAGAACAAAGTCATTTGTTTTTATATGAGTTCAAAGGTCATAGCAACTTTCTCTTTGGTCAGTGATAATGCAATGTAGCTTGTGGTGATGCTCTCTTCCTGAGAGTACATTCCTTGGAACCCAGTAGTTACAGAAGACAGGGTAAGAAGAGATGGCTAGCTTCTTTCTTGGATCTCTGCTTTCTTCACTGGGAAGGGTTCTGAAGGATGGGCTGTCAGACAGCAAGGGACATCTGGCTCCTAACTTAGCCTACCGAACCATAGTGTTTGGTTTCAAAGAACATGAACTGCTATCCCAAGTTCACTCTGCCTTCCTCTCCATAAACACCAGCTGATGGGCTGGGAAGATTCTCAGTCAGTGAAGTGCTTGTAGCACAAACACGAGGACTGGGTTTGGATCCGCAGCATCCATAAGAAAAGCCAAGCCTGATGGCAGGCACCTGTATCCCTAGCACTGGGGAAGCAGAGACAGGCAGATCCCTGAGGCTTGCTGGCTAGCCTATCCTACCAAATTAGCAAGCGCTTGGTCAGTGGTCCAGTGAGAGGCCCTGCCAAAGAATCAGATTGAGAGCAATAGAGGAAGGTATCTGATATCAATCTCTGGCTACCACGGATATGCTTCACACACACACACACACACACACACACACACACACACACACACACACACACACCCCAACTTTGACTATGGATGTATGCTCTCAAATGTATAGGGTGGCCAGGACCACTGGCTGGCTTTAAGTCAGTGACAAGAGAGGAGGGAGACACTGCATGTGAAGAAGGAAAATTCTATTGCTGCTTCCCATTGCCTTCGTCAACACCCCTCAGTTCCGTGTCAGTGAGCTCGGCTAGTCACCTAACTTCATGCCTCCACTCCCGCATGTACAGTCCAGAATAAAGTTTGATTCTTTTATTGCACCATAGCCTGCTGAGAAAGACATTGAAACTTTATCTGCCTCATACCAGATTCTTCCTCCTCAAGTTGGCTGCCTGCGACCACCGAGGACCTGTCCCACCTCTGGCTTGCCTGTCCCCAGCCTCGTTGGCTAATTTGTCTCTGAATCACCAGCCTCTCTCCATCCACCTTGCCCTTCCTTCACCACCTCAGCTGCCTTCAGTGTCCACACATGAGAGATCTAACATTCTGGGGTAAGGAGCTGGTCCCTGACTCCACGGAACCCCATAGTGCAGCTTTTGCTGGATCTTCAGAATCTGCAGCCCGGCTGTCCCCACCCATACCCGTGTGTCAGAAGGGGCTCCCAGAACCATTTCAGAACTAACCTGGGCCACTGGTTTAAGAGGATGGCTTCTATACAGCCTTTTAAAAACTACAGGAATCAAAATGGAACAAAACATTTTAGAAGGATTATTTTTGGCCACTTCGATAAGCTTTACCGTTACCCACTTCCTTCCCAAAGGTGGGCATTTGATTGTTGCACCTGCAAGATGACCTCAAGTGAATTTGAATTTCCAGTCCTCTGTATACCCCCCAAAGTAGCAGAGCGCCTGGATGTCGGCGGCCTCTGATAGATAAAATGGGAAAGGGAAATAGGAAGGAAGGAGAGAATGGAGCCAAGAAGGAAGCCTAAGCCCACAACCCCAGGAGACAGCAATGATCCACTTCCTGGATTTTATCCCCTCCCATCGCAAATAGACCCTCTCTGTTCTCATCCTCCTGGCCTAAATTTGTAGCAGTTCGCGTGTTTGCTGTGTTGTGCCTTTGAACCAAGTTCTCTGATATTTTGCTCTCTGATATTTTCATCCTCACGTCCCTTGGGACAGGGTTGTCCTGTTGTCCTTCTTGGCCTTTCCTATTTCCTTGGCTTCTCCTCTGAAGAGTATGTCTGTTTTTGACATTTGTCATTGTCCACCCTACTATCTTCCTGACAGTTCCAGCACACATACAAATTGTAACTACCTCTACCTCATTTTTCAACAAATTACCTTTCCCTCATCTTAGACATCTGCCTGTCTCCTTCAGTGACCCATGGTTCCCGCACACTTGGAAGTTATCTGAACCTATGTTCCAGTCTCCTTTTCAGTTTTCCAGCTTCGCCTCCCTTATCTCTTTCACACTCTCCGTACTTTGTTCTGTAATCTCCCAGCTGTACCTGGTATTTAATGCCTGACACACTTCTTCCTCTACATTGTGAATTCCCTTATTGCCAGGGCTGTATGTGGGATGACCCCGGGTTTATGTTAATTTAAGGTTGAATGCTTCTCATTTCCACCCACGGTCTTCACTTCTTCCCTGACTTCAGCCTCACGAGGAACGACTTCTCCTGGCTTCTCTAATGCTCTCTAGACACGTCCTGTGCCTTCACGCCATGGAGGAGCGGCACTGATTCTTCATTCAGGCCCAAGGAAGCAAGTGATGACCTCTCCCAGAAAGCCTTGCCGAGGAGGAAGTGACCCTCATAGGTGCTGGGAAAGAACCTCTCTTCCAGTGTCTTATCTGACCACACACTACAGGTAACAAACATCACAAGGCAAATGCAGAAAAAAGCTCCTTTCTGCTGTGCGCTTCCCAGCTCTGCTGAGCCCACAGGGATGCTGCCAGAGTGACCTGGACCTGGAATCAGGGCCACTGAGCCTCGCCCCGGCCAAGCACCTTTCCCTTCTCCTCAGTCTGCTCCTTGGTGTTCACATCTTTAAAAGTGGAGCTACTCATGAAGCCCTTTGCCTGGTGACCAAGACTGTTTACTGTGACAATGATCTCTCTGCTGCTGCAATCATCAGGCCATCAGCAGACTGCACTCTCCATGGGCCCCTTCTTTCTTCTCATCATCTTTAGAGGGTCTGTTTCTTCCACTTCCTTCTGGTCTGGGGCAATCATTCTCTGAATAAGCAAGGTGCCTCTCTAGCCTTCCATGGGTGATAGGGCTCCTGTCACCATTTCTTTGGGGGTTCAGATGGCTGAGGAGCAATGTGGGACCATAGGTAAGGGTGACATGTCACTACGTGGCCTTGGCCCTGTCACTCGGAGCGCCTTTGCCTTTGTTTCATTAGAAGAAAGGACCCAAAGTCAGGAGGTTTGGGGATGACCAAACATTGACACTCACAGAGGATAAGGTTAATAATTTACACAGAGGAAGTTAGCATCTGTAGTTTATTCATTTAAAAGGGGTTATAAGATATGCTTTTAATCATGCGTATGTGCCTGTTTCTGTGTGGGGGCTTGTGTATACGAGCATACACGCCCATAGAGGCCAGAGGTACTGGATCCCCTGGAGTTACAAGCAGTTGTGACCCATCCATCATGGGTGCTGGAAATCTAACTAGAGTCTTGTGGAAGAGCAATATGTACTCTTCACTACTGAGCCATCACACCAGGCCCAAGTCTAAACCTAAAACAAAACATTAGACTCTATAATCAGACTTAAAAACTGAACAGTGAATTAAAGGATTTAGGGCAGTGGTCCTCAGCCTGTGGGTTATGATCCTGTGGGGGTCAAACAACACTGTCACTGGGGTAGCATATCAGATAGCCTGCATTTTAGATATTTACAATTCATAACCATAAAATTACAGTTATGAAGTAGCAATGAAAATAATTGTATAGTTGGGGGTCACCACAACATGAGGAGCTGTTTTAAAGGGTTGTAGCAGTAGGAAGATTGAGAAGCACTGCTTTAGAGACTGGAAGGTCATGCTTAGCTTCCCTACAACTACCGAAGAGGCTGCCTCGCCCTAGAAACACATGCCAGGTCTAATGGAACTAGGATCTCGAGGCTTTGACCAGCTATATTATTTTGTATCAAAACCTCAGTTTCCATAGAAATGTTGATTTTTTTTCATCTTGAGTGTAATAACTAAGAAATGTTTCAGAGCAATCCCTCTGAAGTGGGGGTTTTCGACCAGAAAAAGCGTATGATCTTGGAGACCCTTTCTTCTCGGTTATAAATACAACTTGTAACCAACCATGAGGTGACCTAGTTTTAGATTTCTCTCTGCTACTAGTATGTGATGTGTAGCTTCTCTGGCACATAATACTTGGCCAACTCACACAATCCTGCACGCTTCAGATCTTCCCCACAGGTAAGGGGGCAGTGGGAAAGAGAGGCTCTGTCAAGTAACAGCATGCTTCAAGGTCAGGATTCCATACCCCAGTGTGATACCTGCACTCAGGGGAGTCACCTTTTCGGCTGTTAGAGCAGCTGATCAGACTCACCTAGATTTCAGGGACACCTCAACACCTACTGGGGGCTTGGAAGGCAAATCACTCAGCTCAGCCAAACTGGAACACCAGGACTGCTAAAGATTTTGTCCCATGAGAAGCAACCCTTAGAGGGACTCGTCTGTAACTTCCTCTAAGCAAAAACCACCTTTCCACGAGGCAGATGGACACCACGGTGAACACACCCCTGCTTCTAAGAACACTGCCCTTGCAGTCACTACGTGGAGTGTCTGAATCCACGCTGGCTAATTCAGAGGGGCGGGGCTGCTATTTAAGGAAATTAAAGTGCGGATGTTCAGAGACAGCATCAAAGACAGAGACATGCTTGCAAGACCCGTGCTCATCAGAAATATTGCACATAAATCTTTAATCCCCTCATGCTATCCAGAGCCTTTTCCACAAACATCTGGGAGAGGGGATGGCATCCAATCTGCAGAGCTCTGAGACAGCCCTATGACCTGCCCCCCCTTGCCATAAGGCTTGGATGACAATAATAAATACTTCCAGTACTTAAGGCTGGATTTGGATTTTTATTTCATTTTAGTAAAAAGGTGGGGATTCAAGGTCAGTTCCTTCACCGGAAGGCCACACTGGGCACGAACATAGTGTATTGCTTTCTGAACTCTATGTTCCCTATTGTCGTTACTCGAAAAGCTATTTGACAAGTTGAGTGCCCACAGGCTCAGCATTTCCAAACATCTGTCTTGAAGAAAGGTCTGGACATCAGACTTTCATGGGATGATCAAAAGTCACTTTCCCTTTCTCTGGCTAAATGAGAACAGGACAGGAGGTCTGACAGGGACAGAAATATGTCTCTGAGTGACGTGAGAGAGAAAGAAAAATACCTGGAGCTTTCAGAGGCTTAACCCTAGAGTCAGCTTGGCCTCACAAAGAAAGCCCTCAGCCAAGAGGCAGGCAGGTAGCCCGTGGTCTGGAACTGGTGGTGCTTTAGATCATCCACCTGCAACTATATTCCTCCTCACTTTGGAAGTCAGTTGGCAATAAAGGCATGGCCTCTGGTATGTGACATTGAGACACTACCTTTGCTGGGACATTATTTCTTCTGCAAGAGAAAGTACTTAAGTGTTCCGGACACCCATTCTGTAATTTAAATTTGGCAAACAAACAAACAAAACCACACAACAAAACCCTTCAAAAATGTGGGTTATAATTTATCATCAGCCTAAGGAAACTGAGCATGAATATAAACAAAACCATGATTATGACTCAGTTTTGTCCACTATGAGTGAAAGTCATGGTTCCAACCCAAAACAAATAAAAGCAAAGAAACAAAAAACAAAGTAACAAAAATCCCAAGAGTCCCTGAGCCTCAGGTATAACCAGGGGATGGATATCAGATGCTACCCTATGACCCTAAAGACAGGGGACTCTCTCAAGACTGTAGCTGGAGAACCCAAAAAAGGAGAGCACAGAGGAGGAAACTGCCAATGCATGAATATAATGTATTTATTATTTACAAATGTACATATTCATTTCCTGTGTGCTGAGTCAGGGAAGGGCAGCCCTGTGGTATGGATTCTCTCCTCTCACCTTCTCAGAGGTTCTGAGGGTCAAACTCAGGTCAACATGGTTGTGTAACACGTACCGTTACCTGCTTAGCCATCTCACCTGCCTATGAATTTACTAAGCCAGTGTGAGCTTGAAATCAAATACAGAAGATTAAAACTGTCCAAGCTTTTAACTATGATTGTTCTGAAATCATGGTATGGACCATGTTACAGGATGCACCATTGTTGTATAATTAGCTGGATTCCTCCTGGGGGCTCCCTCACTTGTTAGCCCTTCCTCCTGGGCATACTTAGGGATAAATGCTACACTCCAGACACCTACAGTACTCAGTATCTTTACCTGCAAAATGGGAACACTGGCAGTTACCTCTTACAGGGTTATTGAGTGGACTAAAGAAGGTGACTTGGAAGGCCCACAGATACAACTGTAGTGGACAGAGGAGAGCTGTTAGGAGTGTCATTATTGATCCATCTATCAGACACTGTCAACAAATTACATACAAAATATTTAATTACCATCAATGTTTATAAATCAGGAATATAAAATTAGCATGAGTGCTAATTTATGCTGATGATTAGCATAAATTAAAATAGAATAATTATCATAATTACTCTAGAGGAATAATAGATTACAATAAGAATAAGAAGCAGCCAGGTACGGTTGCCCATGTCTATAAGTCCAGCTACTTGGGAGTCTGATGCAGGAGGGTTACCAGGTTTGAGGCTGCATAATAAACTACAGGCCAACTTGGGCAACTTTGAGAGACTCTGTTCTCAAACTAACTTTTACACACACACACACACACACACTATATACATACATTATATACATATATGTTTTATATATATATGTATATAATGTATGTATATAACATATATGTATATAATATACACACATTATATACATATGTGTGTGTCTGTATATACACACACACACATATATATTTGTCCATATATACACAATACACACACATACACACACACACACACACACACACTATATATATATATATATATATATATATATATATATATATATATATATATATAATATATTTGTCCATATATGCACAATACACATACACACAATAAGAAGTGTCATGAGCTGAGGTCTCACAGGTGTATGTAAGAATCCAAACACATGTGTAGAGTTCCAGAAGGTCCTGCCCAGTCCACAGTGGGAAGGTGTGAGACTCAGAGGAAGCAATGACGCAATGAAGCCTTCACTCTTCCCTTCCCTGAGCATTTGGCTGAAAGAAGAGAATGACATTAATCCCGAAGCTTGAAAGGCTTATTAAAGGATAAAGACAGTCATCAGAGAAGCTGGACCAAGGAGTAGAAAGTTGCCACCTTCATGGCCAGGACTGCTGTGTCCTAGGTCTTCCTCATCAGATTCCCTAGCATTTGTGAAAGCTTGGATAAGGTTCTAAACTTCTTTAAATCTAGTACTTCCTATCCAAGAACCAAAACATGTCATCATTGGGTTATTGTGAGAAAAACATGATATTCAACATATCCCACCATCAGAAATCATCATTGATGGTGTGTCTGTTTTAGGCCTGGTCCTGCATAATGTAATGTACTTAAAGAGGCTGTGAGGATGTCCAGTCAGTGACACTAGGATGCAGTGGCTCCTGCAGTCAGGTCTGTCTCCTCCATCTTCTTAAGCCCCATCACAGGAGACCAGCTCAGCTCCACATACCAGCCACTGGCTGCCTGGTGGCACTACCTCTGGGTTAGCCTGCCTAGCTCCCCCGAGATGCTGCAGCTGAATCCACAGGCTAGACTGTGAGGGGAAGTGTGCTTGGAATCATAAAGGTCAGAGGTCAGGTCTCTCCTCCCTGGAGGTTCTTCTCTCTGCTCACCCTACCAGAAAGGATCCCAGTTAGGACCTCCGGCTTGAGAATTATAGCCAGCCCTTTTTCTCCCATCTACGGGGTTGGTGGTTCCCCCCACCCCCCGCTCTTTCTCTCTCTCTGTGTGTGTAGTTTTTTTTTACATGCAAGTTGCCATGAATATTTTGCTAATGAAATATTTGCTCAGAAGTCTGCTCTGGGCTGGGCTGATAACCTATCTGTGTTTGAGTTTGGCTGCCCATATTCTAAATAACCATCTTCTGTCTGTTTAGCTTATTGATTGGTTTGGCAGGAAAAGAAGCGTTGTCATCGGTGACCAAGGTCACACTAAACAGAACAGGGAGGAGGAGGAGGAGAGGCAGAGATGAGCCGATGGGCTCCGGAGGCAAGGGACACCTAAGCGAGTTTCCTTGAAGGGCGGGATAAGCTGCCTAAACCCTCTCTCTCTCTCTCTCTCTCTCTCTCTCTCTCGCTCGCTCGCTTTCAATTCAGCTTCAGCTGGCAGGAGACACTGTTGGCAGAGGGGACCTGGACAGGGGCTTGAGAACAAATGTGTAAAGGTGAGAGGTGAGCAGATGGTGTCAACTAAGAGGAGGCGGCTCAGCCATGCCTGGGTAGGCATGTTAGCGAAGAAGAGATAGGGCAGTCCAGCTTCACGTACAGCACTCAAAGGCTTTCTGATGTCTCTGCTGACAGCTCGGTTCACATTGTAGGTAGAGGAGGGACGGGGGTTCAATTAAGAGGAAAATCAGCGGGCAGGTGATCTATCTCTCTGGAACGGAATCACGGCCCCAGTCACTGTGACCCACAGCAGGTGTGATTTACAGGGCTGGAGGCTTGACCTACTACTTCCTTCTGGCTTGCTCCTTGACTGTGTTTTGAAAGAATGAGATCTATTGAGGCCGAGGGTACGAGGGGGTGACAGGTGGGCAATGTAGGGAGTGCCTGACTGAACAGAAAGGGGCCCAACCTGGGTTATAGAATAGGTTCTACTCTACCCCAACAGCGGTAGAACCAGGCAGAGCTTACTTCTCTCCAGAACTCAGTATCTACATTTGGAGGAGAAAAACAAAAGATTCCATATTACTCAGAAAGGCTGTAAGGAGAGAGGTCCCATCAAGCAATGACCACGGCAGCTGAGAGTCTAGAGGACACTGTTTGGGATCAATGGTCTGCTCAAAGAGCACCCCAGTAAGTTTCCTCCCCATCACCACCATCCTGGGCAGCCCAAGCAGGTTGCTCAAGCACACAGGACACAAAGAGGTGCCAGGCACACTCAGCTCAAGAGTAGGAGGGAGCCCATGTTGACCATGCCTTGTCTGAAATGCTTGGAACCTACTGTATTTTGGATTTCAGCCTTTTTTTCCCCCAGCATCTGGAATATTTGCAGATACATGATATCTTGAGAACAGGAGCCCAAATCTAAATTTAATTTCGGAAGGTAATTTTCTGTGGTATTTTTTTTAGTGTACCTGCATTACTGACTGAGATTTACCTCATGACTTCATGTGTGGAATTTTCCTCTCTGATCATCCTTTTGGTTCTGAGAAAGTTCCAGCATTTGGAGCACTTCACAGTGTGGATTTGGGGATAAAGGATGCTCAAGGTATACAGGTTAGACACATCCATGCCCTTGAGAAGATCATTGTACGGCTTAAGTCTTTGGGGGTGGGAAGAAACAGAGACGTGGCAAGCCCTTGACCACAGATTCTGAGCCTTGAGGACATCAGGACATGGCAGCCACTTCTTGGTGGAATAAGTAGGCTCTGAGAAGATGCTCAGAAGTGGGCGTGGCCTGCCACATGGGCATCAAGTACACTCTGCTCCATCCTCCTGTGGGGTGGGGTGGGGTGGGCCACGGAAGCCGGGGAGAAGGAGGGACAGAGGGTTTAAGTGGGGCTCAGGTGACGGTGAACCTGGCTGCTTCTCTGGGGAATGAGTCAACTAATAAGAATGGGGTGATCTGCTATTTGTTGTATGAAACACAATGTAGAAGTCCCTGGGGCAGGGGGAAGGAATTGTTTTTAATTTGTTTGTGTGCACACAACTGTGCTCCACAGTGAACATAGAGGTCAGACGATGACTTTCAGGATTCAGTTATAACCTTGCACCCTGTTGAAGCTAGTTTTCTCTTCTTGCTGCTCAGCTGCAGGATAAAGGGTTCATAATCTTCCAGCTGGTTCTCCTGTCTCTGCTCTCCCACCCCTATCTTGCCTTGGGAATGGCTAGGATTACAGATGTGAACCACCACATCTGTGTTTTAGTTGGGTATCAGAGATCAAACTCAGATTGTCAGGCTAGCATGGCACATGCCTTTGCCTGCAGACCTGCCTGCTGGGCTGCGACATTACTTCTCACATGCTTCGTAAGAAGACACAGTAAAGAAGCTGACTGATTCTTGCTTGTCTCTTGAACACTCTAAGCCCTAGCTATAGGTATCTTCAAAGCATTTCCTCCTTTTAAGGTTTGCCACACGAATAAAACTTCTGGTGTGCTTGGTGCTAGCAAGATGGGTCAGGGGTTAAGAACACTTGCTGCTCTTTCAGAGGACCCTAGAAAGAGTCTCAGCACCATGCCAGGTAGCTCACAGCTGTCTGTAGCTCCAGTTCTAGAGGATCTACCAGCCTCTTCTGGCTTCAGGAGTGATACACACACAGACACTCACACACACACACACACACACACACACACACACACACACACACACACACAAATATTCAACTATTCTGTGCTTGCCTATGAAAAGGTAAACTAAACCCAAATGTACTAGATTAAGAGTGGTTTTCCGAGCCGGGCATGGTGGCGCACGCCTTTAATCCCAGCACTCGAGAGGCAGAGGCAGGCAGATTTCTGAGTTCGAGGCTAGCCTGGTCTACAGAGTGAGTTCCAGGACAGCCAGGGCTACACAGAGAAACCCTGTCTCAAGAAAACCAAAAAAAAAAAAAAAGAGTGGTGTTTCAAAACTCCAGCTGAGCTCCGTCTCTCAGGCCACCCAGGCCACCATTTCCAGAGAGTGACTGAGCTGCCTAGGAGACGGCTATCAGCCAGTCTCAGGCCCAGACTGACGTCATGAAGTGGGTCTGACTTCTTGGCAGACACTAAGCAGCAGGCTGGGCCCTCTCAGGGCTGATGTTGATAAGTCAGTGCTGCTGTTGACACATGAAGCTTCAGTGGCCCGACCAAACTGATCAAATAGAAACCCAATTTCTGAGCTGCAGGGTTGGGTGGGCTAACAAATTACATCAGAGGCTTTGCGCGCAAGCCCTTAAGAAGCAGAGCTTTTACTGTGAACCTGAGTCTCCTGTCCATTCTGCCTCTAACATTCTTCCATGATACAATCTCAGAGCAGGTCCAGACCTTATCCAGGACAAGTGATGATGGAGGTGACCCTAAGGATGGCAGCGAGTTTGAGAAGCACCTTGTTGGTCCGGACAATCTATGTCATTCTTACAAAACATCTTATCTATGTCATTCTTACAAAGGTCCCCAAAGTCAGCAGGTTGTCACACGAGTTTGTGCTGTATTTACCAAAGAAGCTTTCATCCATAATAACTTTTATTTTCTGGCCAGCTCCTGCTTGCCTAAAATATACCATGGTACCCAGAGCTCTTGAAATAGATGGAAATATTCAAAAACTTTGCTCCTGGCACTGAGGGCTCTGTGCCTCTTTGGGCTCAGTTGTCTCCAGCAAGTGAGAAGCATCTCAACATGGTATTTACCCTGTTCAGTATAAAGAGAAAAGCCAGAAAAACAAGAGCTGGGCCGAGCCTGCCAGCATCTACACAGCTTCCTTGCAAACTACACCCAATGATTCTCTTATCACCAGTAAAATAGTGAGTGTGCCCTAACCCATGCTACAGGGGCTTCTGCAAGATGAGTCCTTTTGGCAAGCAGCAACATCTTTGTGAATGACAGATACAGCTTGAAATTATACTCAAGTACCTCTGTGTTTTACTGATCCAATTGTCAAAAATAAAAATTCCTCAGGAAGGGTAAATTTTTACAACTTCTATGAAGGACAATTTGCCAAAAAACAAAGAACAAAACAAAACAAAAAATACCCACCAACCTAAATTGTGTTTATGTCCTTTGAACAATTGTATTTTTGAGTTTGTTTTGTACATATATTAAATGTTGTACACAAGCACTTATGTGTTTTATACATGTTTGAAATAGCTCATACTACAGGATTAAATTGAAGCTCCTTAAAACAATGGAATATAACAAGGTCATATAAAACCTTGCAGACAATAAAATGATAAATAGGGGAAAGAAATAATAGAGTTAAAGAAATAAAAACAGTCATTTCTAATATAATACATGATCATGTACTCCAGTTGATAAACTGCTTAAACTATTAGGTTTAGTAAGATTCAGAATATAAGATAAGCATAAAATTCCTAGACATCCAATAACCAAGCAAAAAATAAAGTAGAAATTATATTTCTCAAAATATCTATGAAACTGTAAAATATTTACCAGGCCCCAAGCTCAAGTTATAGTACAGAGTTATAGTAATAAAAACATCATGGTATTGGCACAAAACAGAATACAAACTAATAGAACCTAAGTCCATACAAATGCCAAAAATACACACAGAAGAAACATAGCACCTTCAACAAATAGTGTTGGCACTATTAGATGTCCTCATGCAGAAGAATGAAAGGAGAAACTTTCCTCTCACCCTGCAAAATATTCAACCTCAAGTGTATTACAGACCATAAGGTAAAACTTCAAACACCCAAACTTTTAAAAGAGGAGTCAGGGAGGACACTATGAGGGAAAGGTGTAAGTAATGCCTAACTGTAAGCCACCTAACTGTAAGCCACCCAACTGTAAGCCATCTGCGCCTTGCATAAAGGCATAGGTAAGAACTTTCTAAACAGAGCTCCAGGGACCAAGGAGGTGCCTCAGGAGTTAAAAGTCCTTGTTGCTCCTTCAGAGAACCCAAGTTTGCATCCCAGATCCTATGTTGGGCAGTTCTCAACTAGATGGAACACTCCAGCCCAGGGAATCCAATACCATCTCATAGTAGTCTCTGTGATCACCCACTTTCTCTCTCTTTGTCTCTCTGTCTCTCTGTCTCTCTCTCTCCCTCTCTCTCTCTCTGTGTCCTTTACATACAAACACATACACTCACAATCACACACAAATAAAATAAATAATTTTTAAAATAAATAGAATTTTGGTTGCTCAGAACATAAGGCCAACAATTGACAGATGGGACCTTGTGCAGCTAAAATGCTTGTGTACAACAAAGTAAGAAACAAATTGTGCAAAGCAGCAGCCTGCAAAATGGGAGATAGTCTTTGCTAGCTATACACCGACCAAAAATTAATATACAGAAAATGCAGAGGGCTCAAAAGTCAACAGACCAAGAAATAACCCTCTCAAAATATAGGCTACAGGTCTGGAGAGAAGAGTCGCAAAAGAGGAAATACAAACGACTAACCAGCACTGCAGAGCACTAACCAGCACTGCAGAGCACTAACCAGCACTGCAGAACACTAACCAGCACTGCAGAGCACTAACNAGCACTAACCAGCACTAACCAGCACTAACCAGCACTAACCAGCACTAACCAGCACTAACCAGCACTGCAGAGCAGCGGGTCGCAACCCTCCAGATGCTGCCACCTTTAATGCAGTTCCTCATGTTGTGGTGACCCCCCCACCCCCAGCCATCATTTCATTGCGACTTCATAACTGTAATTTGGCCATTGTTATGAATCATAATGTAAGTACCTGATATGCAGGTAACCTACTGAACATGAAAGTAGCTCTCACCCCATCTCTCAGTTTTTGACCTGATTTCCTGAGCAAAAACAGTTCTACTTATTTTTTTTTAAGATTTATTTATTTATTATATGTAAGTACACTGTAGCTGTCTTTAGACACTCCAGAAGAGGTTATCAGATCTCTCAGAGATGGATGTGAGCCACCATGTGGTTGCTGGGATTTGAACTCTGGACCTTCGGAAGAGTAGTCAATGCTCTTAACCGCTGAGCCATCTCGCCAGCTCCGTTCTACTTATTTTTAAATTTTATTTTTTCTTATGTATGTGTGTGTGTGTGTGTGTGAGAGAGAGAGAGAGAGAGAGAGAGAGAGAGAGAGAGAGAGAATAGACACACACACACACACAGACACAGAGAAACAGAAATACAGACACCACACACACACACACACACAGAGAGAGAGAGAGAGAGAGAGAGAGAGAGAGAGAGAGAGAGAGAAAGGATAGCACAATCGCACACTCATGAGTAGAGGGAGGGCTCAAGTGTTCTAAGCTCTATTGTTGAGCTGTTTGCTACTGATAGATTCAAAGTAGGATAATTTCCTTCAGTTGTGAAGCCATTGATGGTCCCTCCTCCCTCCATGGTCTGATGACCCAGATGGCCCTGGTCAAACTAAATGGGTCACAAAGTCATAAATCTGGAAAGGGAGTTTGGAATGTGGGGGGTGTGGATTCGGCGGAAGTGGGGCCAAAGTCCATTTGTTTCCCTTTTTATTGTTTATTTCTTTCCTTTTGCTTGGCCCAGACATGTGAATATTGTACCCAGAAGAGTCTACATGGAAGAATCAAAGGAAAACCAATGCATCCCCAGGCCAGCCTTCAGGGAGAGAATCCCTGGTCAGCAAATACAGACACTTTAGGGCTCACAGGTTGGAACATACCTGCCGCTGTATCTGGCCATCACTTTCCACATAGCAAATATCAACAGTATCTATATATTTCAAATGGAGTCCAGGGCTTTATAATTTAAAATTCAAATGTCGACAGTGTACTCCAAAATGACTCAGTAGATGGAGAATCATAAAATTCTTAACTTTGGAGAGGAGATGACAAGGAACTTGGAATTACCTGATGAAGACTCTGAAGGTGTTGTTCAAATGTTTGACAGAATAAAGTCAAGAGTCCTGAAATCATGTTTTTAAAAAAATGAATGGGTTAAAAACTAAGAAGATAATTTTAAAAATCTAGGAATTTTGGAACTAAAAAAATAACATAAATAAAAATTAAGGAAGGCCATGCATGGGAGGTCGTTAAGTTTCAAGACAGATGAACAGATGTGTTCTAGTGTGAGCAACAGAGATTTTACAGTAAAGAAGCCTGAGAGAGCCTGTGGCACTGAGGAAGGCAGCCCAGGTCCAATGCTGGTGTCAAGACAGCTCTGGTGTCGTGGGAGCCCTGGCGGGGGTTAAAAGAGTGATGCTATCTTTTTTAATTTTTAAAAAAATTGATCTGGAAAAGTTCCAATTTTGAAAAAAGACGAAAAAAAGTTTCAGAAGCTTGGAGAATTCTAGTAAAATCAAAGAAATGTGGATTATCATGAAGTCGCTGAACATTTCTCCAAAAGACAAACTTCATGTGAAGATAGCAAACATAGAACCTCACCTAAAGAGAAACAAGCTGAGTCACACCAGAGCCCTTCTCTAGAGTCATAGCCATCAGAAAGAAGGACAGGGCATCTCTAAAGGGATGGAATAAAAGAATCATTGGCCTGGAATTTGCTTTCTATCCAAAATATAAATTAGGAATGACAGCTGAGCAGTGAGAGTCACAGAAAGAATTAATTTATCTTTTCAAAAGGAAATTGAAATGACTGGTCCTTTGTGGGAGCTGTGCTGCACTGGTTTCTTCCGAGAGTCTCAGGAAGTGAGCAAGTTCTAAAGAACAGAAACAAACGTGGACGTCTGACACAGCGTGTCCACACGCTTCCAGAAGCGGTAAATGGTCATCAGGAGGAGCCTGTAGGCTATGTCGTGCCATGGGCCACTCATGAAGCTCCAGAACCTCATCATCCTGAGTCGGATCAAGGTTCTAACACAAGGGTTTACCTGTAACCTGTGAAGAATACTCAGACAGAACAGATGTCAGGAGGAAATGATGATACAGGCACCTCACCAAGGAAGATCCAGGCATAAATAAAAGCAGTTGACATTCCCCACTACTAAGGAAGTAGAATAAAAGCATCGTGAGTTGCCATCTACTGAAACCACTTAAAACAAACAGGCAAACAATAAAAACTCCGGCATTCACCAGCTTAGCAAGAAGCAGCAGGTTTGGTTCCCCACGGCCCCTTCGGTTTTTCTAGACAGGATTTCTCTGTGTAGTCCTGGCTGACCTGGAACTCTGTAGATCAGGCTGGCCTTGAACTCAGAGATCTGCCTGCCTCTGCTTCCCAAGTGCTGGGATTAAAGGCAGGTGCCACCACTGCTCCATTAAAAATCAGCAGTTTTTAAAATATATATGTTTCTGAAATGTTGATTACTATGACAAGTGGCTTTCATCAATGTAGGAGTATGGAGAAATGGACATACTGAAAGATTACTTATGGCAGACTAAACTGATAAGCTGTTAAAGCACGAATTTACCCATTATGATGTTAAATAGACATTATGACTCTTTCACTATAATTAGCTTATAGAAAATACTCATTCACATCTCCGAGGAGATTTTTCTTCCAAATATATTTCATTCTGATTATTTATAACCACAAAAAGTGGAAATAGCCTAATACCCATCAATAGGATTACCAGGAGTGTCTGTCTACACTCAAAAATGCAATTCTTTGCTTAAGAACAGAGCAAATCTATTTGTAATGTCATGAGTTCCAGATATATTTTTAAGTAGAAAAAAGAGACAATGGTAAATTGGTGTTTGTAGCAGGCCTAATGGCCCATTTGTCTTTACAACAGCAGAATTCCTGAGGTTGGGTAGCTTTATAAATAAAAAAGTTCTATTTAGCTCACAGTTCTGGAGGTTTGGTGGCACGCTGCCAACATTATTTCAGTGCTGATAACAGTCCCTGGAAAATGGCATCATAAAGGTGGGACAATTTTGTGAGAGGAGGTGATCACACGGCAAGACAGGAAGCCAGGGAACTCTGGCTGGACTTGTTCTAATACCAAGTCCCCAGAGAACTCCTTTACTACCTGGAGGCCATTGCTCCAGTGACCTCAGAGAGTCATGCCACCTAGCCAACACCTCACAGAAGACTGAGCCTCCGACACAGCAAACCCAGACAAACTACACAGCATCAGCATCTCACTGCTCTCAGATGCAGGAGGAGAGAAAAACACAAGTAGCGCGCACAGGCTAACGTGTGAATTAAAGTCTGAAAGAGACACAAGACAACAGGGCTGTTACTCTGAAGACGGTGGGGCAGCAAGCATCCACGACACACTGTGATTTGTGTCTGCTTTTATTCACATCTTAAACACATGAGTGCATTATTTTCTGGATCAAAATAACCTTTGAAAGTATAAACACACTGTATGCTTTACAATGAATGTTTAAGCATCCCTAAAATTCTTATGTATGGACCTTGCCTCTAATGTGGAAGTGACATTTTGGTCGGTGCTAAGGTCCTAAGGACCAAATCCTGCAGCTCCCTTGTGTCCTCTCCCATGTTAGACTGTTGCCAGTGAACCAGGCAGGGGTGGGTCCTGACGAGACACAGAATACTTCAGCACTTCCACCTAGGGATTCTCCACCTCCAGCGCTGCAGGCAATGCTCTCCTGTGGGACCTGCTGTGTAATCTTTGCAATCTCTTTACCCAACATAGACCAAGACACTTCGGGACAGAAAGAAGATGATGAACATCTGAGACTCAAGCCATCAGCGTCAGCCCCACAGAGATGGGTGATCAGGAGCAAAGAAAAAGAAACCAGAGAACCGGGTGTGCCTGACATGCGCAGTTGGTGGGCTCCCCGGCTGTGGAGACAGAGAGGACAGGAAGTGGGGCTCAATGTCCACCCCACTGACCCATATCCTCCAGCACCTAGAGTCCCCAGCCTGTGAAACAATACCGCTAGCTGGTCCTGACATGCATGAGCCTGTAGGAGATGTCTTCTGTCCCAACCACGGCCACCCGATGGGATGGCTGGCCATCTGGAAGGACGGTGCAAAGGCCACCTCCTCCAGTGAGATTTACATGGATGCCTTTGGCCTCCTCGGTGTTTGTGAGATGTGTTCAGACCTCAAATCACTCACTCCAGTGTTCATAACTCATTTACATCTTATGCGAATTTTTTTGCTAATTGCTTTCAGTCTTTCCTTTTTCTTTCCTTCCTTTCTTTCTTTGTGTTTGAAGGGGGGGCAGCTCGGGGACAGAGGGAGGGAGAGACAGAGAAAGAGCCAGAGCCAGAGAGAAAGAGAGACAGACAGCCAGAGGCAGAGAGCAGGAATGAGAGAGAGAGACAGAGAGAGAGACAGAGAGAGAGACAGAGAGAGAGACAGAGAGAGAGACAGAGAGAGAGACAGAGACAGAGAGACAGAGACAGAGACAGAGGCAGAGGCAGAGGCAGACAGAGAATGAGAGAGAAACAGAGAAACAGAGACAGAGAGTGAGAGAGAGACAGAGAAACAGAGACAGAGTGAGAGAGAGAGACAGAGAAACAGAGACAGAGAGTGAGAGAGAGACAGAGAGAAAGAGAGACAGACAGCCAGAGAGACAGAGACAGAGAGTGAGACCAAGAGAAACAGAAAGAAACAGAAAGAGAAACAAACAGAGAGACAGAGACAGACAGAGAGTGAGACAGAGACAGAGAGACAGAGAGACAGAGACAGTGAACGAGAGGTGGGTATGCAAATGCCCATGTTTGCCTGGAGGACAGGTGTCCTGTTCTTCTGCTCTCTACCTGATACTCACGAGTCAGGGTCTTATGGACCCTGGAGCTGGGCTGGGGCCAGCAAGGCACAGTGACTCACCCTCTGCCTGCACCCTGGGGCACAGGCATGAGCAGTCATGCCCAGTTTCTCATGTGGGTTCTGGGGTTTTGAACTCAGGTCCACATGGATATACATTTTTACCCATCATGCCCTCTCCCAGCCTTCCTGTTTCTTTTCTATTAATCGTAGTTTCTTCCACTGGGTTCTCAGCTCTGTTGGGACAAAGCACACTTCCTACGCTTCTCTTGGTTCTTTCCCTGACCCAGTGCTGAGTACCCAATGCTCACTGGGTCACAAGAGCCCCCTACTCATCTCTGAATCCTAGAGCAGGACCTGTGTGCACATCTGGCTCCTTGGTAACAGGTTCAGTGGCCACATTTCAGATACCTGCACCTTTTAGTCTAATTATCTTGTCCTGTCTCTGGCCCTTTCCCCAAGGTTTTAGTTTTGCCTTCATTCCGCTTCTCATCTGTCAGTCTCTGTTATATTCTGGTGACCCTTGCCTCCTGTGGCCATTTCTCAGCCTCCAGATATTTTCAAGTCTTTATTCATTATTTCCACATTGCCAATGGGCCCCCGTTGGCTTTGTCTTTAATTGCCAACGATGGTATCTTGAATGGGTGGTGAGAGAGAAAAGGATGGATGGATGGATGGATGGATGGATGGATGGATGGATGGATCGATGGATGGATGGATGGATGGAGAATGACACAAGAAAAACAAAACAGCTTGCAGCCTATGGTGGGTGACTTCTGGAATATTTTATTTATTATTTTTGTATGTGGATGTGCATCACATGTGTACAGAGCTAACAAAGGCCAGAAGAAGGTGTCAGGTCTCGGGGCTGGAGTTACAGATGCTAGTGCTGGAACTCAAACACAGGTCCTCTGGAAGAATGGCCAGGTGCTCGTAACTGCTGAGTCAGCTATCCACATCCCACGGTGCTAATTTTGATTGTCAACTTGATTGGACTGAGAAAGTCTAGGAGGTGAATGAATCAAGTACACTCTGGGTGTGTCTGTGTGGGCTTTTACAGAGAGGGTCGACTAAGGAGGGGAGGATACTTCTAAACATGAGATTGGAGTGTGGGTGGAAGGCAATAGGGAGAGGCAGTCTGCCTGTGTAGACCTCCCCTACCCGCCCCACAATGCACTGTAGCCGCCATGATGGTGTCTTCACTGTTCTACCACATCCTCGGGCCATGATGGATGAGGGCCTCTAAAGCCGTGAGCCCTGGCAAGTCTTTCCCTCCTTGCGTTGGTCTTCTCTGTCACATGGTCATGGTGACAATCATATGAACTCCCTGGCCTCCGTGGGCCACAGGAACTGCCAACCTCCATGGGGCCTTTGCCTTGGCCATTGCACGGGCTCATTGTTACAGGCTCAGATCTAGGTCACTTGTTAGGGAATTTTTCAAATCTGCTTCTTGACTACATAGTATGTATGCTCTATTCTGAGTTTCGAGTAAGGAACTATGTTGGGCATGTCTCTCCATTCTGAATCCCTGGGGTCACCTCTCACTATTTTTGTCAGTGTGCCTAGGCTAGTCTATGTCCCCAGCACTGAGACTTTCTGTATGTGACTACCCTTCTTTCTATATTTGGCATCCCTCAAGAGCTAGCTTAGTCCCTGGTCAGACTCAGTGGGTCTTTCTGACTCGACTCAATTCACTCAATTGAAATAGATGTCTAGTAAAAGCATAGATGAATGAAACTATTAATACCAGGTCCCTGTCCATAGCTCTCCACAACTCAGACCCAAAGTCTGTGCTGTTGACAGACTGACTGATGTGTTTGAAAATGAAGAGTGGTTCCTGGGGAGTGAGAGGGTTTCATTTACTCAATATGTTTTGGCTTCAAACCCTCAAAACAGTCATGGCTGAGCTTTCAAAACCAAAGCAGCCATTGCCTGCCTTCCAGAGCCAGGTTACCACAGAGAAGGGGCCTGCTGGAGAGCCAAACACTTCTGAACAGATCGATGGAGGCGTATCTGAAGACAGGAAATTCCAAAGGCTTTCCCAGGCTGCCTGAAGGACAGGCTCTATTATTAACCTCTTCTCTGAGGCCTCACTGCTGGTTGGCCTTGCATGACTGAAGCCATTTGCTCCTGGGCTCATGTGGTGGCTTTGTAGACCACAACCACTTCCTAGAAACAAATCAAACTGAACAGTGTGGGAGACCTTAGTGGTCTGTGGGCTTAGAAGGCGGCCTCCGTGACATGAAGGCAGAGAAAGGAGGAGACAACACAGCAGGCCCAAGAGAAAGAAGCAAGGCTGGCTTTGGGAGGTCTAGAGGGGACGGCCCAGCCCTGTCCCTTCTACAACAAGACCCCTACTGGCTTCCATGCTTGTTGGTGACCCGAGGGAGGTGACTCCCAAAGATACATGTGCATCCAACTCCAGGGGTGTTTCCTCTGGCATTTAGAGTCAAGGACTGCTGACTTGTGAGCTCTGATGTAGCTGAATGGACAGAGCTGTGAATGGAGCTCTGTGATGAACAGGGGATCAAGAAGGGTCCCATGTGCCACCAAAATGGAGTCAGATCTGTGGACACTTTACTCATGATGACAGGAGACAGGAAAAGCTCTGCTCCATTCAGAACCTGTGCCTTCACCCGGAAAATACATTTCCCTAAGAGCAGAGGATCACAGGCAAAATGGCTGAATTCATTTGTTGCTGTGCTATTAAGGCTTCTTATGAGCCAAATGGGGCCTGACATTTGACCCATCTCATCCTGAGGTATAAAAAGGCTAACTCGGGGAATATGCTGCCTACCACTGACAGTTCACACCTCAAGCTGCACCCTGTCTAGGTCTTCCAGGCTGTCTGAAGGGAGAAGGTGAGGAAGACCAGGGAGCCAGGAAACTGGATGCTGAAGGGGGAGACTTAGAGACAGTGTCTGTCTGACACGACAGGGCCGTTGCACTCATGAATTCACTGTGGCTACATGTACAAGACATACACAACACCAAGCCAGGCAAATTCCCAGCAGGCCTGGGGCAGGTGCAGGGGAGGGGAGGGCACCCTAAAGTTCCACCCTTGGCTAAGGAAATATTTGCAATTGGTAGATGCTGTGTCAACCTGACACCAGCTAGAGTCATCTGAGAGGAGGGAATCTCAATTTTGAAAATGCCCCAGTAAGACTGGGCTGCAAGCAATCCTATAAAGCATTTTCTTATTTACTGACTGATGGGGAAGACCCAGCGCATCGTGGGTGGTGCCATCCCTGGGCTGGTGCTCCTGGGTTCTATAATAAAGCAGGCTGAGCAAGCCATGGACAGCAAGCCAGTGAGCAGCATCCCTCCATGGCCTCTGCATCAGCTTCTGCCTCCAGGTTTCTGCCCTGTATGAGTTCCTGACTTCACTGATTTTGATGGTGAACTGTTCTATGGAACTGTGAGCGAAGTAAACCTTTTCTTCACCAAGTCGCTTTGGTCATGGTGTTTCATCACAGAAATAGTCACCCTGTCTAGGACAGATCCTGAGGGATACAGAATTAGTTTTTCTCAGGACTGTGGTCCCTGAGAGGCAGCCATGTGACAATAGATGGTCCTATGCCCATGCACAGACAGGCAGCACTAACCCGATTCAGTGGGTTTAAAATTGGAGCACAAGAAGTTGGAAGAAACATTGCATTTATGAACTTGAGATTCTCAACTGATAACAATAGAACCATGGACTCTGCTTGCATGCAAATAAGCCAAGTAAGGAATACCAAAGTAAAGAAGAAAAAGAAGAGAGAAGACAAGGCCAGTGTCCCCTGACCAGGACCAACTCCATGGTGCCCAACCTGTGAGATCCCCAGAGCCCTGTGCTCAGCACTTCTGATGGGGTGCCCATATTTTCTGGCAGCCCCCACTATGCATCTTATTCTGCAACTAACTTCCCCCACACACACAGCACAACAGCCCTCAGAGCAGAGGTCGGTCAGTCAGTCCGCACGATTCTCTCCAACCCACGTGTATTTTCTTCCGTCTATTTTTGCACACCCAGGAACATTTGAAGAAATGTCCTTAATTCCAGGCGCTTGCATTCACCTCCATCCCTGAGCCTTTTTGGAGGTGACTTGAGTGTCATGTGGTCCCTCCTATTATTAGCACAATACCTAGCCAGCCTCAACCACCCCAACTCCTGTTTCTCATGGCCTTATATATATATTTGTCTCCTAGCTAAAAGGTAGCCATGACCCCCTAGCCCCAGGAATACTTGGCACAGAGCTCTGTTTCTTAGCTGTGTCTATTGTTCTAGTCTGGAATGACACCAGCTTCTACATGTCTTGCTGACATTTCTGACTTTTAGTGGGGAATGCCATTAATCAATCCCTTGAATCTGTTTTGGAAAAATTAAATAGCTCAAGTCAAGGCAAACACAGTAAATAATCCCTCTACAACCCAAGTGAGTGGGGGGGGGCAGTGGAGGCAGGGTGCTGTCCTCTCGTTATTTGAAATGCATTTAATTTGCAGCTGGATCCTCCATACCAGCCTAGGATGCTCACATGGCACACAAAGGGGAAATCAAAAGCTTTTTCCAAACATGGAGCTCTAGCCCAAGTAGGATAAGTGTGAGTGGGTGTCAGGAGGAAGGACTTGTCAACAGGGAGTTCAAATGGCTCTGTCTTATGGTTTAATGTATAGAAGTCATCCCTTTAAGTAGGTGTGTGTGTGTGTGTGTGTGTGTGTGTGTGTGTGTGTGTGTGTGTGTGTGTGTGTGTGTGTGTGTGTGTGTGTGTGTGTGTGTGTGTGTGTGTGTGTGTGTGTGTGTGTGTGTGTGTGTAGGTCCAAGGCTGACACTGGGAACCTTCTTTAAGTGCTTTCCACTTTAATCACTGAGGAATGGTTTCTTAGCTGAATCATAGCTTGCTGCTTGGCTATACTTGCTGGCCAGTCAGTCAGCCACAGGATCCCCTGTGTCCACTCAGAGCTGGAGTTACAGGCAGGCTGCTGCATCTACCCAGCATTTCCATGGGCTCTGGAAATGCAGGTTTGTGGGAGAAGGTGAGCCATCTCCCGTTTCCACCCTGCTATATACACATAATTTCTGGGTGGGACAGGGTCTCTTGATAGCCTAGAACTTACAAGGTAGTTAGTCTGGAGAAAGTGAATCCCAAGAACCTACCTGTCCCTGACTCCTGAGCACTCTGATCAGAAGCACGTGCCACCATGACCCAATGTTTTTACATGGATGCTGGGGATGAAACTCAGGTCCCCATGCTTCCAAGGACAATCAATTTACTCACTGATGGTCTCCCCAGCCCTCTGTCTAGTCCTGATAGGTACAGGTATGTGAGAAGCAGTAACAGCCTTACCCAACAGGTAAGTAACTCCTGGAGCCAGACCAGAAACTGGCCTTGACCCTCTTCCACTGAGCATGGACCTTAGAGAAGCAGGTACACGATCTGGTCTCCAGTTGTTCTCAGATACTCTCTTCCTCTTAATGACTGTGGGAATCGGTGAAGGATAAACCCATCCTTTGGGCTCCCTCCTACTGACTGCTCAGAATCCCACTGTTTACTCTTCTTGGTTCAGGACTGGCCCATAACAGCTCTGACTGACAGAGTCTGGTAGAAAGCCAAGCAATCCCCTATGGTTCTGATTGCTTCAAATACAGTTTCCTGCTCAGCCAGGTAGGCTGACTATCCTATAGCACAAGCCACAAGGAGAGGCCAAGAGAGTACAGAGGAAGAAGAAGAGCAGCAGAGCAGGGTCTCCTAGTTCTTCCACCACGGCTCTAAGGATGTGACTTGCAGCATCTTGGACCACAGAGACCAACCCAGTTATAAACTGAATGCCATCAAGTGACCCAGCAGATACAAGACGGAACAAAAGAATTTCCTGGCAGAGCCTGCCCAGATCTCTTACCCATACCCTTGGAACATTGTGACATCCAGCTCTCTCCATTGCTGGGACAAAAATACTCCAATAAAAAATTTAAAGGAGCAGATGCCCTGGGTCCTCAGTTCCGGGTGCCCTGACCTGTGGTCCCCTGGCCGTGCTGCTTTAGCTCTGCATTGAGGCAATGCACGGGGGTATGAGCGTGTGACAGCCAAGCTGCTCACCTCATGACTGCCAAGAAGCTAGAAGGAGTCAGGAGAAGCAGCCTCCTGATCTTCGCTCTCAGGGCACACAATGACCACACTGCCTTTCACTTGCTCCTACTTTCTGAAGGATCGGATCTATTTCCCCACAGCATCAGAGACCAGCAACCAAGCTCAGAGTCAAAGCAGAACAGAAGATTGACAGAACAGTTGAAATGTGCTGATAGTAAAATAGCTGTGCACACACGGGAGATGATTCGTAGAGACCAGCAGAGGATAATCTTCAGTGCTGGGGACACAGCAGGCATTCTCCATCTCCAGAGACTTGCCTGTAATGGTAACAGTGGCTGGATTACATTTTCTGACTATCTTATAATCTTGGAGCCTACATCTACAAATGCACACCCCTGAACTCGTAGTTAGACACAGGTACCACACCGCTCGGCTCTGCCCTCTGTCTGTGTGCTTCTGTTTTTTTATGTGCCCTCCTGCCTCCATTTTCCGAATTATTTGACCAAGCTGCTTCTTGCCCAGGCTTTATTTCTGTGTCTTCTTGACCGTCAAGCTAAAGGCAGCTCACCTAGGTCTCCTGTTGAAAGGCCACTTCTCTTTCAACAGGTCTGGAACAGGTTAAGTTTATCAAATGTTGGTACAGGTCCCCTGCTTTTTACCTGAAAGCTTTTACTCTCTTCAGTCCTGGGAAAGTGCCAGTCTTACTTGAGATGTATGAGCTACATGGATCTTTGCATATTTTGGTGTAATGTCAGTAGAGCTCTGATTGTGAGGAGACCTAGAGCAGTGGCTCTCAACCTTCCTAACGCTGCAGCTCTTTATTACAGCTCCTCATGTTGTGGTGACCCTACCCCTACCCCCACCTCCGCAACCATAACATTATTTGGTTGCTACCTCATAACTGTAATTTTGCTACTGTTTTGAATCATAATATAAACATCTGATATGCAGGATATTTGATAAGTGACCGCTGTTGGGGTTAGGACCTACAGGTTGGAAATCATTGATCTAGACCATAGTCTGAGAAAGTATGGCAGAGTGAGCTGCGCAAAAGAACCTGAGTCCTTGCTGAATCACTGAGTTAGCCAGCTCTGGAGACTCCCACATTATGACCTCTTTCTAGGACAGTGTTCTAGTGTCATCCCTGTTGCCATAAAAAAATACTCTGACAAAAATCAACTTAGGAGACAATGTGGGTATTTAAAAGGACAATTCATTTGCAGGGAGGTCAAGGTAAGAACTTTAACCAGGTATCACATCCACAGTCAAGAGCAGAAGGAAATGAATGTAAGCACAGCTGCTTGCTTGATTGATTGATTGCTATGCTCAGCAGGATTTCTTCACTCTCCCATAGTTCAGGACCCCTGCCTAGGGAATGGTGCCGCCCACACTGGGTCAGGTCTTCCCAAGTCCATTAATGTAATTAAGACAATACCCCATGGATGTGCCCACAAGCCAGCCGAGTACAGACAATCCCTCACTGAAACTCTTTCCAGATGTCTCTAGCTTATGCCAAATTGACAATTAAAACCAACCACCATAAGCAGTAGACACATCTCTTTATCGTTTACGCCATTTTCTTTTTAGCCCAGCTTTCTGTTGTTAGTAGTCAAGAGCATTCTACCATGAATTACTCTTGTCTACCTTTATAAGCCACTTGTGTCTCATTACCACTGTCTCAAATTCGGTCATTGTCTGGCAAGATACCCACTGAGATTGATAGCTTGCACCCTGTTAGTATACAGTACATGATTTGCCTTACATGCCAAGGCTGTTACACTCTAGAAACACAGCAGAGCTGCCTCCTACACCCTTGCATGTTTGGCCTCACCTGTCACTAACATCAATAGTCTTGGCCACCAGTTCACTTCTGAGATCATTCCAAATGAAATATCATTAAAGAGGCAGTAGAAAGAGCATGTGAGTCATCACAAGACAGAATAGAAAAGAAAACCCATGATAACGATTGCAATGTGTTGCCTTTGCATAACGATGGGTCCTATAGGCACAGTGTGACAAACCCTAAGATTGTCTAATGTGGAATGTTTCCGTTTCAGTCCCTTTGCTGTGACCAACATACTAACCAAAAACATCTTTGAGGGGGAAAGGGCTTATGCTGCCAGGTCACAGCCTAATACTGAGTTCAAGGCAAGACCTCAAAGGAAAGATCTCAAGGCAGGCCTGCTTGCTACTCACACAGTGCAGTCTCCAACCAAGGAGCTCACTCACAGCTGAAGATATGCAACAGGAACCAGGAAGGATGCGAGTGCTGGCTCATAGGCTTATACTCAGTCAGCGTTCTCACACCGTCCAGAACCACCTGCCTAGGGAATGGTATTGCCCATATGAGCTTACTTTGATCAACAATGAAGACAATCCTCCACAGACAGGTCTACAGGCCACGCTGATGAAAACAATTACTCGGCTGAGCCTCTTTCCAGGTCATCCTATCTGCTAACAAGTTGATAGCTGAACACTAATCATCATGTGTAGCTTCTCTCTACAGGAATAAATAATGCACTAGTAAGCTCACAGCTCATAAGTAACAGATTTAGGACATGATCCCAGATGTCTGACCCTGCAGACAGGTTCGTCATGCTTTAACCTGGGAATCCCTGCTGTGCCTTCAGTACATGTCCATGTTTCACACACGTGGTCTCATCCCACATTCTCTGTAGAACTGTAGGTAGGCTTGGCCATGGTGTTTGGATGTTAGCTGTGCTGCTGACTAAACCTAAGTCCATCTGGGGTCACCAAAGAGCTTACTTTCTCCATATCTTCCAGGTTTACTATTTTAAAATGTTATTTCCATTAATAAACCACCTTTTAGAAGAAGAAAAAATTACCTAGTAACACTAAATTGAGAATTTTTTTTCAGTGTTAAAAGAGAAAGAAATAGTTGGCTCAGTTTTTCACAGTGGCATGTTGATGAGATGCCATGAATGAGTTGTGGGGTGAATGAAGGAAATATTTCAGAGTAGAAAAATAAATCACTAGGAAGAACCAATTCCCCAAAGAAACAAAGATGCAGAGAGCAATTCCCTAATTCCCAGCCCCTCTCACATCTGTCATCCAAAGAAGACCCCTCTGTCAACACCTCTCTGATGGGCCAGAAAAGTGAGAGAAATCTCTTTCCTTAGGGCTCTCTGTCTCCACCCCTGAAGTTAGCACCGTGGAATGTGGTTGTTCTGCTGATCCCAGTGGTCGGTAGAAGCCAGCTACCCTTCAGCAAGATCCTGGGAAGGGAGGGCACTGGGGGTATCAGCCAATTCCCCTGGGAGGAGCTGGGGAGAAGCATGCTTTCATTTGTAGGAACACGGATATTCTCCTACTCAAGTCCCTTAAAAAAAAGACAAAAATCTTGTTAAGAATTGTCTACATTACCCTACCTGTGTTTTCCCAACTCACATATAAGCAGCTTTCAGTATTTAACTACATGATAAGGAGCCCACTACTTAGCATGGAATTGTATGTTCAGGGACCACAGGTAGTGTGACTCTGACCATGGAGACAACATTGAACACATTTTAAAATTAAACAGACTAATGCTGGCATGCTAGTCAGTTTTCTGTTACTATAACTAATTTAAGGCAATTTAGGAGGAAGAAAGACTTATTCTGGCTTCAGGGGGTTCTGCACATGGCCACTGTAACCCTTAGCATTGGGCCTGTGGTGCAAGACACATCCATGCAGGAATGAATGGTAGAAGACATTTTTCAACTAGTAATGGCCAGGAAGCAAAAAGAAAAGGGGACAGAAAGATTCCAGGGTCCCTAATTGCCTTCCAGAGCATGCCCCAGTGAACTAGAACTCTCCCTATGGTTCTGTCTCCTTTAAAAGTCCAGCATCTTCCAATAGTTCTACAGGCTCGCAACCAAGCCACTGAGATCCCATCAATGGTTTCAAGATCTATGCTCTCTTTTCCATGTCCACACTCAGATTCCACAATCTCCTCCCAGATCCTGATACCTGCTGTCTACTTCCATCCCTGGGTATGAGAGGGGCCCAGTGTTGGGGCCCGGCAGGTTTGCTTGTTACCCCAGTGAGGCATGGAAACACCCCTACTCTACCACAAAGGAGATGATGACAGGCAGTTACCACACAGTGGGCCTACATGACATCCTCTGGGGAGACCCAGGAATAGGGTGAGCTTTATCAGCCTGTCATTTTGTACAAGGAGACAGGGCCAGAACACAGAGACAGAAATGAAGGAGCACCAGGAGTGCTGGTGTTCTGAGGATGATAGGCAGGCTATCTACAAAGAGGGGTAAGATGATAGGCAGGCGATCTACAAAGAGGGGTAAGATGATAGGCAGGTGATCTACAGAGAGGGGTAAGATGATAGTCAGGCGATCTACAGAGAGGGGTAAGATGATAGGCAGGTGATCTACAGAGAGGGGTAAGAATAACACAGGCCCGTGTGGCTCAGGGACTCTCCACAGCCAGAATCCCTGGTAGTTCATCTCAATAGAAAATTTTACAGTGTCTTCTCTGTCACAGGCACACACTCATCCTGCTGCAGTGTCTTCTCTGTCACAGGCGCACACTCATCCTGCTAGTGTCTTCTCTGTCACAGGCGCACACTCATCCTGCTAGTGTCTTCTCTGTCACAAGCGCACACTCATCCTGCTAGTGTCTTCTCTGTCACAGGCGCACACTCATCCTGCTAGTGTCTTCTCTGTCACTCACAGGCACACACTCATCCTGCTAGTGTCTTCTCTGTCACTCACAGGCGCACACTCATCCTGCTAGTGTCTTCTCTGTCACTCACAGGCGCACACTCATCCTGCTAGTGTCTTCTCTGTCACAGGCGCACACTCATCCTGCTAGTGTCTTCTCTGTCACAAGCGCACACTCATCCTGCTACAGTGTCTTCTCTGTCACAGGCGCACACTCATCCTGCTACAGTATCTTCTCTGTCACAGGCGCACACTCATCCTGCTAGTGTCTTCTCTGTCACAGGCGCACACTCATCCTGCTAGTGTCTTCTCTGTCACAGGCGCACACTCATCCTGCTAGTGTCTTCTCTGTCACAAGTGCACACTCACCCTGCTAGTGTCTTCTCTGTCACAGGCACACACTCATCCTGCTAGTGTCTTCTCTGTCACTCACAGGCACACACTCATCCTGCTGCAGTGTCTTCTCTGTCACAGGCGCACACTCATCCTGCTAGTGTCTTCTCTGTCACAGGCGCACACTCACCCTGCTAGTGTCTTCTCTGTCACAGGCGCACACTCATCCTGCTACAGTGTCTTCTCTGTCACAGGTGCACACTCACCCTGCTCCCCACTCGGAGTCCACTTTGTGCTCTGTGTTACTGTTGAGTAGCCATATATGTCTCTTGAAGATTAAGCCTTTGAATTCTCAAGGGCATTTAATCAGTTGGATACCATGAACCTCTGGGGGCTGATCCTCCTTCACCATGCTCTCTCTTCATCTCCTGTCTTGCACCTACTGCACCACCCACAAGGAAACCTCCGGTCACATCAATGTCTCTATGACAAGTATCCTACGGCTCAGTTCAGGACCCGTGGGCTCAGAGTTCCTAGGACCCCAGCTTCTGCCCCACTGCCCAGCTTCACACCCTGCTGTTTGCATTTTCTCATGAACTATGCATTCTCTGTCTTCTATTATCAATACACGTTTCCCGATTGGATTGTAAGCTCCTTGCATGCAAGGCCAGGCCTTGCTATAGGTTATACTTCTGTCCCCAGCCTCGGGCTGTGAAGTTGAGGACTGGTGACATCAGAGAGTACTGGGAAACACCTGTTCCCTGAGAGCCTTCATCTTTTTCAGGCATAGAACTAGAGGTGGCTGGTGAACTGGCTCACCTCTTCTGTAGAAATCATTTTACCTACCCCCTATTTTCCAGAACTGCTAGTCAGAGGGCAGGCCTCCTCCTGCTACCGCCCTTTTCAGAGAGCTAGCTCCCTTAAGTCCCCATGGAGATTGGCAGAGCCATTTTCAAGGGAGGCAGCCTGGATGCCTCCCCTGGACTCGGTGTCCCCTCTCTCAGGGACACGTTGGCTTAGCAGAGACTCAGCTGGCTCTCAGAATCCCAGCCATTTCCTGCACCAAAGCCCCCAGATGGTGTGTTCTATGGAACACAAGCCGAGGAAGGGAGGCATCAGAAAGGGAAGAGAGCCACCTGGAGCTATGTGCCACCAATTCGTTTGTCCCTCTGTCCTGTTCCTTCTGACAGATGTCTTGCTCACCAAAAGCATACAGACAGCAAAAAAAGCCTTCAGCACATGCCCTAGAGGCTCATTGGTCAGCGCAGCTCCCTGCTCTCTAATCAAGCCTTCCTTCCTCTCTCTGGCTGAGTTGGAAAGCTCTTGAGAGGTAGCAGATTGCAGGCACTGAAGGCTGGTGTCTTCTGTTTATCCACAGAGTGAGGACCGGCCAATGCAAGAGCCCTGTACTGTTCCTCCCATGTGCTGCTGGCTCTGCAGCCTTGAAGCAGCCGCCTGGGCTATCTACAGTGCCAGTCCCACCCCCGGGCTACCTCCCACTCCCCTGGCTATCTCAGAGGGAGCTGCAGGGGATCTGTCTCCAGGCAGGAGGACTCAAACCACAGTCTGAGGCAGTCCATGACCCATGTGCAGGACATAGCAATCCATTTACCAGGTCACAACTAGAAATAGTCACAGTGAAATAGGAAGGAATAAAACACAACGTGTGTGTGTGTGTGTGTGTGTGTGTGTGTGTGTGTGTGCTTGCGCACACTCGCATGCACACACACGTGTGCACACACACGTAGATTCAAAATGCATTTCCTGCTGTGTATGACAATCCTAAAGGTTTGCAAGACTTCAAAGAAGCAAGTCTTGCTGAACCCTGGCTCAGGATCTGGACTTCTGAGGCAGTGTGAGTCTTCTTCAAAGGTGGTCAGCTTTCTGCTACCACCACTCAAATGGGAACTCCCGCTATGAACAGGGCAGAGGGACGGAACTAGGGAAACCAAGAAACAAGGAAGAAAATCTCAGTCTTCTAAAGGTGCAAGTTGGGAAGGAGGAAGAGAGAAGCTCGGGAAAACAGGGCAGATACACGTGAATCTTCCCCTAATGTGGTAAGGCAAAGGTTCATTTTCGCTGCTGACAGAGCCTCTGACTGACCAGAAACAGTTGCAGCAACATGGCCATTAGAGGCAGGGCTCTCAGAAGTAAGGGTGATGTTTAGAGTGTGTCAGTGTCCCTAAGCTGGCATGTCAGCCTTGCATGTCTTACTTCTATAGAAGCTGTCCTGGTGAATAGGACACTCCAGGGTCAGTTTCCCTGGGGAAGCCTGTCCCACTCTGGCTATCCTCCTGTCCTTGCAGTTCCCAGATGGCTGAGATGAGGGAGCCCAGGTTCAGTTCTGAAGCTGGGCACTGTGGTACTGCTGTGGCTGTACTATCTCTTTGGAGGATGGGATACATAACAGTGTAGACAGACATAGCTGCTTGTATCATTGGCTTTGTGACTTAATGAACTTGGCTGAGACAGAAACAGGTACAGAATGAGTATGGAGTAGAGAGAACCTCTCTGGCTTGCCACCTAAAACAGCGTATTAGTTTCTTTCCTCTCACTGTGTTTGAATACTGTGACTGAGAGAGCTTACAGAAAGACAGGTTTATTGGGGATGATGGTTCCTGACAGATGAGAGTCCACCACCACCATGTGGGAAGCGTAGAAACCAGCAGACAGTCATGGCACTGGAGCAACAAGCTGAGAGCACACATCTTGAACCACAAGCATAGGCAGGCAAAGAGCACAAACTCAAAATGGTGTGTGTTAGTTGAAAATGGCTTGTTCCTGGACAGATCACACGAAGCCAACACAGTTTCCACAAAAGAGCTCCTTTATTGAAAGAGAGGAAGAAGCTAGGAAGAGAAGGAGAGAGAAGGAGATGGGTCAGGATCCCAGTCTTTCATCTGGGCATGACATAGGTTATCCAGGTGATGACAAGCACAGGTGATGAGGATGAGGCATGTACAGGGAGTGTGCAGCAGTTGCCATGGCAACAGAGGCAGGTGGGTCCTTGTCGCCTAGGACTGACATCATTGCTGGATTCAGAGGCTAGCTGTAAATAGCTTCTGATGCTAACAATGTGAGTCTTTAAACTCTCAAAGCCTACACCTCTCCAAGAGGGAGAGACCTCTCCAAGAGGACTATACCTCCTAACCCTTCTCAAACAGCATCACCCACTGAGGTCTAATTCAAATACCCAAGACTATGGAGGACATCTCAGTCAAACCACCACAGATGGAAGATTCTTCTCTGTACTCAGGCTAGCAAAAGCCTGTGGCTGGGGGCTGGAGAGATGGCTCGGCGGTTAAAAACACTGACTATTCTTCTAGAGGTTCTGAGTTCAAATCCCAGGAACCACATGGTGGCTCACAACCATCTGTAATGAGAACCTTCTTCTGGTGTGTCTGAAGAGAGCTACAGTGTACTTAAATAAATAAATAAATAAATCTTTTAAAAAAAAAGCCTGTGGCTATAGACATTTATTCCCCTTAGCTGTGACAGGTACCTGTTACCATTGTGCAAGACACAAATGGGCCAAGGTTGATGTCAGTAGGTGGACTAACTTCGCTCTGGGCAGCGGGACTGGCATCTCTTGCCTTCTTGGTCTCCTCATTGTCCTGCTTTGTCTGTGGCTGATTCCAGCACACAGTCCCAGGGATCTATGGCTTGTAATTTCACTAGAAACCCTTATGTGCAAATAGAGGTCCCTTGCCTCTAGGCTGGTCACTGGGAGATCTTTATGTGAAGAAAAGAGAGGCCAGCAAATGGCTTTTGACTACAGCACTGGCCACTGCTGATAACTCTATCTCTTCTGATGCTGGAGATAACGAAGCTGACAAGGAGCCAGAATCTAGTGACAACTACTCTTTGTGGCTTAAAGAAACGTGTTATATTTTGCCCCAGCTCATCTTTGGTGGTAAGCAGCATCCTCTGCTCCAAAGGCCCCCTCCTCACACCCACGTCCCCCTCCTCACACCCACGTCCCCCTCCTCACACCCACGTCCCCCTCCTCACACCCACGTCCTAACCTGGTCTTAGCACACCTCAGCCACACTGGAATGGGGCAGTGACCAGCAAAGGCTACTTTCTCGTAGTGAACAAGCAACGGCCGACACCAACCTCTGGGAGCTGTGATCAGGTAGGTGTGACCCCACAGTGGCACAGTGGCACAGTCTGGGTCCATGAGAATTATCTCTAAAATACCCCATGAAATGGGGAGATGGACCCACTGGTAAAGCACTTGCCTAACAAGGCTGAATAACTGAGTTTGACCCACAGAACCCTCATAGAAAGCCAAAGTAATGGCACACACTTGTAATCCCAGGAACACAGTAACAGTCACACAGAAGATGGAGACAGGTAGACTCCTGCATGCTCACAGATGAAGTTGGCCTAGTAAGATTCCAAATGAATGAAAGACCCTATCTCAAAAAATCCATAGGTGCCTGAGGAATGATACCAGACATCCTTTGACCTCCAAATGTATATACGTAAATATTCATGAGTGCACCTGCATACACAGTTTTACACACTTACACACAAATACACACACACAGGCAGACATACATACACATCACACACACACACACAGAGGCAAACATGCACACAAATACACACACATGCACACACACAGAGGTAGAAACATACACACACATGCACAGATATACACACACAGAGAGACAAACATGCACACAAATACACATACACACATGTGCACACATATACTAGGGTATCAATTCTTCTTACAAGGCTCACTGACTTTCTCCTCGCAGTGACTTTAGCCTTGAAGATGTGCTGATGCTTCACTGAATTCTCCTGACCAATGTCTTCTTGGTGGGCTGGGAGATCATTATTGACAGTGTGAGCAACAGCAGAAGACATGAAGTGGGGTCGGCCTCAGCCCTCATCACGGGTGTCTCTGTGGGAAGCAGCATAAGAAGAGAGACTTCACCTTGTCCATACTCTCTAAAGGGGAAGCTGGAGGTGTTTTCAGCTAAATGACTTCTGATGTTTGTCAGAGGGAAAGGTTCTCCCACTGCCTCATTAAAACCCACGTGGATCTGTGAGGCAGACTAGGACTGGGAGCTGCGACTGGGTCCAAAAGGATTTTGGATTTCTAGTAAAGCTATAATTGCTTGGAAGAGACTGTATTTTGCTGAAATCGGATTCAGATAGTATTGGCCTAATACCAGTCCCCGCACCCCTGAAGCACATTACAGCCGCTCTAGAAACTTCACTTACAGAGTTTCCAGATGACATGATTGTTTGTTTTCTCTCTCTCCTTTCTCTCTCCATCCCTTCCTCACTCCCTGTCCCCCCACCTCCGACATAGGGTCTTGCTATGTAACTCAGGATGGCCTTGTAACTCACCAATCCTCCTGCACCATCTCCAGAGCGCAGAGATCATAAGTGCATGTCATGATATATCCTTCATGCACCATCATTTGAGCCCCATACAGAAACTATTGGTCCATCCACATTACTGATGAAGAGTATGTAGTGAATGGTGAAGGCTCCTTAACAGTAGAAGCTCTATCTTAGGTATCCCAGCTTGCCCTGAGCTTTCAACATTAAGATGCCTGCGGGTCTTTAATTCAATTTGCCAAATGCATCTTGACACTGGCAGTGACCCAAGTAGCTGACCAACTGCTGACCAGTGGGTTTCTCACTGATCCAAAACATAGGCTTGGGTAGTATGCAGGGCTACCTACCCTCAAATGTGAGCTGTCTCATCGCTACTCAGAAGGAACCATTATACTCATGTAGCCAGGTTCCCTCTACAGAGTCTGAGATTCAGAGGGTGAAACCCAAGAGTTAGGGTTGTTTGGAAATTCTCAGCTGCTACCCACACTTGTGGCCAGGGACTGAGACTTGGCACCTCACCGACAGATTGTCTCAGTTAGCTAACAGCACCACAGGACAGTGTCTTCTCTTCCTCCATCCGTCTGAGCTCTGCTCTGCCTCTTTATATGGTTCTTCTCCTTTACCTCCTCCCTCTGCTGCCGAAGCCCCTCAGGAGGGAGCCTTGCCTGTGAGTCTCCAGTGTCATTGCCTCTTTCCCTCCCACGCCGTCCATCTCTGATTCTAGTGGTGACATTTCAATGCTTCAGGAGGATTCCATCTTGAAGGCTCTGATGATACTTCCTAGCCTTTCACTAGAGACTCCAAGAAGCATCAGGGACTTGAAGACAGACGTGATGAGCACACATAGGACTTGTCCATAATAGTCACCACACCAGGGCAGCCGACAGTGAAGGCACAGAGAGGACCCAAAGGCTCATCTGTGGAATGACTTCCACAGGGGAGAAAAGAGTGGTCTGGAGAAGAAGGACCCCATCTGGCTTCCCTGCCATCGGGGCTGAGGAGTCTCCAGCTTCAAGTGTTGTTGGGTAACAAAGCTTCAAACCACAGGCAAGGCAGTACAAGACATTGTGTAAGCACCTACGGCATCGGCCCCCACAGACAAACCCAGAAGAGATTTATCTCAGACAGGAAATGCTTCACACATTTGGATGTCACCATGTCGGTGAACCCCGACAGATGGGCCCAAGAACAGGAAAGGGTCTCGGCTGCTTCTGCTTGCAAAAAACGAGTGACTCCAAGTTAATCTGACCTGTTGGGTCCTTACACAAACAAGCATGGCCCACTGGCCCTCTGAGAGTGACATTTCCCTACCTAAACACGTGGTTGTTAATATACTGTTTTCCTGATGTCCAGAAGGGAAACCCCAAGGCAGGCCATAATCACCATCCATGATAGGAAGAAACTCCAAGGTCACAAGCCACATTATATTTTCCGGAGGGAGAAATATTGAATCATTCTATAGGAAGCCCTAAGATGGCTAGGGGTCAGGAAACGAGTGGGCTGTGTTTCCGCTGTGGGGTTAGATCTTGCATCTCTGCTGGCCAGGACTTCCGCCATGTCTGCTCATCAGGCATGCAAGCAGACAGAACAGCCCCTGGCTGCACTCTGGGACCCCTATGTCTCAGAGCTCTAGGGCGGAATGGCAGATTTTCATCAGCAATGGGAGTTGATCTGCCACTACTGCTAGTTCATTTCGCCTGTTGTCAGTGTTTCTAATATGTTGGAATGGCTTTCCCTGAACAGGCAGAGGATGAAGGAATCAAAGTGCCAGACAGAGAGCAAGATGGTTTGTGGGTTTAGAGAATTTTGCTGTGGTTCTACAGCAGCAACAAGGTCATTTTGTGATTATTCCATGAGCAGTGGCACCAACAGAAGAATGCCCAGTGTGAAAAAGGTGTGCTTAAAATAAGGTGAGGGGCCAGGGAGATGGCTCAGGAGATGATCACGCTTGCCACGTGAGCCTAACTCACAGAACCCATAGTGGAAGGAGAGAAAGATGTCCTCTGAGCTCTACACATGCACAGTGGCCCATGCACTAACAACAACAATAACAAATAATAGAGATCATGTATTTAAAAAATCTGTTTAAAATTAAAATAACGCATGGCTGATAGGACATGACATCTTACTGACACACATCTTGAAAAACCTAGCTTTGGTGGTCATGTATGAACCTTTATTAGCCTGAGAATGTATTCACAATGTTTCTTGTTTTTAAAGAAAGTGATAATGTGGTACACACAGAACAATATTATTCGTGATACAGGAGTGTGTGTGTGTGTGTGTGTGTGTGTGTGTGTGTGTGTGTGTGTGTGTGTGTGTGTGTGTGTGTGTGTGTGTGTGTGTGTGTGTGTGTGTGTGTGTGTGTGTTTGCATGTCAACAAAAATGTACCTGAGAAGATCTATTCATGATTTTTCCCTCTATTTTTCTTTGGATCTCTACCACCCTTAGCTTTGGGTCCTTCCCAGAGCCCCCCTGGTGCCTCTCCTTGCTGAGCACAGACTCTCTAAGACCAAGGGGTAAACCCCAGAATTTCTAGCCTTCTTGTATACACTTTAATATCTAGGACCTAGAATTCCTGAGGGCCCTGGTGACCTCTAGTCTGTTTCCAGGGACTCTCCAGACACAAGGGGGTAAGTCAAGAGCAGTCTTCTAAGGGGATATGGATGGAGTAGGCACACGGGGTTGCCTGTCTGTGTGTACATACAAGAGTCCTCATGATCCAAGCATAGGCATAGTGACAGACAGAAATATGGTAGACTGAGAAATGGGGTGGCCAGGGGCTACATTACCATAATCTACCACAGAACTTCAAAGAGTCTTAGAGTTCTAAATTTGAACCTGGACTTCCAGATGGTTTCAGAGGTAAGGATGGGATGCCTTTGTTTAGCAGTTCAGAGTCTGAATTTACAACTTCTAAACATTTAGACACATGGCATATGGTGCTCCTGTGTCCTCTTACTGTACGTAGATCAGCCACAGGAGAAACAAGGCTGGACTACTCTGGATTACTCTACCCTCTCCCCGCTCCAACCTCACTTTCATCATCTCTCTCTGTTAAGTCTCTCTCTTCTTCCCTATGCTCTTAAGGCCTTCTACCACACTCTACTATGCTTCTGCCTAAGTGTGGAATGTCCCTATAGGCTCATGGATTTGAACATGGGGTTCCAAACTTGAGAAGCTGTGGGGCTTTTAGGAGGAGGGGGGGGGTCTCACTAGAAGTGAGTCCCAGTGAGACACACTTGGAGGTTTATAACCCAGCTACTCCATTTTCTGTCCAGCCTCTGCTTCCTGAGGCACACAGGAGTGAGCCAGCAGATTTCTGCTTCTACTACCACAGCTGAGCACAGTGTCTGTCACCACACACTTCCATGCCATGGCAAACTGTTTCCCCTCAAACCATGAGCCAAAATAACCATTCCTGACCCTGACATTGCTGATTGACAGGTTTTGGGTTACATCAATTAAAAAAAAAATCCTAGCACATTGACATGGTCTGTTTTCATAATTCCATACCCAGGAATCAGGTATAAACAAAAATAAAATAAAATAAAATAAAATAAAATAAAATAAAATAAAAGATAAAAAGGGTTGATAACATCCATGCACTCGTAAAAATATCATTCCCATGTTGACAACCCTAGAAACAGTCTACGGAGTCACACTACATCCACATAGAAAAGAGCATAATCAACATGTAATGAACAACTTAGATTAATGGAAATTTTAGTAAAAAACAGATAAAGAGAGTAGTTGTGGCAAGGTTTGGAGATACAGTATAATCCTTCCAGAAGCATACCTAACTCCCGTTTGTGTGTGTGTGTGTGTGTGTGTGTGTGTGTGTGTGTGTGCACATATAAAAGAGAAACAAACCTACCAGAGCATTAACTGTGTCCATTTGCATCTGATAAACAAAGGTTTGGAAGAGGATGCTTCCCTCTTACACCATTTGTCTTCCTGAAATTACCAAGTGTTTCTATAGAATCAGGGTAGAATGTAGACCTACTACAGATGGGAAAACTGACATCAGAAGAGAAGTCAGCACTCATGATGTTCTTCCTCTAACCAGAGACACATCAGGCAGCTGCAGACCACACTGCTGCACGGCTGGACACAGCTCAAGTCCTGGAGGGGTCCAACCAGCAGCTCGTGAGCCACGTGAGCCCCCAGAGGAGCTGTGGATACAGGCTTATATAAAAATCATAAACTTGCTTAAAATATTCTGACTTTGGTTGTCCTTTTACGCTGTGTTGCACAGTTCTTGAGGGTGAGACTTGTAGGTGACGTCATGTCACAATGTCAAACAGATGTACATGCTAAGACATGTCAAAGGTAGAGGGAGAGTGGGGAAGCCCCCTGTTCTGTATTTATTCTTGTGGGACTGTGAAAGGCAGCCTGATTTCTGGTTGAGCTAGACTTACTCTGGAGACCCAGTAGAAACTCTACAAGGGACGGAACAGTGAGCCATGCTCCCAGACAGACATGCTCCCAGACAGACATGCTCCCAGCCTGACACCACGGAGCCCCCAGCTCCATAATCCTGTGACTATAAGTCACACAGACAATGTCCCAAGCTCCTGGCATTCTGGCTAGACTCCACCCTCACAGTTACCTGACAATAACCAGGTATGCTCCTCCCCACAGTTACCTGGAAACAAGGTAGCCCAGCCCACTGTAAAAGGAACTGCTTGGCCCCTCCTTGCTCTTTTAAACTTGTACCTCTCATTCTCATCTCTAGCCCTCCTTCTCTCCCTCCTCCCCCCCCTTCCACGTGGCCATGGCTGGCTTCTCTCTTTCTACGTTCTCTCTTTCTCTCTGCCTTTCTACAATAAAGCTTTAAAACTATAGACCATCTCTGCTCATCAAGACCCACCATGATTGATGATGGACTAGGCTTTCCTCTAAAGAGTCTAACCTCCTGCCGGAAGGCCTTCCTGCACTCCAGCCATGGACTGGACCAAGGACTCTTGCCCACGTGGGAACCACCCAGCACCCCCTCTCCCCTGCCCTCTTCTCCCTTCGACCCTGGGGCTGACCAAGCTGCCCTCAGGGCAGTAGCTCAGCTCTTCCACGGTGTCCAGCCACATCCTGCGATGCCCAAGAGCTAGAACCTGCCATCTCTGGCCCCCGTGAAGCCAGAGACCTTTGATTGCACCCCTCTCCACCCCTCTCCCCAGGACTAGGGTTCCATGGCTTGCCACCGCCAGACGCCCACCTGGGGCCATGTGGTAAGCTCGCATCAGTCCCTGGGTTCTCTCCCACCTCCTTTATTTCCCCATGCCCATTGCCTGACATATTCTTATTGTCATTACTTCATAAGCTCTCCCAGGTAACAGAGGAGGATCCTGCTGTGTGCTCTCTCCCTGCTTTTCTCCAAAGTGGTCCAAGCCTAGGTTGGGAATAGGGAGCTTCATTAGCCTTCTTGCTTACATCTTATGCAGGAGGTCAAGAGTCCCCAAGATACTGTGAATTAGTCATGGGTCCTGGAATTTAGACCCCTGGAGAGCAGTCTCTCCAGATAAAATCTAGAGATGTAACTAAGCATCCTGAGCTTTTGTGTCTGTCTGTCTGTCTGTCTGTCTGTCTGTCTGTCTGTTTGTTTGTTTGTTTGTTTGTTTTTCAAGACAGGGTTTCTATGTATAGCCCTGGCTGTCCTGGAACTCACTCTGTAGACCAGGCTGGCCTCGAACTCAGAAATCCGCCTGCCTCTGCCTCCTGAGTGCTGGGATTAAAGGCGTGCTCCACCACGCCCAAGCTTTTGTTTCTTACCTGCCAAACAAAGATTATTCTCAACTTCCAAATCCTTTTTTTTTGTTGTTTTGTTTTTGTTTTTCGAGATAGGGTTTTTCTGTATAGTCCTGGCTGTCCTGGAACTCACTTTGTAGACCAGGCTGGCCTCGAACTCAGAAATCCGCCTGCCTCTGCCTCCCGAGTGCTGGGATTAAAGGCGTGCGCCACCACGCCCGGCTAAATCCTTTTTTTAAACTGTAACTATATAATGTTCGGTTCACACCTCCTCTTAATTCTAGCATCTAAGAGTCATTCTCCCAGGAAAGGCCCACACTGCAGAGCATTTACTGGGTTGTGTTTGCTGCCAGAATTTGGCTATTTACTTCTGAGTCAGGTTTGCATTCCAGTAAATTCCTCTAGCAGAAGGCACAGAAGAGAAGACATCTTACCCCCTGTGGCCTCCGCAGCACATAGTGTGTAGTCAGGAACCAGGAAGACTCACAGAGCTGAGCACAAGGCCTTGGCTTTGCTTGGTGGCTAAGAACGAAGCTTTGTAAAGCCACGGTGGGAGCAGAAGGAGTCTGCTTTCAGTTTTCCTGTGGGTAATGGAGGTCAGCGTGCCATCTTGTCTCACTGTGGATGGGAGATGGACATAGATGGATGAGATGCTCTGGAAGGGTATCTGTCACAATGTCTAGTGTGGCCTTGAGCATCAGCCCTGGTTTCTAACAGTTATGGAAATGTCCATCTTCTCAGGTTATGAAAATAAGTCAGTAGGAAAATGCTGACCTGGCACGCGAGAGGTCCTGGGTTCAATCCCCAGCGCTACACAAGCGAGGAACAGTGGCAGGCATCTGCAACCTCATCTAGCGCTACACTGCTAGAGGCAGGAGGGTCTGACTGGCATTCACGGTTATCCTCAACCGCAGTAACTGACTCCAGGCTAAGATACAGGAGACCCTGCTTCATCCCCAATCTGGCTCTTTCTTTCTCAGAAGGACAAAATGTAACATCATCTCCAGCACCAGGAAAGCAGTCGGTGTCAAACATGACAGCTTGAGACCTCCAGGAGCCCCTAACCACTTGGCTGACTACCCTGAGCCATTCTGGCACAGCAGGAGACAGTGATGTCCAGAGACTGCTGAGCAGTATCTTTTGTTTCCTCTTGGCCTTCCTTGCCGGAAAGCAATACCTTACAGACATCCCAGCAAAGCCTGCAGTGCTTGCTTGCTAAGTCCTCACCCAGCAAAAGGGCCTGTCGGAAGTAGTTTGCTTCAGAGCAGGAACAGAATGTGACAAACTCTGTCCCCATGGAGAGTTACGGGCACCAGACAGTTGGCAGCTTTGGGCTTGGTAGTGCAATGATAAGACCTTGGCTTCCTCAATTGAGGTCCCATTTGGACCCTGCTTGCCAGCCCCAGAAGGTCAGGTGCCCAGCTATGGAAATGAGATGCTTTTCTCTTCTCTACATACCCCCATGTCTTTTGTGATGGTTTTTCCTGTCCTTCGGGAAATGCGTGTCTTTGTGGCACCTGTCCTCTGCCCTCCTTTTGTGAGCAGACCTAGCGAAGATCCATTTAATTTCCAACCCCGGTGTCCATCGATAAATTGCCTCTGTTCTGTCTTGGGAGGGGTGCCGACATCCTCCTCCCTCGGCCGCCTTTCCTCCAGTACAGGGAGTGTTTCTCATTATCTGCCTTGACCTCTGGTGCAAACCTCTTTTCATCCTCTCCTTGGGCTTTTCTTATCATACTTCACCCTCCCTCAGACTCATCCTGCAATCGGCCACGTCCCTCTCAGCACCTGGTGTGCCCTCCTTGCCTGTGTCCTCTGCTGTAACCTTCATTATTCCCCTCCCCTTCATCCATCCATCAGAGCCCCAGGAAGCTGAAGCGCCATTCTTGCCCTCCCTAAACCTTACACTTCAGCCATCTTGCTTCCAAGCACTCCCAACCTGCTTGACACAGGACAAAAGGCTGACATGTAGGTGAGCTCATCCCAGAACTGCAGGAGTGGCTCCCTGCTGATACCTCCTGTGTGCTCCATGTCACGTCACATGACCAAGGTAATGCCTGCCCCCAAACCCGGTCTAATGGGGTTTACTGTTAAATCGGTAGGAAAGAGAGATACATAGGTAGATACCTTAGGTTGGCTGGCCAGAGAGCCCACACCATCCCAATCTCACAGAGGCTCCATAGTTCAAGCTTTTGAGAGTCAGACAGTCATGCCAGCATCTGTCAGAAACACATGAACAGTAAGCTGGGGGGAGTCAGCATCCCAACATAAGATAACAGTGTGCTCCTTTCTATGCCTTGGCACCTACAAAGCTGGGATTCTAGCACCTGCCATGGTTACAGCTCCACGGGAGAGTCTTCATGGTGTCCTAGCTGATTCCTACCTCTGAGATATCCAGTGTCCTGGAGCTGTGTCCGGCTCACAGCTGTGTTCCTTCCGGAATGACCATAAAAGACTTCGTTGCCTTCCATGTATGAGACAGGCTATGTTCTCAGGGAATTATTGCTTCTTACACTGTCATTCCAATTACCTAACCAAAATAACAGGCCTCAAAGGTCTTTGAGAACATTACTGAGACAACAGTGGCCACAAGAGAGAGCCTGGGAAATCTCTGATTGAACTAAGACTGGAAAGACCACGAACATAACACAGAGAAGGGGCAAGGTCGAGCGGGTCCAGACTAAGTAATGGCTCAGCCAGGGGACCCATGAGAACACGGGCAACCCGGGCAAGCTTAAGTTTCTAGTCCAGGTTCCCTTCTTGGTCTTGTGTGGCGAGCATCCCTTCTGCTCTCCTCAGGCTCACCCACTCTCATGCCTGGTTTTGTCCTTCCCCAAGACATCTCCCTCCCCTAAACTCTTTCTTTCCATCCTTAGCATTCTTAGGCTTAGGCTCAGGCCTGAGCAAGGAAAGGTAGCAGGCCGGTGCCAGGAGTACCCACCAGCCTCCCTGACAGGGCTAACGACAGGTGTCTCAGCCAAGGAGAGAGTGATTTCAAAGTCAGGGCTCTAGTCCCTGCAAGGAACGGAGGCTTTGATAGGAGACCAAGCGGAGACACAGTTCTCAGAAATGGGGCACAGGGCGGGGAGCTGACAAGAGAGACCAAGGTGGAAGCACACATACAAGAACAAGCCAGCACCAGAGATGGGGACCAGCTGAGAGGAAGCTGTGTATTTATAACCAGGGAACATCACAGACTACTTTAATGTCCATGGGGGGGGGGGGTTGTCAGTAAATGAATTATGGTCCCATGCACGGGAGAATACTGAACCACATGAAAAAATTCTCTGTACAAACACACAGGAAGAGGGAACCCTCCTTAGATCATGTCAGGCCGAAACTGAAACCGCTAGTTCCAAGCTAATTTGAAAAATAAAGTGTGCCTTAGTTAGGGTTTACTGCTGTGGATAGACACCATGACCAAGGCAAGTCTTATAAGGACAACATTTAATTGGGGCTGGCGTGCAGGTTCAGAGGTTCAGTCCATTATCATCAAGGCAGGAACAAGGCAGCATCTAGACAGGCATGGCGTGGGAGGAGCTGAGAGTTCTACATCTTCATCTGAAGGCTGCTAGGAGAATACTGACTTCTAGGCAGCTAGGATAAGGGTCTTAAAGCCCATGCCCACAATTACAGCAAGGCCACACCTACTGCAACAGGGCCACACCACTCCAACAGGGCCATGCCTTCTAATCTTGTCACTCCCTGGGCTGAGCATGTACAAGCCTTCACAACAAGTATTTGATACACTTAGTTAGAAACTATAGGGAGGGAATGGAGAAAGACTAGAAGGGAACAGACTAAAACATTATCTGATTGGACAGAACACAGGTGACTTTAGTTGTTTTCTGTCTGTCTCTATTTCCCAAAATTTCTCAACTAAAGCAGAAAGTATTAAGGAGGAAGAAACAAATAAAAGCCATCTGCTTTTGATAATTTAATAATAGTAGCTTTTCTATTAGTGCATAAGAGACACGTATCTCCTAAATCGGTGGACTGATTGTTCTCTCCACTTGTGAAAAGTGAGCAGGTAGGAGGACTGTTGGAGCTTAAGCAACACAGGGGAGCCTTCCTCAGATGAGGCATAGCAGGGTTGCAGCCCCGCCCCGCCCCGCCCTGGCCCTGCCCCGCCCCCTGGCCCCACCCCCACCGCCCCACCATAACTGCCATTCTGCCAAGGCTGGGTCCCACATTCCCATCTGGTACAGTAACTACTCAAAGCACTCCTGAAGCTCTGGGTGTCTGGTGGGGGTCACCCAGGAAGTGAGGTCAGAAGCTGCTGTGGCAACATCAGGACCGCACTGTCCCTCTAGTGCCAGGGCATGCAGTCTGTGGCCAGCAGCCCTGTCACTGACCCTGGACTAGCTACATCTGACAAGCTTGCTCCTTCATTTGTAAAGTAGGAACAAACAGGATCTGTGCTGGGTATGGGAGAGCACTTTAGCCTCAGCGCTAGGGAGACAGAGGCAGGAGGATGCCTGTGAGTTCTGATCTACATAGTAAGTTCCAGGTCAGTCAGGACTACACAATGAGATCTTGTCAAAATGAAACAAAACAAAACACAAAACAAGCAAACAAACAAAACACCCAGAGAGGTAAGACTATGCATTAAAATAAAATAAAAAGGTGAATAGCATTTACCCTTGTGGGTAGGTGTGGAGTTTAATGAGGTAAGTCTTCCTAGTTGTGCTGTATATCACATACATGTGTCATGTTCACCATTATCACCACATCTAGAAAGTTCTGAGAACATAAAACACATTTCTGGACCCTGTCAGAGTTCTCAAACTCCCTAAAGCACACAACCAATCCACACTAGAGAAGGGCTTGTAATCCCATGCCTACACTCCTCATGACGTGCTCTCCCTGGGGAGTGTACCACTGGCTGTCCCATTCAGGGAATTCTGCAATCATTACGTTTCCATAGAAAGAACCTCACCCTCTGAGAGCCATGTGAGGCTTCAGTGAAGCGGCCATGGTCTCAATCTACAGTGAAGCTGCCATGGTCTCAGTGTGGCAGAACCTCACCCTCTGAGAGCCATGTGAGCTTCTGGTGATGCGGTCATGGTCCCAGTGTGGCAGAGCCTCTGTCCTGTCCTTTCTTTCACCCTGGTTTCTTTCTTTAAAGACCCAGCCAGCCACCCTGGAACGAGCCTCTCAGCTGTTTCTGCTCCCATTGCATGGCTGCCTGGCTCTGGAAATCATGTGATCTCACCCAAGGAACCAGTCCCAGCCCCTCCGGGCACAGAAGCCCCTGCCCTTGGACAGAACTCTCCACATCAGTTTCTGAGGATCACAAATGTGTGGCTGTCTTCCTGGGCCTTGACTACCTGACATCTGCTCGTGTGTCTTGAGGATTTTTTTAATGATACATAAACACATTGAAGTAAAATAAAAGCCAACAGGAGCCATTGTCTTGGGCTTCATTCATTGCAATTGAATTGGAACTTTGTTTTTAGAAAGAGAAAATATGTATAAACCAACTGTGGAGGTGTATGCCTGTAATTCTAGTACTCAGGAGGTGGAGGCAGGGGAATCAGAAATTCAGGGTCATACTCAGTTACCTAGTAAGTTCAAGGGAAGCCTGAGATGCAGGAGACCCCGTCTCAGAAAAATAAATAAATAAATAGATAGATAGATAAACCAGAGAGAAAGAAAGGCAAGTGGGCCAGGGATACAGCTCAGCTGGCCAAAGTGCTCGCTTCTCAAGCATGGAGACCCCAGTTCCATGCAAAACACAAATAAAAATAAATACATAACCTGAGTGTGGGGGTGCATGCTTGTAATCTCAGACTTACAGAGAGAGACACAAGGAAAGTCCCTGGGGCTCATTGGCCGGCCACCCAGGTCTGGGCCAGAGCAGAACCCTACCTGAAATAATAATTAATAATAATAATAATAATAATAACAATAATAATAACAATAATAATAATGACAACCAAAGCAGAACCATGATAGACCACCTGACACCAAAGTTTCTGGTTTCCACATACACATGCACATACATGCCTACACAGCTGCACACATGTAGACACACGAGAGAGAGAGAGAGAGAGAGAGAGAGAGAGAGAGAGATTAAAGAAAATTTGCTTTGGAATGTCTCATTTGCTTCTGAGAACCTAACATCTGTCCCCATGTTGGGGTGTAGGGATCGTCATCTTTACCTCTCTTGTTCCTAAACTTTCCCTTCCTTCCATCTTGGAAAGCACAGTTTCACCTTGATGTGTCACAGGCAGCATCCCATTCTATTCTCCTCCTCAACCTAGGGCACCGTAGTCATAGGCTTTTGTACCAAGCTGACTGACATTGGTGATACTAGGGGCCTCCTTCTATCACTGGGACACAATATGTGAAATAAACGGCTTAAAAGGAGGAATGATTGTCTGGGGTCGTGGTCTCAGAGGTCCCAGTTTGTGCCTAGCTGGTCCTGCTTCTGCTGAGCCACTGGTGAACTAGTGTCATGGTGGGAAGCATGTGGGAGAGTGAATTTATTCATCTTACTGTGGCCAACAAGGAGAAAAGGAGACAGGAAGATGCCAGAGCCCTGGTGTCCCCTGTAAAGAAACAGCCCCATGACCTAACTTTCTTATACTTGGTCCCAGCTCCTAAAGCTCTCACTGCTTCCCTATAATTCTACAAGCTGGAGACACAGCGTTTGACTCATAGCCTTTAGAGGACATTTAAGATCCAAACCACCAGGCATGGTGGCTTGAAACTATAATCAATGCTCTCCAGACATAAATGTTTGAGGACAGAGAGCTCAGGTCAACCTGGGCTACAGAGCCTCAGCTACAGATCCTGGGCTATGGAGCAAGATTCAGTGTAAGAAAAAAAAAATCAAGCATTAAAACTATATTTTAAAAGTGCGTGAGGACTGGAGAGAACTCGCTGTTCTTACAGAAAACTCAAGTTCAGTTCCTGACACCCACATTACAGCTCAGCATTTGTAGCTCCAGTTCCAAAGGATCTGATGCTCTTTTCTGGCCTCCACAGAACCAGCCATGTCTTGGTACATATGCATACAAAATACTCATTAAAAAAACAGTGATAGAAAAAGTCCACAGAAGGCCATGGAAATACACTTCATTATACTGCTAATAACTGGAAACACTCACTACTCAACTCCAAGATTCTATCTCACAAAAATATTATAAAGTATCCAAACCAAAACTCTAACTCCATTCATACAGTCAGTCTTCTGCTCATCAAACATAGTAGCTACTATGTATCACATGTGCCTGATTAGGGAAGTAATCTGTTGTGGAGATCCACGCTACAGTTGCCATACTCAAAACCTGAGAATTTCAAGTCACAATGCTGGTGAATATCTTGCTAGCTGGGATGTGGAAGAAAGTGAGACTTGGGAATGTCCTCAGTGTTCTCGGTGTGAGCACATCTGGGAAAAGCTTTTGCCTTGCCATGTTTCCACCTCTCTTATCACTCAAGGCTCTGTAGAGAAGAACAGACCAAGGAAAGAGTCCAGGGTCCCAGATGTAGCATAGAGAAATGCAAACAGTTCCTTCCAATTTGGTTTCTTCCCATCACCACAGCCTGGAGTGAAATGTCACAGACAGAATGACCAGAGGTGCCTCTTGAACCACAGCTGTTTTAGTCACAGTCTCCAAACTCATGTTTGAGTCAAGATACTTCACAATCTGGACAAGTGACAGATTTGAAGAGGAGAGAGAGAAAAAAAAGCATACCATGGAGTTGCCAGCCCGAGCAGATTTCCCTATGACAGAAGATGACAACAATAAGACAAAAGACAGATTTTTGACTTCAAGAAATGCTCTCGTCGTTATGGCCAGAGACAGAAATTTAAGGCAAACACTCCATTGTTTTTCCACTGTTTGGAAACATGGCAAAAAGAAGATCTTGCCATTATTCTTTGCCTCTTTCACTGTGTCTGTCTGTCTATCTCTCTGTCTATATGTCTCTCTTTATCTGTCTCTCTATGTCCCAGTCTGTCTGTCTCTTGTCTGCCCTGTTTGTCTGTCTGTATGTCTGTATATGTCTGTCTCTGTTTCTGTCTGTCTGTCTCTCTGTCTCTGTCTCTCTGTCTCTGTCTCTTTCTCTCTCCCTCATTCTATCAGAAGTAACATTTTTTTTCTAGCATTAACAAATGACTGGCAATGGATCTTCTGGTGCCTGGAACAGAGGAAAAGGCCCACAAAGCAAAAAGCCTGCGTGGGAGACCACAGGAAATTGCAAAGCTGCTAAGAAAACAGAGGCCCCTGACAGGCAGCCTCCACAGCGTTAGCCTCTTAAATATGATGAAAATATTATCTGCCTTATTGATCATCAGCTCCCTAAATAGAGCAGAGCTGTTTATAACAACCTCAACCAGCGACTGTAAATGTGTAAAAGATCAACGGGATGCCCTCACAGCCCAGCTGTCTACCTACAGCCAAACACCACACAGGGCACAGAAAGCATCCTGCGTTGATTGTGGGAGGTCTGGGGATCCGCAATCATCTCAAACGTTGCCAGATCTTAACTGCAAAAGACAGTCTTCCTTGAAGGGTCAGAGAATATGTTCCCATATTATTTTTTATCTCCCAGGAAAATTCGGATTTTTTCCCCTCATTTTTCCATTTCCTTAGATTGACAGAGCTGAGTGGAGAAACTGAAGATCACTCAGCTCGTTGCATACAATTCACGGTGTAGAAAACCGTGTACCCCAAAGACAGGAAGCTACCTTCCCCAAGTCTCCCTACACAGCTAGCCGCAGAGCTGGGACTAGAACTTGGTCATCACTCAATACTCTGGGGAACTGAGTTTTAAAAAGTGGTCCTATGTGTAGATGAGCTGAGTGGCTTTGTACAGAGAGGCAGCTTTCTTTGTTAATAAATTGAATTTCAGTTGTCAGCTTGATTGGATTAAGGGAGGGACAGAACTGCGGCTCAGTGGCTCAGAGCAATTGCTGCTCTTCAAGAGGATCCTAGTTTGGTTCCCAACACTCACATCATGGAACTCCAGCTCTGGGCCATCCAGCACCCTCTTCTGGCCTTCTTGGGCATATGTGCGTGTGCACAGAGTGCACATACAGTCACACATATACACAGAATGAGCAAATAAGTAATTGTACCTGGAGTATTAATGAGGCACTCATTTGAGTGTTTCTGTGAGGGCTTTTCCAAAGAGGCTTAACTGAGTGAGGAAAACCTATCCACCCCATAAACTACGTATGGTCCCAAACAAAAAGAAAGAAAAGAGAAAGCTAGCAGCCAGAGATACAATCCCTCCTCTACATCCTGGCCTTCTAAGAGGTGAGGCGTCCCAGCCACAGCTGGAAGCCAGCATGCCTCCCCTCGGTGATAGACCCTCCCTCTCTCTAACCAGGAGCCCAAATCAACCTTTCCTCCCATAAGCTGCGTTTCATTGAATGTTTTGTCACAGTCATTAGAAAGGTGAGAAAAGAAACTAATACCCAGAGATTGCACACCCTCAGAGATTGCACACCCTCAGAGATTGAACACCCTCAGAGATTGCACACCCTCAGAGATTGCACACCCTCAGAGATTGCACACCCTCTATGGAAGCCAGTTCCCACCAGCAACCCTGCCTGGGGTATTCCCTACAGCCGTGTGTCTGACACTTGGTCCCCATTGGCAGTACCATCTGGGGAGGTTGTATAAAACTTGACATGTAAGATATATGTAGGTTGACATGTAAGATATATGTAGGTTGACATGTAAGATATATGTAGGTTGACATGTAAGATATATGTAGGTTGACATGTAAGATATATGTAGGTTGACATGTAAGATATATGTAGGTTGCCAGGTTGGTCCTCCAAGGTGGTATCTACCCCTGGAGCCTGCCTGATATCCCTGCTTCCTGTATGCTGCGACAATGTCACCAGTTCCTCCAAGCTCCTGGCTGACACCGAGGAGCCTGTTCTAACTACCTATCCTTCACTACTATATCCTCTGAGACTATGAGCCAAAATACCTGTCCTCCACAGACACACACACACAGTTTTTTCTGCCGGGTATTTGATTATAGCAATTAGGAAAGTAGCTGGTACACCACCCATATGCTCTTGAGGTGTGGGGCAGCCTTAAGATTTCTAGGGGGCACACAGAGTTGACTATGTGGGTGTCTGTAACTGTGAAAGACAAGCATGCACCTCCCCGCATGGTTATTCTCCTAAACAACATTCATATTTGTGGGACTGTGTGTGAGCACATGTGTGTAAACTTTATGAAGAGCCACTCATTCTAAGAGTCAGGCTAGTATCCCTCTGGCCCTAAACCTTAGGTGCCTCACTCTCCTGTCCTGGTTACCACTTCTCATCTCTTATGCTGTTGTATAGGAAGCTTTCCTTACCGACAGCAGAGTGGATGGGCCCTTGAGACAGAACTCAGAGCCTTTGTAGACACGGCTACAACAGACGTGTGAACCCCTGAAGAACTGACGAGTTCTACTCGGTTCTCTAGGGAAGCAGATCAGGTTGCATGTGTAGATATTCTAAGGTGGGTGTTACTAGAATAGCTTACGTGGTCGTGGCCAACAGTGGCGTGCTGAAGAGGCTGAGACCCGGGAGCTCTGTCCCCAGAAAAGAGGCTGAGACCCCGTAGCTCTGTCCTCAGAGAAGAGGCTGAGATCCGGTAGCTCGTAGCTCTGTCCTCAGAGAAGAGGCTGAGACCCTGTAGCTCTGTCCCCAGAGAAGAGGCTGAGACCCCGTAGCTCTGTCCCCAGAGAAGAGGCTGAGACCCCATAGCTCTGTCCCCAGAGAAGAGGCTGAGACCCGGTAGCTCTGTCCCCAGAGAAGCCAGGTGATCAGCAGTATCAATCTGATGCTGAAGGCCAGAAGGATTCCTGGAGCCTCTGGTCCTTAGTTCACACTTGAAGGCTGGAAGAAGTAGGAGTCTGTGTCAGCACAGGAAAGCAGCTGTAGCAATGAGGCTGGAGCGGGTTGGCAGCTGAGCAGACCGCCTCTCCCACATCAGCTTCTTTTCTAAACACCAGGGCCACAGGCAACTTAAGGAAGAGCTCATACTGGCAACTTAAGGAAGAGCTCATACTGGCAACTTAAGGACGAGCTCATGCTGGCTCCCAGTTCCAGTGGATAAGACTCCATCATGGAGGACAAGCATGGCCAGATTGGAAGCGGGAGCAGAGAGCTGAGAATTCGCATCCTCAAACCACAAACCTGATGCAGAGAGAGTGAACTGGAAGAAAGTGGGGCATTTTATCCTCAAACCCTTCCTCCAGTGACATACTTCTTCCAATAAAGCTACAACAACCAACCTTCCCAAACAGAGCCACCAACTAGGAACTAAAGTGTTCTCATGCCCAGGGCTGTGGGGGGCAATTTTTATCCAGACTCCCACCACTCTGATCTCTATGCTTGGACAGTCCATCCTGCAAGGATCTTCCCTGTCCTGGAAACGTCCTCAGAGACCTTCCCAGATGTGCAATTCCCATTGATTCTAGGACTCACCAAGCCGACAATCAAGACTGACTACCCTACAGGTAAAACTGACTCTGTCGTGAGTTTTAGTTCCAAATTGCAGCTGACCCCGAGTAACATGGCCTTGAGCACTTTCTGATCTTTGATTTCCCATCTCACCTCCCAAAGACCTAAATGTATCACCCCAGTAACGTGGGTATTGATCCCCCTCTTTTCAAATGCCCGGCTCACTCACTACTTCATGGGCTGCTCTTTTCCAGAGTCATCTTCCTCCTTCCTACCATCTTCCCCCAACATTCTGGAAGACTGAGAGGTGGCTCATGGTCTACATCTGCCCACCCCCGCTGGCTGTGAACACTCTCACGACTCCCTATACAACACCTTCAAGAGGTGTGTTTGTTTTTGCAAGGATATCACTTTTGATATGCTCTATATCTTCTTAAGTACAAGAACAACATGGGTGAACTGGTGATTTTAAGTATATGAATGGAAGGAATAATAGAAAAAAACCACTAAAGAATGGGAGACTGAAATACAAGGAAAGAATTTTCCCATCTCTATATACAGAAGAGAACACAGAAGGCAGCACAGAACATCCACACTCTTGTTCAGAGGATCATCAGTCCCGACCCTAGCCTGCACTCCTCCCAGAACTCTGCCCATCCCACTCCCATGATGCTGTGCCCACAACCATCTCAGCTGATGGGCAGGATACAAACGAACGTGTTTTAAGTATGTAACGGGTAATTGTCTAATCGTTTCACTTGATATGTGTCTCGGTGTTTAACTAAATAACTGCAATACTATGCTGTCTTCCTCAGCCCAGTGTTCATCTTGCAAACTACTCGGACAGAGAGCTCGGTCTGGCAGTACCTACCATCTGTAATCACCAGTTGGACCCTATTAAATAACCTTTTCCCCACGGTGTTAGGGATCAAACCCAGGACAAGCACAAGTGAGACAAGTGCTTGCCACTGGGCTGTACCTACAACCTCCAATTCCATTTTGGTAATTAGAAATAGCCAAGCATGTCAGTGTCGGCGCTCAACTCACCCTTGGCTTCGCTCTGATCCCTACATGACTGAGTTGGCTCAGACACGAGGTGTCTGCATGGGGAAGAGCTGGGTTCCATGGCAAAGCCTATGGCTCCTGAAAGCAGCTGAAGAGAGGGTAAGAGGATGGATGGCCTGTGTCGGGCCATCCGTGGGCAGGAAGGGGACACCTGTGTTCCTGTCTGCTCCTCTTCTGCTTGCCCTCTGCAGAGGAAACACAGTTGTAATGTCCTCTTGACACAACAATGAGGAGAAATGGACACGAGCTGTTTCTTCACCTTTTCCTCTGCCGGGGCTCTGCGGGGACGGAGTGTAAGCATCAACTGTGTTTTGGAGGGTGCAAGAGGAAGTTGCTGTCATTAACCCGATGTGGGTCGGTGGCCCTGGGCTACAATGGATGGAGGTGGAGATTTCAGCAGGAAAGGAAAAGAAGGCTTTTGACCCATGAACTTGAGTCTGGGTCTGGTGTCACTGTGCACACCTCAGATAATGCGGGAGCGATATCTTCAAAGTCAGCACAGACAAGGGGGCTGGAGCAGCTGTCTGTGGGCGACTACCCCCACAGAACAGAACCCAACTTTAACAAACAGGAAATTTTTCCTTCCACAGCTTCAAATGGGAAATAAAAACACCACTCTACAATGACTCTTGCTGTTTGTTTCATGTTTCTGGGACACCATTCCAATCCCTGAGATCCAAGCAGGTTGTTTTATATACTTTTTCTTCTTCTTCAACAACAACAACAACAACAAAATATCCAACTTCAGATTCTGGCCTGACCTGGTGGTCCAAGCTTCAATCCCAGCTACTTGGAAGCTTGAGATGGTGTGAAGACAAGTTCAAGGTTTACCTAGGCTATGGAGTGAGTTCGAGGCTATTCTGGGCCACTTAGCAAGACCATGTCTCAAAATTTAAAGTTAAAAAAATAATAAACAGACAAACAAGGAGGAGCCTATGGAGGCAGCTCAGTAGCACAACACTTACAAACCACAAGGCCCTCGTATCGCTTCCTAACACTGAGGAGAAATAAAAACCAAACAAACCTACATAAAGTATAGCCTATGGTTCTGAGCATGGCAGGTGTCAGTGTGCTCTCTCTTCCCTTTCCCTTGTCTTCCCATACTGACACCTGAGAAAGTGTCTTACTTCCTACAAGGTATAGCACAGTACATCCCATCCAGTGAACAACACCGTGCCTTAACATATAGCTTCGAGAATCGAGTATACATGTTTGCACACAAGGCTACACCTTAGAACCGCATCCACATACATGATAGGGGAATGATATCTAATTTCATTGTAGGAAGTAGCTAACAGATTTTCTAGTTGTCACAAGGACCTTGGCTCACATTCAGTTCTAAATTATGTGCAGAATTTGCAGAACCGGCAGGAGCCCCTTGCCTGGCCTCTCAGGAACAATGCTGCTGCGTCAGAGTCCCACGGGATGAGAACATTTCTGGTAATCACAACTTGAAAAGTAAAGGCAAATTTAATTTTAATTTGCCTTTGTCTCTAAAACACTGGCATCCCAATACATAATCACCATAAGCTTCTAAAGGACAGATTTGATTCCTTCCAGGTAAAGGTTTTTGAGATAAGACATACAAACCCACCTACATTTGAATTCCAAGTTTTTAGAGGCTAAGGTTGAATATTGGTGAAAGTTTCTGACCAGGATGGCTCGCTAGAGGGCTATGACCTATTTCCTTCTACATCAAAGGACCAAAGCAAGGAGAGGACAACTCTGTTCCCCCAGAGAGTCTGAGTGCAGTGAGGGACGGATGCAAAGGAGCAGTGGTACAGATGCACACAATGGCCTCATAAAGAATGGCACTGAACACACACCAACTGTCCCATCTCAGTACCAACCCAGACCAAAGAGACTGTGTGTAATAGAGGGAAAGCAAGAGCCTACAAGCAGTTCCTACTCAGGTGGACAACCAACATGTCACAAGGCATTGTCCTCAGAATGGGCTAGATTGTGTTGAGTCCCTTTCAAACCAGCTACTTGAAGCAGCACGTGCCTGGTCCTCATTGGGGTGGTCCTGACCCCACACAGCTCATGGAAACCTATCTGCCACTGACCACAAGGGAACTGCACCCCCAGTGAGGCACACCGAGACACCTGCATATGTCACCAACACCAAGGCTAGCTGAGGAACCGTAATGGACACTTTACAGAGGAGCCCACCTACAACCAAAAGCCAACACAGCACTGTGACCGCATCCTGAGGCAGGGGCATCACAGTCTCAGCACACTGTCTCCCTAGACAAAACACTTCTAGTGAATAGTTCGTCTGAGTAGGACCTGCCTGCTTCTCCATCTCCATCATTTTCTTCCTCATTGTGCTACCATAATGGCCTTCCTCCTGTTTGAGGGACTACAAACCAAGTCTCACTCAGCCCAGCACCTTGCCAAGTCCTCTGTCCATCGTACTTGCCTCCTGAATTGTCCCCTGCTCAGATTCTTTTTATTAGGTGTGCAGCCTTGCCTGACTTTGTGTTATCATTTCTCCAGCTCTGATCCAGGCCACACCTTTCCATGTTTATCACATTTATTTATTCTTATGTGCATGTGTGCAGGTTGGTGTACCACAGACATGTCAGGGTGCGCATCTGTGCATGCACAACTAGAAGCCAGAGGACAACCTCAGGTGCCACCCACATTCTTGGCTTTGTAACTTGGTTTCTCGCTGACCTGAGTTCACTGTAGGCTAGCCAGAGAGCGCCAGACATTTGCAGTCTCTGCCTCCACAGGGCTGCAATGTTAGGTGTGTGCCTCCCCACCTGGCTTCCTCCTGTGTTACTGTTGGCTGTGTTGATCCTTTGTGCACTATTTCCTGAAACCTTGTGTCACAGTGTTCTATTGCTGTGAAGAGGCACCATGACCTGAGCAACTCTTAAAAAGGAAAGCATTTAATGGGGCCTGGCTTACAGTTCAGAGGTTTAGTCCATTCTCATCGTGGGGGAAGCAGGGCATCACACAGGCAGACATGGTGCCGGAAGGTAACTAAGGGTTCTGCATCTGATCAGCAGGAAGCTGGGAGAGAGAGAGAGAGAGAGAGAGAGAGAGACAGAGAGAGAGAGAGAGAGAGAGAGAGACTGGGCCTGGCTTGGGCTTTTGAAAACCTCAAAGGCCACCACCAGTGACACACTTCTTCCAACAAGACCATGTCTCCTAATCCTTTCAAATAGTGTCACTCCCTGTGGCCATGCATTCAAATCTATGAGCCTATGGGAGCCGTTCTCATCAAATCATCACAGTCGTTCAGACTTTCTTCCAACTATTTGAAACTATTGGAAACGTGAGCTTGCCTCTTCACTAGAATACAGGCAGAGCACGTGCTCCAGGTCCTCAGCAGTGCTCCACTGATGGACTTGGAAGCCCAGCACAATGGACATTCTTATTTTAATTTTTAAAATTAATCAATCTAATTCATTTAACATCATAAATTAATAAACTTTTATTAATTAATTCAGTTAATAAAATATCTAATATTTTAAATCAGCTAACTGACATGAAACCCTATGTCACTCCCAGTTGATAAAATCAGAGACCTATTTAGTGAGCACAGAGTGCATGTCACAGCCATGGAGCTGCTTAGACTGTTGGGGTGAACTTGATCCCTACAAAGCCTCAGCCAGGAATACGCACGTATACAGGTGCATCAGGAGGGGTGGCAGCACCCCGAAGGATCAGGCCACTCGGCCCACACCACTGCTGCTTCACAGGAATATGGAGTACGGACCTCGCATCGTCTCAACCTCTGATCTTACTCAAGAAAAAATAGACACTGAGATTTCAGTAAAGCGGGAAAGTTGGAACTTAGGAGGTAGCTGACTCCATAGAGTGCTTGCCTAGTGTGGGTGCATGAGGAAGCCCTGGGTTCAGTACCCAGTACCACATAAACCCACTGTTGTACACTCACAGTAAGGCATGCTTGTGACCCCAACACTGGGAAGTAGATACAGGAGGATCACAAGTTCAAGGTCATCCTGGGCTGTAGAGTGAATTCCAGGTTAGTCTTAGTCTTATGAGATCCTGCCTCCTGCGAAAGAAAGAAAGAAAGAAAGAAAGAAAGAAAGAAAGAAAGAAAGAAAGAAAGAAAGAAAGAAAGAACATACTATAGGAGATGTTTGTCAATAGTACCTAGTTGTGGTTAGACAGGACTATGAGTTTGGGGTACACTGTCTATCACACAGTAGGTGACCACTCATGGTGACTGTATACTGATGTTGGGTCTTTGCACCATAAAGAAGCGGTAAATAATTGAGGAGATTGAAGATTTAATCTGACTATATACTTTAATCTAATACATACACCTTGTGTTTTATCTATCAGTTCAGATTTTAAATAGAAATTTAAAATGCTAAGCAAAAAGCTTCTAATCACCACATCTGTTCAATCAGAATAAAAGAGCAGATACACACACCCTACCGACATTCACCTCTGGATCCTCAAGCCTTTGGTTTGGTTTTGATATCTTCCTGAATTTCAATCAAACCTGTGACAAAAAATAACCTGCAACTCATAATTTTCTCTTCAATTTTGCAATCCCCCTTTTATTGCTCCAGTCAGCTCAGTAACTCTGAAGTCGTCCGGGCTTTGGAACAGCAAATCCATCGACTCCTGCCTCACCTTTGATTATTTTAAGCCATGGAAATTAGTCATGTGGTGGGTGTTAAAAGGCACCACTGGGCTCCCCTGATGGGAATGGAGGATATGACCCCAATTCTCTGCAGGGGACACTGCAAATGCTCTCAGGCCTTACTGGGGACTGTCTAAGCCGAAGATTGCCACTGTGCACCCTGGTCCTGTCCTGTCTCCCCAAGACAGGGATGCTCAGAGGGACATCCTATTTTGTCAATTCTCTGTTGGTTCAACTGAGTCCTCACTCCCACCTCCAGCATAGTCAACTTCTCCTTCTTCCTACCCCTACTTCATAGGAGTTGTTCCCAAGAGCACTTCATGGTCACCCCCCTACACTTAGCCTGAGGGCCCTGAACACTGTTGACATAAGAAGTCGGAATGCCCAGCTAGCAGCAGGAACTTATGCCTAGTGATGGGCAAAATGCAGATAACTCCTGACTCCAGGCAGCGGTGATGATGTGAGGACCCTCTTGGTCAGCAAAGAAAAGTACACGATGCCCTGGCACAGGGAGACATGGCCCAGCAGGCATATGAGAAACAGATATAAGGAGAACGTTATCTGCTGGCTCTGGGGAACCTGAACTAAGGCTTTGGGGAAAGCACCCAGTGACTTCAGCTTCTCCTGTTGTTCAGACCCTCATGGGGAGTAGAGGCCTAGGCATAGAGGGTTATGTCAGCACCCAAACAAGATGCCTGACATCTCAAGGCTCTTCCCTGTGTAGTTTTTAACAGTAAGACAGTTCAACGGTAGAACAGATGTCATCTGAGGAAGGCTTTGTAACATCTCTCAGTGAGGTCAGCTGGGGTCAACTGAGGCCAGCAGAAGCATCATCTGGTGGGGAAGGATGCTGCCTTCCTTCAGGGCCCTTCTACCTGCAACTGCACAGCTGGTCTCATGCTACCCACACCCCTGGAGAAGCTGCATCAGCTTCCCCTTGATCCCCAGGAAACACAATACTGGGTACTGTGGATGGTAAGTGGTCAAGTCAAGCAGTCCTGGAGGTTTCTTTCATTCCTCACCCAAACACAGATGGATCCTCTCTACTTCACTGGTCTAACACACACAAACATACATATACTACACACCCACACACATACATTTACATAGACATACATTACATACACATATACTCAAAGACACACAAACACACACACGAACACACATGGACACATAACACAGACACAACACACAGGCACAACACACAGGCACACATACATACATACATACATACATACATACATACATACATACACAAACGCATACATATGCACATATACATACATACACACACACAGCCCTCATCCTAAGTATAAGACAAAAACACATATGTTTTCTGATGGTCTTAGGAAACCCCTATGAAATGGTTGTTCAACCCCCTAAAGGGACCACAATGTCACAGGTTGATAATCACTGCTTTAATCCAATGCCTAGATAATTCAAAGATCAGGAGAGCAACCCTGCAGTTCACCAGTGTCTTGGCTGCTGTGCTGGGGCTCTGCTTAATCCATTCATGTCTCAGTCACCATCTCTCCTGGGCCCACCACAGCCAAAGTACCAGGATGGTCCTCTTTCTCTTACAGAATTGACTGCAGCCATGGCAGATGGAATTCAATATAGGCATCAAAGAAGTCTTCATCTTTTTTTTTTTTATTGATTTATCAGTGTGTGTGTGTGTGTGTGTGTGTTCACCTATATGTCACTACATACAGGGAGGTGATAGACCTGTACATATGTGTGTGAGCATGTGGCACACATGTGTGTGCACATGTGTAGACCACAGGAAGACTTGCTGTCACCGTTAGGATCTATCAACCTTGCAGTTTTTATTGCTGTTGCTGCTGCTGTTTAAGATTTTCATTTTTAATCCATTACTTATATTTTATTTTTGTGTGTATTTATGTGTATGTGGTTGTGTGGGTGTGTGTACCGCACATGCATGTATAACTCCCCTGGAACTGGAGTTACAGACCATTGTGAGTTGCCATGTAGGTGCACAGAATGGAATCTAAGACCCCTGGAAAAGCAGCCAGTGCTCATAACTGCTGAGCTGTCTTTCCAGTTTCCAACCTTGTTTATTACAAACAGGGTGTCTCATTGGAACCTCGAGGTTGGCTAGATAAGGAGGGCCAGGGATCCACCTGTCTCTGCCCCATTTACAAGCATGTGCCTCCCACCATGTCTGGTTTCCTTATGTGGGTGCTGTGGATGCAGGTGTCCAGCTGAAGTTCTCATGCTTGTGTGTCCACCCACTCACTTACTGAGCCACCCACATCCTCACGCCATCCTCGCTGGAGTCTTCCCCAGAACCCTGCACTTCTCACCCTACACTGTCTCCATCCTCCATGTCTGCCCTGTGTTAAGGAAGCTCAAGGTGAAGCTACAGGCTTCACCAGCTTGGCTGTTTAGGGCTGGAACCTAAGGTTCCCCACCCCCTTCTCCACTGCCACCTTCTAGTAGAGTGTGGATTCCTGTCCCCCTGGCCTCTGGAACACAGTGTGGATCTGTTGCTCAGCAAATGGTTGGTCGATGTGAGTCACCCCTCTCCTCATGAAGCCTCTGTGACTGCTGGGGCTTTGTCCATCCTTAGGCAAGGTCGGGAGAACAGAAAGGCAGCAGGTAACCCTTTGTCTCAAGCATCACAGACCATGGGAGAAGAGGCAGACAGGGGTGTCTGGCTGCTGAAACTTTCCAGGAGCACAGGGAGCACACAAGAAGCTCACCTCAGGCGTGAGTACCACCCAGAGAGCTGAGAGGGATCACGGCACAGCCCCAGGCTAATGGGACAGCAGAGCTTGGGGGACTGAGCATGGCTGGCACAGACTTCCACTCAGAGACTGAATGTGTAGGGCCAGTCTCGGGTGAACAGGGACAGTGTGGGGACTCTGGCTAGGAGCAGACACTGTACCATGTGATGTATCTCAAGGCTCTCACCAGGACAGGTGGTGAACCTGCCATCCAGGGATGACCAGCGCATCCCTGTCACCTTGTTCCTGGTTTCAAGACCCAAGGAGGTAGGAAGGAGAGAAGAAAAGCCACGGTGGCCTCGGGCTCACGGATGGAGCCGCAGAAGGATGGCGGCTTCCTCTCATTTGTCTCACTCTTTTAACTTGGAGCCCCTTGCCTCGCTTTGCTAATAATGTAAAGTATCAGCTAAAAATTGCAATGCGCGCATTTCATTTGAGTTTTATTGCCCTAACAGACAGCATTAGATTACAAAAGAGGACATTTTTCTTCTCAGTTTTAGCTTATTCTGATGATTTATGATTAGATACAGCAAGAGTTCATAAACTTCCCTGACCCGCTGACAGTTTTTACAGGCTCCCTGATTCATTTCCATCTCAAACTTAACAGCTTTCATGTGACTGATATTCCCAGCTCCTCAGTGTGGCCGAGCCAGGGGCTGGGAGAGCGCCTCTAATCTCCATGTTACTAATTTAAATGAAGTCTTGGTCTGTTGTTTAAAAAAGACATCAGTCATCCTGGGGAGGTTTACAGATCCTCTTGTAATGTAATGTCAGCCCCTTTCTGATATGTGAGGTTTATAAAGCCTGGCAATGTTGAGTGTTGGCAGACATGCCAAGGTCACCGCCGATGGCAATGGGGAGGGGGTAGGAAGAGAGTATATTTCAGAGGAGAGCAAAGAATCCCAAAGAGTGAGCGTCCCCCCTGGGTAGACAAGACCTATCTGCAGGGGACAAGTCTGGGTGGGCATCCAGAGGAAAGTGGCCTGAGCTTCCCTACTGGGATTCCTTGCTCAGTTCAATATGGCCCTGAGATTGAGAAGCCAGGAGAAGCTGCAGCCCCTTTTATAAAGACCTGGCAACACTCAAATTGGGCTCTGGACTGGGTCTGGGTAAAAAGAACCAGAAAAGCCTCCACCTGTGCCAGATGCAGATGGTCTGGGGTGGCGGGAGTTGTCCCTGGGAGGCCGCAGGGGTGGCAGCAGAGGAGGGGTAGGGCCCCATGGGAGAGGGCAAGAGGCACTTGCACTGAAAACTATCTGAGCAGTTCTCACACTCACACACAGGTGTCTGAGCAGTTCTCACACTCACACACAGGTGTCCGAAGGTTTCTCATGGCCAGCCCTTCCGGACCAGCCAAGAATGGCCTTTGTGTTGTTTGGAAATCAGATAAGAAGTGACAAGTCCCCAGAAACTCTGGCTCACTGGGGAAATGCTCCCAGGGTTTGCCAGGTGTGTGGGGAGGAGGGGAGAAGAGGAGGAGGGGAGTAGGGGAGCAGGGGAGCAGGGAAGCAGAGGATCAGGGGAGGAGGAGGGGTCCTTTTCATCATCCTGGTAGCAGAATAGTGAATGGTCAAGTGAGGAAAAACTCCCTGCAGATTTTAGGCTCTGTGTATCAGCCTCTGTGTCCTCAACCACAGCCCAGCATGAGCCAGACATCACCAGCAACCCTCACTGAGTGTCTATGACATCCTAGGCACTGACTAGAGTCCAGTGACCTCCACACTGACAGCCACTAAGGAGGGCAAATGGAGTTGATGTTACTCCTGTCATCTGATAGCTCAGTGAGGCCACTGGCTGGGGCTTTGTGCGTGCAGACTTAGCCCAGACACAACCAGTAAACAGAGCAGCTAGCTAGATCCTGGTTCCACTCTGAGGCCACGTGTACCTCTTACCCACCACACTTAATCCTAAGGAAGCCACTATTAAAACAAGTTGTACTTTGCCTTTGTTTTGCCTAAAAAGCTTTAAAGCCCAGACAGTTGATCACTGTCCCTTGTCCTGGGGAGACACTGAGTCAATGACCTCTTCCGACATCGCTCAGATGGTGGGTTTTTTTTTTTTTTTTTGGATGGGAGGGAAGCCTGGAGTTTTACATAAGTGCAGCTTCCAGGTGGGAGGAGCCGCCCCCCCCCCCATCCTGACACCTGCTCTACATATCTGCACACACAAAGCATCTGAGAACCACCCACATCCCCTTTCACAGTGTGTCTCAGTGTCTGAGTCAGTGGATGATAGGGAGAGCCAAAGCCGATTCACGGCGATTCTTGAATTTCTTTTATCAGAAAACATGCTCTCTCTGTTTGCTTGACATATATTCTTGGAACGCAATATTAGGAGAAAGTAAGAATAAACACACATTTCAAAGTCACTTCAGAAAGAGTTGGACGTAATCCACCACCCCACGTCATTTGTCTCTGCATACTCAGAGCATCCATAGATAATGGTGAGACAGAAACAGCTGGCTCGGCCAGATGTTGGCATTTGTTAACTGCAGCCATTTCCCTGTTAGAATACCAGATGTCCCTACTTGGGGGGATTTTTTTTCCTCTGGAAAATAAAATGTCTACTGAACTGCATAGCAGTTTCTCCAAGAGTATTCTGTGGACTACTGGTGCCCCAGTGCTGCAAATTCCAGGTTTCTCCTTGAACCCCTGAACAGGCAGTGAGAGCAGGGCTCAGAGGCTCTGCTGCAAATTCCAGGTCTCTCCTTGAGCCCCTGAACAGGCAGTGAGAGCAGGGCTCAGAGTCTGTGTTATAGCGAGCTTCCTGCACTGGCCTCCTAGAAGTCGGGTATTCCAGGCACAGGCCATCCCAATAGGTGAATGAACCATAGTGTAGAGCCATGCTCCACAGCCCGAACCCAAAGCACTTCAATCATTCTGAAAAGTAGTTAGACTAATTCTTAGAAAGGCAAACATGGTGCAGCCTAGGGAGCCTGCTCCTCGGAGAGTAAGCCCTCACCTACGTACCCACTTACCCAAGAACCCCAAAGAAGGCCACACAGGGATCTCTGCACAAATGTCCCCGGCAACTGTGTCCATCACAGCCCCAGACTGGGGAACTGAAGCAGGCGTGGAGAGGCTGCCTTGCAATAGTACTCCATGGTGTAAACAAGGTGAGCACACAAAGGGGCTGAAGCTCCAAGTGGCATGCTAAGTGGGAAAACGCAGATAAAAACCTGGGTGGGGTGGGGTGGGAGGACTGATTTACAGTGGCAGAAGGTGGACCCCACAAACTAAGGTCAGAGCTAGGGGCTGACTGCAAAGGGGCTGGAGAGGACTGTCAGGAAATGGAAATGCCCCCGTCTTGATACTATGCCAAGACACATTCTAAAGCACACTAAACTGTCCTCTCAAAACGGAGTGCCTTGTCAGACAGTTCTAACTCAACAAAACTTAGGTTCATACATTTTTCTCACATTTAGGAAGAGTAAAGGGCTTTAGCCAAGCACCTTAGTATTCCTGTTCCTCCCCCTGCAATACAGAGTCACAAATATTCCCTGTGCCTCTAACCCCAAAACTCTCTCCTTCCCAACTTTGAAAATCTAGAAGCCCACTGATTACAGGCACGTGTTTTCCATCATCTAGGCGAGTGGTCTCCGAGGTGTTCACCAGGCAACATGGTCCATTGGCAGGACACAGGTACGAGGTGATGTGCTCACGAAGGAGTTAGATGTCTTCTGAAAACAGCGCACACAAGGGTATCTTTGCTTGGGTTTCATTTTTCTTTGGTGGATATATTTTAAATCCCTGCTGAAGAGTCGACCTCAGCTGGGGATTTCTACTGTCTCACACAAAGGAGAGCAGACAACTTGAATTGTCACCCTAAGTCTCTCAGGCATGTAGCACCCTCTATAGGAAGCAGGGGCCCCCTTTACTTTTCTGTACCCCATGGTCACGGGGCCTTCATTTCTATGTTCAACAAATTCTTATTTGGCATCTATTTTAAATACACGCCAGGTGCACAGGACGCAGCTTGGTCGTGCATAAATGAATAATAAAGATTTTTCTGCCCTTCAAGATCTCAAGGTTTGTTAGGAACATAAACACGTAAGAAAAAAAATGCAATAAAAGCAATAATTTCACTTAGTCGGTTGAGAAAAGGTCTCACTATGCAGCCCAGACTGGCTTCAAATCTCAGTCCTCCTGCCTCATTCTCCTGAGCACTACAACTAGAAGTATGCACAACCATCATGCCTAACTAAAAGCAATATATTCTAATGCTCTTCTCTAAGCATGTGCCAAGTGCTGTGGCCCAGCTCTTGTTCTCGTGTAAGAAAGGTCCTGCATGGGAAAGGACAGTTTAGATACATGGGAAGTAAGGAGGAGGGGGAAGAGGAGGAGGAAGAGAGGAAGAGGAAAAGGAGAAGGAGGAGAGGAAGGGGAGGAGGAAGAAGAGAAGGAAGAAGGGAAGGAGGAGGACAAAGAGGAGGAGGAGGAAGAGGAGGAAGGGGAAAGAGTGGACAAGCATAGGATCTGGGTAGAAGGCAGTATACAGAGGAATGAAGACTCCTGGTGCTGAGGGGTTAGGGCTTGAGAAAGCAGCAAGTTCCTGAACAAGAGAGCTGACACCGTTTAGGGCACAGGCCTTTATTCACTTCTTTATTCACACGCACACATCCTCAGGATTGTCCTCGTTAACTGGAGGAGACTCACACACAGACCTTTGGGCCTGTGCCTTGTAAGGAGGTGGTTTTCTGGACTACAGCTATAGCACCCTCCCCTTGCCTCAAGACACAACAGCTTCCATAGGGCAATTTGACTCCACAGCACCCCCCTGGGATTGGACTGCAACTGCACACCATCACATCCTCTAGTTTTCATCTCAGGAGCCTGATGGTGTTCCTGAGAACTGGCCATGAATCCATCCGTTCTGTGAGACTCTTCATCCCATGGCCTGCTTTGGGAAAGCCTAACCTAAGACTCCACCCTGAGACTGTGTGCTTCCTCCTCCAGAGAAGGCAGGATGCTGCCCCTCCACCCTGCAATGTTTCCGAGGGACAGCATGCTGGGGCTCCACCCCCTCACGGTGTTGCCTCTGCACCAAGGGCTGCTGTGGTTACAGAGCTTATCATCTGCTCATTTGCTTTCATTTCTCTGTCCTTACCGTCTGCAGAGCTCCGCATCCCAGAGCACAAACTTGCTAGGAAAGAAGCCCCTTGGCTGTAGCTCCGGTCACCAGCATCAATTCAGGCAACAACCCAGCTAAGCAGGCCCTGTCTCACTCTCACTACAAATTATCTTCCAAGTTTATACTCAGTGTTTCCCTTTGTAAAGCACACATTAGAGTTATGGGGAGGGCTGGAAGCCACACAGTGTCTTAGCCAGGCAGGACAACTGGCTGTGCATCAATAGGTCAGGAGGTTTATCTACAGAGTGGTGATAAAACTCCCTTCTTCCATGGTTCTGGGAGTAAACATGAAATGCTAGCTAGTATCAAGAAGCCCTTGGCTAATTAGACTTGGGGGCACTTGTCATACCTGTTGCCACCAACACGGTTTCACTTCTTAGCTCCTTTTAAAAATTATTTTAATTTTTATTTATTTATTTTTATTTTTTATTTTTTGCCAAGGCAAAATCGCAACAATCAAACAAAATGGCAACAAAGTCTTCTCTCCTGGAACTGAAGTCCACTTCCTTCCTTGGATGAGTAGCCCCTCTTACTGCATTTTCAACCCACAGAAATGCTGTGAGAACCAAACCAACACACACGCACGGGCAGATGGAGAGCCTGTGTAGCCCACACTGGCAACTTGGCGTCAAAACAGCACCCGGTTCCATTCTGATTTCCATTTTATTTCCTTTCTTTCTTTGTTTTCTTTCTTTCTTCCTCTTAAGAGTCTTACTCTATAGTCAAGATTCACCTCAAATTTAGGGTAATCTTCCTGCCTCACCCCCTGATTCAAAGGTCATCTTTTCTTTTTTGAGACAAGGTCTCATACAGCCCAAGCTAGTACTGAACACAGCAAGTAGCTGTGTGTAATCCTGAACTCCTAATCTTCCCACGTCTACTTCCCATGCCAGGATTACAGGCATTTACCACCATGTCTGGTTTATATGAGGCTTGAGGTTGAACCCTGGGCTTAGCTTTTGCTACACACACACTTACCCAAATGAGGTCTATCCCAAGCCCCTCCACTGAGCCATCTCTCCAGCCCAGGACCTTTTATCTGCTCCATTTCCAGCCCACTCTGCCACTCTCCATCCTCCACAGTCCACCCAGCACCATCCCTCCCACCCACATTCATCCTTCCACTGTCTGGCCCCCACAGTCCACCCAGCACCATCCCTCCCACCCCCATTCATCCCTCCACTGTCTGGCCCCCACAGTCCACCCCTTCCACTATGTTCCTTGTCCCTAACCACTTCCCTCTTTCCCTGAGTGGGCAGAGAGGACACAGTGGGGACTGTCACCTCCCAGAGCCTGGATGGAGAGACAACTGAGGGTGAATGAGATGAAGCACCCTGTGTGTGTTGTGCCCGCCTCCTTGAACAGCCCCTATGTCATTTTCTGTGTACAAGGGGAAGTCATTTACAGTTGCCATTGGTGGCATCTCAGGCGTGGCTCCGGTAGACAACAACGGCAGGAATTATCTTTCCTCTTCCTTGGATGAGAAGACCGAACTCTCTCTCACACTGACCCCATGGGTGTCCCATGCTGGACAAAGATCAAGGTGCCTTGAGGGTAAACATGGTAAACCTAAGAAATCAGAAGGCATGTGTTCTGTCGTGCCTTTCACGGAGGGTGCACCGCGGACTCTGAGAGAGGAATACCTTGTAAACTAGAGCTGGGGCCCAGCGCCTGGCATCTGAGGGCCTCAAATAATCTATTGTTTAGATGCTTTCATTTCCAAGAACAAAGGCCTTCCTTCCCCCACCTCTGTCCCTTCAAAGGGCACCATCTCGATATCATTTCTGATACCAGGAGATTCAGCCATCAGTCACTGGGTTCTGTTCCAGGAAAAAGCAATATTCTTTGACAAATAAGCCATTTACGGAGCAGTTTAAATGACACTGCAGAGAGACACTACAAACCAACGTGCCTTTTCACTGAGTAAGAGCCAGGGCCTCAGATAAAGAGAGCAGATCTCAAGTGACTACACAGCCCTGTGTAAATAGCCTCCGGAAGAGGCTGGCCTGGTGAGTCTCTGGTCAGAGAGCCGGGCTCAGCCCCATCTTTCCCCAGGCAGCCCCCATCCCTGGTCCTTAGGGCCTTTCTTCCACACTTTCCATTTCTTACCCGTTGCCCTCTTGCTCCTGATGGGACAGCCTGGAGCCATTGTGTCCTGCCTTCACAGGGGCGTTCCCAAGAGGCAGATGTGTGAGCTAGCAGGAAGAAAGGCCTGTTTCTTATTGACAGAGCCCTAGCATGTGTCATAGAACTTCAAAGATGTGGGGCCACATTGGGCAGGCAACATCAAACGCCTCTGGCTGGTGCTGAGTAAACTTTGTATTCTAACATACACCTTCTTATCTGTTTGGTTCCAGGCTTGAGAGCGGGACACTGTACCTAACCAAACCACTTTGTTTCTCTCACAGCTGCAAGCCTGGAAAAATATCAGGTCACAACGTGCTGGGCCTGGGGGCTTGGGGGATGGGGCAGTCAGAGAGATACAGAGACAGAGAGATACAGAGGCAAAAGCAGACATGTTTTGTCAGTTCCTAAGCAACACAACGTTGTCAAGATGGAAGCTCTGGGGAAAGAAGGGGGTGTTCCCTATACTTCCTAGAGAGGCCACTAATCCCAGTCTTTATCTTTTTATAAAACCACGAACTCTCTGAAGCTACATAAAGCCTGTGTCTCCCCAACATCCGTACGTTGTCACTGTGCCCTGCTCAATCACCAGGCCACTGCTTCTTTGATAAAGACTCACTTTTTAATGAGGCGAAATCAATGGTTTGATTATAATCTAAACTCAAACAATGAAACTATTTCCTGATTTTTTTTTTGAAAAAAAAATTAATTTACTTTTCAAATTGTGGTCACTGCTTTTTCCATTATATATATAAAAAAAATCTTTAAAATGTGTTTCATTTCAGTGTAGCTGGGACATAATAACACTTCCCCAGTCTGAGAAGCAGAGTGGGTTGGAGCTTCTTTCTGCCAGTCTGCATTTCTTGCTTCCCTGGTGTGCACTTGTTACAAAGCACTAGGTTAATATTCCCCTGGAGGATATCAGCAGGTGTCTCTCCTGGGCATAGAAGGAAATCCTTACAAATTGGGGATGGCCCTCCTGTGTGAGGGACACATTAGCATATTCAGTCAACAAGTCCTTCTGAAGTGCTAGTGTGGGGATCAGTCGGGGACAGACTCCTGACTCTAGTCTTAGGGCTTAGCCTCTGGAGCCTGTGGAAGCCTTGGCTGTCCCCACTGGGCCATCTGTCTGGTGATCCTGTCCCATGGTCCAGCTGCATGATGGGCATTACCCACATCAAGAGAAATCAACAAGAGACCTAGAGACAGAGGAGTCAGAGGTATTCAGCCACTGTGGAGATGGGGCCCCTGCAACCCTGCTTCAGAGGCTGGTGGATGTCTGGCTTTGCCCCAGACAAGCCTGATCCAAATCTACATCTTAAGATTGTCAGGGGGCCTGAGATATCTACCCTGTTCTCTGACCTGAAATTCCAGAGATGACCTGAAGTGATATCCCCGGGCTTATGTCTCCTAAATGCCCCAATGGCTCTGCTGTGTCCTAGGCCCCAGAGAAAAAGCAGAGTGGCACTTTAGGACATTAGCATCTATGATGCCGGCCTCTTCACTACTGGCTAATGAGTATGATCTGGTGAGCAGCAGTCTAAAGAAACATGAAGATTCTGAACAGGTAGGAGGCTCTTGATATTAAACCTCCTCCAGAGAGCCTGGGCCACGGCTGAAGCTTGCTCCTGCCCTGCCTTGCGCTGCCCTGTCTCTGTGCCCTAGAGCCAAGTCTCCACACCCAACGCCAGTCTTTGACTCCTCCCTGCGTACCAACGTTCACTGCTCAAGACATCTGCAGAGTGCAGCTTTCCTGGCAACCCCAGGCCCTTCAGGCTTTCAGTGCACCTACTCCAGCCCCTCCCCCACTGAGAGCAACATAGACATTTGCTATCCCCTTCAGACTGGCCCTCTTCCATAAGATACATGACAGTAGTACCAGGTGAGGGGCCGGGGTCTAGCTCAGGCGGCGGAGGGTTTATCTAGCATGTACAAAGCTTTGGGTTCAACGCACAACACCAAATGAAGCTGTGTGATAGCACATGTCTGTAAACCCAATAAAACCGTGTGATATTACATGCATGTCTGCAATCCCAGCACACAAGGGACAATGCACACAGATCAGTATTTCAAGGTCACCCTGAGCTGTGTAGTAAGTTGTAGGCCAATCTAGCATCTATGAGATCCCGTCAAAAAATATAAAAAAAGAAAGAAAAAGAAAACACACACACACACACCTGGCTGAATCAAATCAAAATAATTCCCATAAAACCCCTTTAAATGTCACTCAGAAGAGCCCTCCATTGTACAGGTAAAGGTAGACATGAGCAAATGCTTCTATTTAATGTTAGCTTATGAAGGCCACGTCTTTACAGGCAAAAGTAAGCAGAGTATTGAAGCAATCCGTCTATTCGGGGAAGCAATTATTAAACCAAAAACCTATAATTGGAAGACACCAGCATTTAAGGACTAATTTATTTAGCATATTCTGCTGTCAAGCTTGGTAGCATTAATTATCGGAGGCTGACATTAACTTTGGTTTCTGACAGAGGGATTTTATAGTATCTTTCTCTCTGTGCTTTAATGAAAGAAGTTCACTTTGATCCACCCATTCTCATTAGGTGGGTCTCCTGGTGACAAGGAAGAGGGGTGGAGTCCGTGTTGTGGGGAGTGCTGCCCGCTCCCCCCCACCCCCGCATAGGGAGGACTCCCCCCCTGGTGGGAGGACTAGAATGCTCAGATTCAAGAGACAACCTCTGGCCCCCCAGGCCATTTGACCAGAGCCAATCCACTTCTGGCTTACTAGATAAAAAGTGCACAAACACCCAAAGGATGTTCACCCAATGACCCAAGGGTCCTCTTTGAATTGCAGAGGCAAAAGAAGGGGTCCCTGAAGGCAAAGACCTCTACCCTGGGCAGAGAGTATGGCTGTCTCCACGAATCTAAGACCACAGTAGATTCTCCATTAAGGACCACAGAAAACCAGTCTCTTTTTCAGTTCAGATACAGCTCAGTGACAAAGGAAAATTAGGGTCTCAGAGCTGTGGACTTTCAAGCATGTGTTGTGAAAATCAACACCTATACACTTATCTCCCCCATACATGCCCACAACTACTCATACACATACCTACCTACCCACTACACGCCCCTCACCCCTTCACCCCACACACAAATCCATTTACCCACCTCCTCACTCACTAGGCCCCTTTCCACACCAATAGTGACCCATACTCACCCATGCTCACCCACTCACCCCCCTACCTACACACCTACCCCCTCCACACTCCACATCCCTACGACCACCCTTTATCCACTCACCTGCGCATTCGAGCACGTATAGATACAATAAAAATGAATTTTATAAGCTCATTTTTAACCTTTTTCCCCATTTCAAGTGGTGCAGCATTAGAAGATCATGGCATTGACTTTTTATGAGTTCTTACTGTGTGCCGGGCATCTCACAGGCAGCATCCTACTGTGTGCCGGGCATCTCACAGGCAGCATCCTACTGTGTGCCGGGCATCTCACAGGCAGCATCTCTTTTAATATTTATAGCAGACCTGAGCTAAGGACTGGCACATGTATAGTGACTTTCTCAGCACTCCAGGAAGATGCACCCCAAAGACAACTTGAGGAAGGAGTGTTGCTTTTGATTCCAGGTTCAGGGGTCCAGTCTGTTCCAACAGGGATGCCATGGTGGCAGGAACCAGAATAAACCAGCCTGTCAGTTTGCATCCACTGTCAGAGGACAACGAGGCAAGGCTGCTGTCAGCTCAGTTCGAGTCTCCATTGCATTCATCCCAGGAACTCAGCCACATTTAGGCCAGGATTTTCTACTTCAGCCCGATCTGGAAATCCCCTCACAGGCATAGCCAGCGATTTGTCTCCTAGGTGACTCTAGATGCTTTCAGGTTGACAACCAGTATTTACCATCTCAGTGAGCTTCCCTTGGACAGATGAGAAAAGTGAAAGCTGCCTCAATCCTTTCCACCGTAAGCAACAGGGAAGGACTCCTACACCACACAGTCTCCACCATATGCTGCATGCCTAGCAGTCCAAGGCAGTCTCCTGCCTCTGGCCCGTGCTGCTTCTTCCCTCACTCCCTGCCTCCTAGGCACAATCGTACAGGTCACAGCTCAGGTTTCCAGATCCAAGTACACTGACTCCCTGTGGCTGCCACCTTTCTAATGCTTGCATTATCAATCAAAAATCACAACGTCAATTAACTCCCTCTGAAAGGAGTTTGGTTAACGCCTCCGTTCTCCCCGGGGCTGGATGGTTTATATTTCTTTGTCCCAGCATTTAGATAATGCTTCAAACTCACCTCTGGTTTATTATGTGGTTAAAGGAGGGAATGGCTGCTGAATGCTATTTAGGGAGTGACTCTGTGCCTCTGCCCCAACCACAGATGATCTATTTAATTGATTTCACTGATTCCACAGTCACTGGTATATTACCTTGGGGCAAAATTACTCAATCCTTGCTTCTAAGACCTAGTAATTTATATGCTGAAACATGTAATAATCTATTATATCAAATACCCACTCAAGTCAGAAAGGAAAAAAAGAGCTTGCTGCCGAGCATAACAGCTCTGGATGCAGGAAATAAGTACATGTGACTTAGAACTCTGCAAGAAGAGCCTCTGTCCCCAAAGTGGCTGCTAGAGCAAAACACTGCAGAGAGAAGGAAGTAGGCTGGGTAAATATTAGGAGAAGCCACTGAAAGCAGCCCTTATCACCGGATCAAGCAAGGATGCCCTAATGATGCTTAATATTGATATTGCATTTATAATGTGACAGGCAGGTGATGAGAGAAGCTGGATTTCTGGAGATGAGCAGGTAGGGATATAATTAACTGAGTTCATGGCCTTGGACCAAATAGCAAAGACTCCAGAACCATAAAGAACTCAGGGCAGCAGAGCTGAAAGTATAGGAAATCTTCAGGCTGGGTATTCCTGGATTCCTGACCACTTCCTATTCCTGTACCCCGCCACACATGCACACACACATATGCATGCACACACACACACACACACACACACACACGCATGCACACACATACACACATATACACACATATGCATGCACATACACACATGTGCGCGCACGCACACACATACACACACATACACATGTGCATGCACACACATATGCATACCAAAGCACTATACTGGTAGACACAGGTTGTAAGAAGGGAAGGGAGCTGGCTGGCAGCAGAAAGCACCTCCTGCTCTCCTGTCCACTTCCCCAGAGCTTTCAGGGCACTGGAACAGTGGTCACATTTGATACTTCCTTTTAGCAACAGTTTTTGCAAGGCCTGGGACAGTTAGCACAACCTGCCCCTGTTCCTCTGTTCCTTGACCCACAGTTCTACATGGAGAACACTGGCACTCAGCCTTAGCACAGAATAGAACTGTCCCAAGCACCAGCATAGGCCCTCCAGGTCTGAAGCTGAGCACCATTGTACAGAGAAGAGAGGAGCACTGAGAAGAGCTCCAGCCTCCTTAGGTGGCTTAGTGTTGTCTGCCTCATAGAGTCACAGTCAGGCTGAATGTTACTGACTGCGATTTTAACCAAGCACCTGGCACAGGACAGCATACTCCATAAATCTTAGTTCCCTTCCCAATTGCTGTGACGCTGTCCATCTGACCATTCCCTCTTGCATTGGGGACATGACTAGCAACATCTGGGAAATACCTGGGAGCTTTATTTCATCCCACACGTCCCTGAAAGTGAGTCTTCTATCTGCTGCACTCCTCCTCCCACCAGAAACTCCTTTCCTTTCATCTCTGGGGAAATCTGGACACCAGAAGACGGGCTCGCTAAACCCCAGAGTGAACTGTGTTGGTTGGCCCAGAATTCTCCGGTTTCCAGAGCTGAACATCCATGTTCCAGGAAAACCCTCATCCCAACTGAGCAAGGCATCTGTGTGCAAGGTAGCTCCACCATCAGACAGACAGCTGGCTTATCACTTCTTCTATCTGCAAATAATGGCAAAGAACTTCATTAAAACAATGGAGAAGGAAACGAGAAAAACCAGGGTTCCTGGGGCTCAGAGACTTCTGTTCTTATCAGGCAGCAGAGCGGCACACGGGAGCTCTCCTACTTTTCAGACACTTTGTCTCAGCCAGTTCGAAAGCTGGATGTGAAGGGCAGCAGGAGAGACCCAAAGGCTCCTACTTCTTACCAAGAGAATGAAGGACCTCCTTCCAGCCTTGATGTAGAATGAGAAGCTGGGAACACACCTGGATGTGAGATTGTTTCCATGCTAACATCAACAGTTTCCACTCAGAGTAGCTGGCCCAGAGCATAGCTCATAGCCTTGTGACCCAAGAAGGCAAAGCCCGGGCTTGAGAATCAGTCAGACACTTGGGGGAATATCACTGGGCCACTCTCAGCAGCTTGTAAGACCCAGAGAGGCAGCTAACAAGGAACGGCTGTGTGCCTAGGGTTCCAGCAAAAAAAAGCCTACATCTCTCCTTAGGCTGTTATGAAAGAATGATTAAAAAAAATAATAATCTGTGTGAAATGGCCAAGCCAGCTTTCATTTCCGGTGCTAGAGATGATCAGATTGCTTGAAGACACTCCCAATATGAAACACCTAGAAAACACTGAATAGATTATACTGAAGAGTCTTTGAAAAGTAATAACTGGGTTTATAAGACAGTGAGAGGAATTTCCAGGGACCCAAAACAGAACCCCTAGCTGACGCTGCAGCTGTTGGTGGACCAGAGCTTCTGGGTCTGGTCACACGAGGGCTCGGGTGCAAATGTCCACCCGATGTGCTATGAGCAACAAACTTCCCTTATGCTCCACAAACACTCAAAGCTACAGGGGCTGCCCCAGCCACTTAACATGCAGCAAGCCAGTTCAGAAAGAGCTGCTTCAACACAGGGCTCCAGAAAAATTAAAAGGATCTCCACCATCTCCTCTAGCTCCTGAGAGCCAAGGGCTTCACATGAGCTCGGGTTCCATTATTCTGGATGTTTGATTCAAAAATAATCTTTATAAAAAGTGATCAGGGCCTGTGATCCTAGTGTGCTTGGCAGAGAAAAATGAAGATTCTTCTCTAGAAACATAAAACTTTCCTCAAGCTGGAAAAGTTCCCCAGATAATATCCACTAAGCATAAACAACTATCCAGATTCATCAAGAAGCAATCCACAGTGAGTAGAAGCTAACAAGCCACA